>OZ037779.1:43777995-43857995 GCA_964035525.1 Porites cylindrica | reverse complement strand
TCCAGTAAAAAATCACTAAACTGAGCTAGACATTGTGAATACATGCACACCCCCTCAGGCAGCTGCAAAAGCAATACTCAATATTGAGAGAATCTTGTTCTCGTAGTCATTCTCATTCTCATCTTTTTGTATAATTCTGCCTAAATGACAGGTTTGTGCTCCAGTGTGGAGGCAGGTGGATCAAAGTTTGTGCACCAACTTGTATGCTGGGCACCCTGAACCTTTATTATAGGTTCAACGCTCTACACAGCGAGCGCTACACGATTTCCTCTCTTTTTGCTTTTGCTTGAATTGAAATGGTCTCCCTACATCTTATAAACTCTGGACAAAACACTTTGTTTAAAAACACACAATGTTATTGCTTTAACGACAAATACTTCAGACAGTTCATTGTTATTATTGAAGTGACCCAGATAACGGCTTTAAGATTCATTAACTTTAATTAAGTGAAAGAATGATGTAATTTGTCTTATCTATTTCGTTAATTTTTTCTGCAGAATTTACTTATTTGTATACCACAAGAGGTGACCCCTCTGGCTTAAGGTTATGGGAATCCATTCTCAGCAGCTGTAATTGTTTTTATCCGAAATAAATCTGTTCTGCACCTGCCCTTGAAGAGCTTTTTATCAGATTAAATTGCAAGGGCGTTAAAAATATTTCTTCATTTTCAGTGTACAAAAAAGTTGATACCCATAACCACATTGTTGTTGTTGTTCCTTTTGATGTCATGTACATAGTTGATGTTTTGTTGTTTATCCAGGGGCCATCAGAATACTCCACGAGCAGGTACACCAGGATTTCGGTCCCCAGAGGTCCTTCTCAAGTACCCTCAGCAGTCTCCTGCTGTGGACATGTGGTCAGCAGGTGTCATCTTTCTCTCTATACTCAGTGGAAGGTACCCATTCTTTAAAGCTTATGATGACCTGACAAGCTTGGCTCAAATCATGACTCTGTGTGGAACTGGTGAGGCAGCTAAAGCAGCTTTCAAGTTAGGTAAGCTTCATAAATCTTACCCTTTTATGAGGCTGAGTTCTAGAAATAAAATTGTGGAAAACCCAAAAGATTGGAACTCTCAAAATCCAGCAGGTGCTTTCTGGTGAAAGTAACTGGCCAAGGGTCACTGGAGGTGCTAGAAAACTGCCCTGTTCTTTCTTTTACCATCGAGAACGTACAAGTTTAAAATACACAATTGTGAATTAACTTTTTTCTTAACATAATTTTAGCTTTATTTCGAAAGGTAAATCGATTCAACTGGAAAAGAACGCACTTGTCCGTCTATAAGACAGGTGCAAATTAAAATTATTAAAATCCTTAATTGACTAAAATCAGGGTTAAAAAACAATCATCTGTTAGGCACTCTTCCGCCTCCTGTAACGCGTATAAAATCGACTGATCCGTTCACTGATTTAAGGTTTTAACTCTATGAATGAATGGAAACATCCTTAATAAATAGTTGTCCGGGAATGGTTTTCGTCGGTATGATAAGATTTTCTCGGTGTCTCCGCATACAAAGCAAGGAAAGCGTTTCATGTATTTATAAACGGCAGATTGACAGTTTTTACCCAAACTGTTTACGCAAGCAAATGCAATAAACGTCAAATCCAACCCTTTTGAAAAAGATACAGGGCGTGGACGAGATGACTTTTGGGCCTCTTTCCCAGTTACCTTAATGTTGTATGAAATGATAAAATATATAAATTTTATAAAATTATATTGGAACCGCTATTTGAAGAAATAAATGCAAAGGAGATCGTCGCAGTTAAAGACGCGACTTATGCAGTTGCGAAAAGAAAACCTGGAAAAAAATTCAGGCTTGCTGGGATTCGAACCCTGACCTCTGCAATACAGGTGCAGCACTGTTACGTGGTGTATCGATACTTTCCATGAGCTCCAGGTAAAGTTTGTTTTATTTCGTTTTTGTTCGCATACTGCACATGTGTTGTGGCACTCTTCTAATAGTTTACTTGACCTTACCTTTCACAGGCAAGGACCTCAATTTTAACTCAGATTGCCCATCTGGAAATCTTAAAATACTTTGCACAAAGCTAAGGAGAGGGGCTAGCAAAACGCCCACCGTGAAATGTTGCGTGCGGCAGCCAACTTGCGGCGACAGAGAGCAGGCTGACGTCCCATCAAAAAGATTTCAGCGTAAAACAAGATCGCCACGTGGATCCCACACTGAAATATCTATCGTTTCAAGTTCTTGGCATCAACGATGCACGATGTGCCAGAAACGAAACCCTCTTTGCTGTGTATCAGTTCCAACTGAGGCGGAACTATCTGAGGAAACTCGACAACATACGGATGCATCTCGTGATCATTCGGAAGTGACTCGGGAACTTTCGGATGTGACTCGTGAACAATCGGACAATGCGAGGTGCATTCATCTCGACGGCAGCAATTGCGCCTGCTCCTCTTGTACTTGCTGCTGGGCAATTGAGGATTCAGCTTATGAACTACTAGAACGATGCCTAGACTTGAATCCACACACCCGAATTACTGCTGCCGAGGCATTGGAACATGCATTTTTCAAGAATGCGCTTTGAATTTAAGTCCCCCATGAAATGGTTATCAGATGACATACATTCCACTTGCAAAGTGGAAATGCGGTATTTCTTGGTAATGCAAATATAACATATGCCTGCACCCTACCTCATCGGGCAAGTCAGGTTTTAAGCTAAGGCCTGTTTACATGGAAGTGGGGGACCCCAGATAGGTGAGCTAACATTGGGCAGGTAACCCGAATTATCATGTAAACGTGATCAAATTAAAATGAGAGGTTATATGGACAGGTGGGTTACCTCTCCTTCTTGGGGTCCCCCACCTCCCTAGTTACTTTATTGTCGAGCAAGAAAATCTACTTGTCCCAGACTACCGGACGGGACTTTTTTTTAATCCTTACCTACGCCCGCCGAATACCAGGGAGTAGAGGCCTCTACTAGCACTGGAAAGTCCTCGGCAAGTTTTAAAACAACAAAATTGCAGTTTCCATGTTTTCAGGGCATTAGTGGGTTAAAGACAGTCTAATCGATAGCCATTTCTGGGTTTGAGAATATTTCCAATGGTTTATCAATTTGACAAAGCAAGCATGTATATATTTATTTAATCAGAGTACTATTACACTCATGACAAATATGGCACAAAGAAATTCATGACAGAGTTTACGCACCTACGTACTTTAAGTGAATACATTCGTTAATAACATCCCGTAGTTAGAAAAAGATGACTGAGGAGTCCTAGAGCAAACAATTGGTTAATGACACTTACGCGTTGGAAAAGAATCGTACGTGGATTCCTGAATTTATACTAGTATTAGATTTTACCGTATATAGTTGCATTTACTAAATAAAATAATTTATTCAGTGCGTGTGTTGTTCAGATTTTCATATCAACATAAGGCCATTATCTTTTTTTTCTCCGTTTAACGTCGTCCGACCGACCCAAATTTTTGGCATTGTCAAAAAAGAAAAAAAAGGAACGACATAGTTAAACCATTTTTCACTTGAAATAATTCTTTTAATCTGAAATATGAACATAGTAGCAGCATAGAGAAAAACAGGAACAAAAACGGGAGCATTTTGTACAGTATACTGTGCATTTTGTTAATCCAAATATGTAAATGTTAACTGTTAACGTCCTCCTGGGGTAACAAGGCCTCCTATACCGAGACTTCTTGTGATTTTTTTTAGGTTTTTTTTTTCAGTACGATCGACCGACCCAATAACAGGAAACGCATTCGACGCTAAACAAACAAAACAAAAGGGGATGGCCTAATAGAAAATTAAGCAAGACTAGGTCGGTCATAGCTGGTTTGAACCAGACTTGCTTTGTTAACGAAAAGACGTATAAAAAAGTTTTGTTTTGAATTTCATCTTGCCAAAATAGACTAGGAGATGAAAACATGTAGGGGTCGTATTTCCTGAATGGATCCTTCCCTCGCGCGCTCTATTTGGTTAAAATATTTTACTATTGACCGGGAAAGAAACTCTATTCGTTCGAATGCACATTCCTTTCCGGCACGGCATGAAATCTGTGTGCAGTTGCGTATTTTTTTTACGTATGTGTAAGATGTAATGGGCGAAATATTGGTTGAGAAGTCGAGAGTTTGACCGGTATTGCTGCAACTACTGCTCTCTGACTTTTGCCAGTCCTGAAAGGCGAGGTCAGTGGATCAATCCGTGGCTTTCATGTCACATCGCGACGCCCATGTTGGTGGCCAACATAAATTACGGGAGGAGCAGATGAACTTCTTACACCGGTTTAATTTTTCCGGTGGAAACTAAGCACATTTGTGCAAATGATATGCGAAGCCTTTGTGTTGAATTAAGAGGCCATGTTAGGAGTTTTGGAAGATAAGAGTTAGCTTCACCAACAATAAGGAATTGCGGGTAATTGACAAAATAAATCTAGGGATAAAGGAGGGGTTAAATATTGCTGTAAATGAATTCTTGAAGAGGTTAAGTGTAACAATGATTCTAAAGAACGAAAACATGAACAAGAAACCTGCTTTCGGACTTTTGGCAAGGCCAAAAAGGGACAAAATGTTAAGAAAACGTCTACACTATCATGGCCGCAATGCCACGTGAGTGCCACGCCCGAATGTTTTGTACAGTATCACTGGCGAAAAGCTAAAGCCAATGCTACTTGTAAGAAAAAAACTGTCACAACTACTTTGACAGAGGAGCCACTGCTGGGACTTGTACCGACATATGCAAACAAGGCCTTGGCAACAGGATGTTCCTGGTCAATCTGCCATGTCATACAACGAAGACTTCCCCCAAGCACGGGTACTTTGCCAGCATTGTACACAGGGATGATATCTTTGTTAGTGTTGTTCTTGAAGGCCGCAAAGGCTCTGTCATTGCTGGTCTGATTTGCAAAGAAGGGCAGATAAACAGCGTTGTTTGTCACCAAGGAGTTTGCATAGGAACCTTCGGCCGAGACAAATCCTTGTGTTTTCCCCTTCTTGGCATAGCACGGCAAAGGAACTACTGTGAGGTTCGGGAAGACGTCAAGGACAGCAGTCTCCATGGCGTCGTAAAAGCTTGGTCCATCGGCGTCATCAAATAATGAAATCAAAAGCGTATTATTTTCGACGAATGTCACGACTCCATCGGCGTGTCCTGTAGTATCTTCTGGGTCTGGAAGGACTGCTACTTTTCTCTGTATAGCGGTTTCCAGCTTGTTGACGAATTCCTGGTGAGACATTGTAGGATTGTCATCGTAAGTCCTGGCAGTGGTGATGGCTATATCAACGCCATTGTCCACAATGTTTCCTCCTTCCAGAACCAGATCGCTACGCCTGAGCTGAGGTAACCCAACAACGCTGGCAAATTTCTCGAAATTTCCCTCGTCAAATTTTGCCTGCTCGGTTGAAATATACTGTGGTCTGTACTTAAATTTAACCTGCTGTTTTGGCATGGTGGGCGGAAAATCCCTCATCCACATATCTAAGGACTGTTTCACTTGCATAAGACGGGCGTTGGTAAATTTGTGGTTTTTTAGGTACTTGAGGCCTGACTCATCGTGGACGATAAACAAATGATCTCTACCTTTGGTCTTGCCATCCATTTCGATAGCAAAGTCGGCAATGAACTGCAAGTTGTCGAGGTACTGGACATCGCTTTCACCAGGAAGCGATACAACAATGACTTGTTTCTTGCTGTCGGTACTGCGAAAGAAAATAGAAGAGATTAAAGGCACAGAGGTATCGCAGCTTGTCACATGTTTCTGAGCCATTTGCATAAAGTACACTTCGATGAGTATGATGGAATAAGGGGTACATTCTTTTATCAACTCTTGTACGGCCTCAAGAGTTATAGTTTCGAGTAGATGTGGTGATGGATATTTTTTTAAAACTAAATTTAACAATTTTTGTAATGTTTTTAAAGGCTGGTTGTCTGTATATTTTAGAGTTTGTGTAATTTGCTGGAATATCTCAAGTACCAGCTAGGGCCAGTTTGAAGCGCACATTGTACAGGGGCACCCAACGACAATTTTCGGGAAAATATCTGTTCGGAAGACGATTTGAGATCTAGAATTTTCGGAACATTTGTTGTAAAATTTCTTGCTTGCATTCCTCTCCTAGGATTTTCGAACAAATAAAAAAATGGTATACTTGCCCATTTTTAACTAATTTTTACCCTAAAAATTCACCTAGAATTTTCGGGAGCTTATTTTCTGGCTAAAATTTTCGAGAAGGTAAGTTTTGATCCCTATAATTTTCGGATCACTAGACTTTCAGCTAGGAAATCCGAACAGATGAAAAATTTTTAGGGGATAAAAATATGCCTATATCTACCATTTAAATACTAAAATACATTTGATAATGCTATGTTTAAGTGGTTTTGAACTATATGCTCGTTGGGTGCCCCTGATTGTAAACCAAGAACCAGAGAAGGTTTCGCGAGCAGTTAGCTTGTGAACAGGCTCACTTGTGCGAGGTCGAGGAAAATTTCCGCGAGCCGCAACTGCTCGCAGGCTAGCGAACAGAAGACCCTGTGTTTCCTGATCAAAAATTTTGAATGAAATGCATCTATTTGCACAGTCACAGTCGTCTCTTTCATTACTAAAATAGACGTCAAAAAAAGTCTTATACGTTCTGCTATTGAAGAAAATCTAAGCAAAATTTGGAAAGGAGGAAGCCGGAATAGTGAAATTGGTATAATACCTTGACTGTCGAACGCCGTATATTCAGTGTTCCAAGATGTCTAAGTTAAATCAAAATTTTAAAATAGTTTTGAATTTCGGAGCGATGTTTAAAATTGATAGAGATCCCGGATGACCCCCATGTTAATTACATGTACAACTAATCGAACACCAAGTGGCGTGCTGTGAATTTAAATGAAGGTCACGCTATCTTAGCCCGACAAGCAGATTCCGCGAGGAACAAATTATCATGCTGATTTAACAATCACAAAATCTGTAGCACAAAAGAAGGATATGTGGAGATTTTTTTTACAAATTGGTCGTTTCTATTATCTGGTTAACAAACGAAGCAATAAAGAGTGGCGTGTATTTTTATGAGATACCCATGAAAGAGTGCCATCTGCATAATACCTGTTCAAACTCAGGCCAAGAACAAACGAGACAAGTTCACTGTAATAAAATCTGTTGAGTTCATTTCCCAGCTCTTGCAGTGATTTTTAAACCATATAAGAATGGTTTTCCGCTTTTCGAGATCTTTCGTTTTGACAACAACATTAAAATAAACCTAATACATAATCAGATGGCACTTTGTTTTATTTGTACTGTTCACCTTGATTTTTGAAAGCTCACCTTTGAGTTGAAGCTTCAACCAGTGCATGACCTCGGGTTAAAAAGTAGCCTGAGTGTCAGGCCTTCCTAAGTGGCTAGGGGAGAGGAGATTTGAGATGGGGGAGGAGGGAGGGGGAGAAGAGAAATTTCTCTCCTTCAGCTCTCTCCTTTTTTCGCTTCCATCTTTCCCCTTTTCCCCAGAAACGCTTGATACTCAGGCTAGTTAAAAAGATGAGACTAGACAAAAATAAGACATGCATAATTCGCGTGACTATCTGAGCTACCGGCAACACTGAACAACAACTTTGTTGACGATATCAAGTGAAAGCTACCTTTGATGTTGCCGCTTTTGCAGGTGAGAGCGATAAGGTTGCATGTTTATGCACCATTTTACTCATCATACGCACTCTGATTGGTTGTGTTTATTTGCATAGGCTTGACTCTGAAAATGCAAACGTTTTACTGGAGGTGTCAGTTTCGATCGATGCATAGCTTTGGTACGCTTCACCTGCATCTGAAGTCATCTTAGGGAAATCGTAAGTATCTAAATGGGAATTGTCACAATGCAGCCTTGAATTCTCCTTCTTAGGGTCAGCTGATGTATTGTCTTGCTCTTATCACGGCCAGCCTTTTCAATTGCAAATGAATGCATGGGCGTCAAACAGAAAACCGATGTCTAATTCGAGTTAATAGCCCGAAATGCTTCGCTAGTCCCTGTCTTTCCTAGGCTGGTTAACAGGCTTAATACCGACAATCAATCGTTCACATCTTTTTACATTCAGCCGAAACACTGTTCAACATCTTTTGGGAAACAAACTTTGGAACCGTTTATTAACCGGGGGTCATGTTTGGTGTTATAGGTGCCACGGCCCAGAGACGTCATGAATGTCCTCCTTTCAGTCGGTCTGATCCTCTTGGCGAGAGGTCAATCACTTGCGGAAAGGTAGGTGTGTAAAAATCTTACTTGATATAATGCCGGGGTGGTACTCAACAAAGTTTTAGACGAAGAGGCTCCGCACCGAATTCCGACTCCTTAACTTTATTTTGACAAAAAAGGTACCCTTTGAAAAAATGGTCCCCCTTTTAAAATTACTAGAGAAGGTGCACCGATACGGTCCGTTTCTGTTTTTCAGAACGGAACCCCTTTTTGGGCGAAGCATGCTCTAGATCTTAAGGCCATCGTTGGGTGTTCCCCCCCCCGACCCTCCCCCGCATGTAAGTTAAAGGTGTATCTACCTTTGGAAGCGTTCCAGAGCGTTTTCTGGATTGCTGGAAAATAGAGAGCAGCAAGGAAATAATAATCCAATTCTCTGACACCCTTTTATTGAAGATCAGATTTAATTGAGGCAGTGCTTCTTTGAGGTCTTTGAGTTATGACTCTTTAAAGTGACCAGTGTTTACATCGCGTGACCCGGGCCACCTAAAATGAAATCAGTTCTAGTCAACTGTAGTGTCACTTACGGGTCATCTGTCATTCTTCTCACTATATAGTGATAACATTTAGTAAATAGCAAGTTAACGTGTTATCAAATATTTAAAAATCTTCGATTCTTTTTTAACGGGAACGCGTTTGGGGGAAACTAGCCTGCGAACGCTTTTCGGTTGGAGAGAAGCGACGACCTGGAAATACGTTTGCTTTTGCAGGCCAGGGGGCACTCACAGATGAAAAAAGGGGATGCTCTTCGTCGCGCTTAGGTCACTTGAGGTGTTCAGGACGGATAGCCAACATTGTGTACAATGGAATCTCGATTTTTCGAACCACTGTGAGAAAAAGCAAATTGTAAACATTTATCGGATGAAGTTTTTGTGATATCCGGAATAATCAATGTCGAAAGTGAGGCCTAGGCCAAACGTGGAACTTTGGGGTCGACCTAAATTAAATTAAGTTAAGATCTTCTGCTGAGTTAGCCTGCGTAGCAAGCGTTTCCACACGAGTTCGTCGAGAAAGTTGAGAGGAGAGCAAAAAAAAGGAATGACCTCCACCTTTTTTTTTTGGCTCCCGCTCTAACTTTCGTACAATAACTCGATTGGAAACGCTTGCTACGCAGGCTACTGTTGGGTCAGATGTTGAACTTAGGACGCGTCGAACCAATCAACTGAATCAGACCAAAAAGCAATTTTAGTTAATTTTCTAACGAACGAGGTTAGATATACATTATCTTACAAATTTTTAATTTATTAGTTTAGTTTTTCGCAAGTGAACTGATCTTGTTTGTCCCTGAGACGATCTTCAGACGTTCTGTCCGTTCTGTTATGATGTCGTGCCCAAGGAAGGGGGGGTTGGGTACTCCGGAGTTCATATGACGGGCATGATCAAATGTTGTTGGGTTTGAAATCTTCCATTGCAGGACATTTTGGCAAGTATTTTGCCTTGACTAAGTAGAGATTTTGGGGGGTATTCAAGCTAAACAAGCTGAATATTGGTCTAGTACAGTTTGCGTATGCCGGCCGCGTGGTTCTAGATTACCAGGCGAGGAAAAGATAAATTCGAATTTCAAAATAAATCGATAAACAACCGCAAACTTTCATTCTCCATTTTTTACGTGGTATATCGCTTAATCCTTCACGGAAGTGAAATTATGGAGTTTTTAAGGCTTGGAAATTGGGCATAGGATTTTGGGGGGGTTAATTTTTTGTCACGGGATTTTTTATTTTGGGGGGTTTTGTTAGAAGCTGTGGGGATCATCCCCGTCACTTTAACTCTGGAGTGCCCCCATCTCCCCGTGGGATGTTGTGCTCAATGACTGACTTTTATAAAAACCCGCCTGTGGCTGATCTGCCCAACTAATTTGTTCCTATTTTTTGCAGCACCGGCGGCAAAAAACAGGTCATAGTTTTGTCGCTTCCTGGCGAGGATGAGGAGTATTATCGCCCCTACTTTTCGGATATTGCCAACTTTGCCTTTGAAATGGATCTCAGAACTAAAGGCAGAGATCACCTGTTTATCGTCCACGATGAAACAGGCCGGAAGTACTTTCAGAACCGCACGTTTACCCACGCTCATTTCATTGAAATGGCAAAGCCGTCTATGGACGCGTGGATGAGAGATTTTCCCCCCGCCATGCCAAACCAGCAGGTCAAGTTTACCTATAAACCACAGTACCTTACGGCTGAGCAGGCCAAATTTGATGAAGAAAGGTTTAAGAGGTTTGCCACCCTGGTGGGCTTGCCTTCACTAAAGCACAGCAACATTATTCTTGAAGGAGGGAACATTGTGGAAAATGGAGACGAAATAGCCATAACCACTGAGAGAGCGTACCATGATAATCCAAATATGTCTCACCAGGAACTCGTCAAGACGTTGGAAGCTGCTATCAACAGAAAAGTTGTGGTTATTCCAGACCCAGGAGATGCAACTGGACACGCTGACGGCGTCGCCTCATTCGTAGAGAAAAATACTCTGTTAGTTGGGTTAGTAGAGAACCACCCCAATGGAAAAGCTATACACGATAACTCGATAAACGCTATTCTTAAAGTCTTTCCAAATCTCTCTATTGTGACTCTCCCGTCCTATTGGGTAAACACCACTACCTGGGATGGCTTTACAAGTGCTGAAGGTTGCTATGCCAACTCTTTGGTGACCTACAATGCTGTTTACCTACCTTTCTTTTCCAATCAGACGGGCAACGAAAGAGCATTTGCTGTCTTCAAGAATAGTACCACCAAAGAAGTCATCCCTGTGTATAACACCGGTACAGTACCCGTACTCGGAGGAAGCCTTCGTTGCATGACTTGGCAGATTGACGAGAATCACCCTGTGGCTCAAGCATTGTTTGAATACGTGAAAAAGAATAAGTCCCCCAGTGGGTCGGCTTCAGTGGTCACTGCACAGATTGCGTGGATCGCAGCCTTTGTGCTGATAGCTTTTGCTTTGGCTTCTTCCCATTAACTTTGTTTGAGCTAGCTGTCTCGTGTTTAGATACCTTATTGTAACTCATTGCAACAGGTTTTGCATTACTTCTTTGATAAACAGGTTATACGCCCCAGGGTACTTTAGGAATGTTTGTGTGGGGACCGTAAGCCTATGCCAGAGCTAGTTCAGCGGAATTTTGCTACCCTATACTAGACTAAACTCTCCAAATCCCCCCCCGCCATCTTAGAGTAAGTTTTAGGCTGAGTTGCGCAAATTTAAACGTGCCAATTGATTTTTTATATATATTTTTGAGTGGCAATCCCCGGTTTCGCTAGTCTAGACTAAAATCTTCAACCAATTGATCAGTTTCCTGGAAAATGATACCTTCTTCTAGACCCAAATTCTCTGATTTATATACCCCATCCCAGAGTAAACTGCTTGAAAAAAAGCTTGAAACAGCGGCACATACCTATATAGCCCATAAATGGCAGTACCCCCCTCCCCCCACCCAGTGGGGTTATATGTTAAAAAAGACTGAAGAGACTAAGGCTACGTTCACGTGGCATCGTTCGAATTTTCAATAGACCGCTCAAAACTTCGTAAGTTTAGGTGTTCTGTTCAAGCGGAACCACCTTAACTGTACAAGGGTCTGAATGAGAATTAGTGTTTAGTGTTATTTGCCCATAATGTTTAGTGTTTGCTATTAAAGTGGGCGCCAGTTTTTAATGTTTACTGTTTCCGACGAAAATGCCCTTAAGTGTCTGGAGGGTTCTTCGGACATCTTCGGCAATGGTCGGACCTCTTTGTTAGTCTTGGAAAATCTTCGTCAGTCTTTGGGAATCGTCGGTAGCCGTCGGAAATCTTCTAAAACAATCTGGAATTGTCGTAAAATGGCCAAAAACTCCTTGACATACTCAAAAAATGAAGTGTTTAGTGTTATCGAGGTACCCCCATTCAGACCCTCTTAGACGCCTACCCCCAAAGCTCCGTATGTCAGACAGAGCGAAAATATCGAAAGGTTCCGTGTGAACGAAGTGTCCGGTAAAATGTGTTAACAGGTCGAAAATTTATCCGTTGCCCTTTTGACGTGGCCTGAGTCTCTCCCATCTTTTTTCCGTATTTTAAAGCAGTTTTATATTGAAGTAACGGTTTTTGGTTTCCATGCCCTGATTTTGATTTTTGAGAAACTTGTAACAAAGAGACACGTAAATCAAAATATAATAAGAGTCTGATATACAATATTATGAAAAAGAAATCATGTTAACTGTTTCAGCACTGTCTGACACTGTTTCCGACAGTTTAATTGCATATACTTCTTTATTCGTTTTCCTCTTGAGTATTTTTGCCAGGGTTGAGGGTAGAGTGAACCCCTAATACATAAGTAACCCTCATATAAGTAAAGAAAACTTGGAATACGAAAAAAATTCCACTCTACTGTGGCAAAATAAATAAAACAAGACGCTTACGTTACGAACCCCTAAGTCCCTTGGCACCTTATTGCATCGGGTTTCCACTGTGATGTTGTTGATGTTTTTCCCAACCTTTGGCTCCACCCTTTGGTTTCATTTCTTTCAACTTTGCATGCCAATAACGCAAGTTGTTTGTTCCTCACAAAGCGAAGGCCTGAAGGCCTTTGCCTCCCGAGGTTTGATAAATTTGTCCGAATTCGCGTCGCTCTCCTAGATTGATAAAAGGTCTTTCACTTCTCAATCTCATAATTTCATCAGTGCTAAAGATAAAGGACATATAAATTCCGGGTTTTCTGTTAGCTTGTGCAAAGTTTTGTTGGCTGAGATGTGGTTGAATTGTTTGACACGGAACTGGCCCTTGAGAGGTTCCTGAGGTCAGTTAAGTCGGTTCTGCTCAATACATCTCATGCACATTGCCGACAAAGAGAATTTTTCATTAAAATATTCGATCACTAGCAATGCACTTCCTGAGTGTTCAATGTACCGTCCAGATCACAGCAGATATAAGTAAGAGGATAGAAGAGTGACTTAATTAACATTTCCCTCTTTCTTTTTCGAGAGTTACACTGTTAAGTGCCCTAATAAATGAAAACGTGAGCGAAATTAAAAAGGCCAAAGTTTGTTAGGTTAACAGGCCGGAATATTATTTATCCTACTAGAGCTGGATAATAGAAAAACGGCAATTTGTTTGCTAAATGGCCGAAATCAATTAATTATGGCAAAATCCACGAGGCCGATATGTTAAATGAACTTTGCCTGACAAGAGATGGTAAGGCAACAGTCAGGACGGTTGATTGCGATCTTTCATGTCCCGTAACGACTAACATTGGACGAGCCAAACTAACCTACAAACTCCCAATGCAAGTTTCTTTTTGCAAAGATATGAATTCCCTTCAGTGTGTGTGCCAGCAAAAGTAATGACACTTTTTTGGGCAATGTTTTCACGCGGTTACCTAAACCATTTTTGTAATCTCACCTTTCAGTGTCTCAAAATCGTCGCAGTTTTAAAAGGGAACATTTTTGTTACAAAAGAAACTGAATTTGTTAGCGGCCTTTCTGGTCTTTGACCATTAATTGTTTACATAAAATTCCAATTTTCAGTCACCTTCAAATCTTAATTTTTTCCTTTTCCCATATTTTGTAAACATGCTTTCCTTAATTTTTTGCTTCATTAAAAACATTCTGAAAATTTTCAATTTGTTCCATTCATTAGCAAGGACGTCTAATAAATGGAGGAGGCAATAAGTGGGAAAAAGTCGGCGAGATTTATCAGCAGAGGTTTTTTGAATTTCTTGGGACAAGCTTTTTTGACCCTTAGAAACATACCTCCCTTAATGACCTCTCTTGTTTTCTTTTGACAACATTTGCCGTTTCCCCCTTGACCAATGTCACGTCACCTCTCGCATTTTACCCTAACTTACAATGACCCACAACATTTTACGAAAAGTACCCGAGGTGTGGTACTCAAAAACTAAATGGTTCGGTAAAATGGGCAAAACATTATTCGCAAAATTATGAAGGGGCCGCTCAGGTTAGCTGGCTATTAATGCCGGGGTAGTGTTGAACCATGAAAGAATTTGGCCAGAAGGAAAGCGATAAAGGAAAATTAATGACACATACCATGTATAGAGTAAATAAGATATGGAACAAGGCAGTCGAAGCCGCCTTTCCGAAGTTTTTGCTAATTGCGTTCGGTGTATGAAAGGTTCGGTGATTCAAAGTGTGTTAATTATTTACCAAGTATGTTGAGAAAAAAACCGTAATATTATTTCCGCTTAACTTTTATACCAACGCCTTTTTGTTTTGGTTGTTCTTCCATCATTTTTTTTTTCTCGCTTTTCGCGATTCATGAACGAGTAACAATTGCTTCCTTGTTATTGTGGGGAAAAGATTCTCGAAATATTCTCTCGTGACATTTGCCCAAAGAAACAGTTCTCAGATATGTTTAAAGGGGTAATGTCACGCGAATATTGGTCAATTTTGTGCTAGCTTTTTAACAGGATTGTAAATAGCGTCAGTCAGGACATCTTCGTAAACCCGCCTCATGCTCATATGATTATGCTTCAAATATTTCTACGCGCCTGTTTAAATAACACTTAAACATCTTAAACCCTTGTTGTTTTGTCCTTTCCTGGAGTCTCTAATTTTCTCTATTTCTAAAACGTGGGTTTCCTGCATGATGAAATATTGTTAATCCCGGTTCAGATCAGGGCTAGGAGCCGTAAAGTTGCACCCTTCCAAGGAACCGGAAGATTTCAGAGCTTGTTTAACCTCACCCCAGAAAAGTTGTAGTGTTTAGGTTTATCTCGAACAAATATCATCATGTACTAGAAACCGTTTCTAAGCTATTTGGAAAACCAAGCACCACTGAACTATTTTTGGAAAACAAAAACAACAACATGGCAACGAAATGAAACATCTAAAAGTAATGGTCACACTGCACAACCCTATGCAGTATTGCCCGTACTTATGTATGCACACAGCCATATCACCAGGGCAGAAAAAAAGGTACGAAAAACTTCGAAATAAATGTGAGATTGGCTTTTGTGATCAATTATTAAAACTTGGTTTACGAACACTTATACTAGCGACAAAATATCGTGGAACAATACGTGCTCAGTGGTGTTCAGATTAAAGTAGTATAAGAAGACGAATATTTCATAGGTAACAATCAACAGGTTAGCTAAATGGAACGTTATTTAGCATTGAGAAACAAGATAAACAGAGAACAATAGAAAGACGTGTGTTTGCCTAATTCACAGCACTTTCATGATGAAAAACAACAAAAACTGACGTGGCTGACTGAGTAGTTGTTAGGAGGACTGACCCGGCCTGTTTCAAGGCTTCGCTGAGTTGACTAACCTTTAACGCACACCTCCGTTCCTTAAACAGGGGACTTTGAGTTGATTATTTCATTCTGTGTCTTTTTAGAGAGAGTTGACAGTTTTGGGCATAAGTGTGGTTTTTATGCCTTAACGACTCTTTTACTCCTAGACTACTTTAAGGGGAGATAATTTGTCACCTCTATAACACTTTTGAATCGGTGGACAAAATCCAAAGGTGATGCCACTCAAATGGAACCTTAAGGCAGAAATTTGCATCGTACTATTTCTTTATTAAGATTTTACCAAAAGGAATTATGCTTTGTGCGATTTTTTTCTTCGGACATATTATGGAGTGAACTAGATAGGCCAAATCTGATTCAGCCTCTCCTGTGGCGCCATTTGAACACAGTCATGAAAGCCAAAACAGTCCCATCAAAAGCTGATCCCAGCCAACGCTAAGCCTTAGTCCTAGGTAATTGGACTGTAATGGCCCCGATTATGGCAGCCAAATAAGACCCAAGAAATAAACGCTCCCAAATTTAGGGTTTAACACATATTATTGATTTACTATGAGCGCGCGCTTAAAAGCTCTTAAGAAGTAATTTAGAGTGATGTTCAGGTTATCACAAGTACAAGCGATTGAAGAGTTGAAATTGATTAGTTGTGTAAAGTAAGGCGAAAGAAATAAAGTTAGTCAATGGAACAAACTATAAATCATGTTTACCAGCATCATTTACAACTGCATGAACATAACTCACACGGCGTACAATTTGACAACTTTGTTCAGATGCTAAATATATTTTTTTACATTTTATATTAAACTGCAAATCCTTGTGGCCGGCGTTCTTTCTTCCTATAATAAGTTTGAATCACGAACCAAAATAGCAGTCAATTTTCGTTAACTGTGTAATTACAAATGATGGACAAGAACAATAAAAACGGTGCAGGTGTTTGCAACTTTTTAATAATAAACCACTACTGTAAATGTCAGCTGGACAAGAGTATGTAAACTGTCAAAAATCAAAAAGAACAATCTAGTTGATCATTCACCTCTTAGAAAATTAAAGGGCACGCAGCTAAACAAATAATGTAACAATAACTTTGAAACACAAATAAGCTCTCTAGCTGAGTTGCTGTTTGAGCCAATCACAACTCAAAAACTGGTCATTTGTCAATGATTGGTTGAGAAGTAACAATAAAAGGCTACTTAACCTCACAGTTTTACTGTCGAGATAAGGATAGGTTTGGAGAGACTTTTGGGATTGAGATTAGCCAGTACAGCGCCATGCGTCTCCTGCTGTTTTTTTCTTTTATTTTAGTCTCAAAAGGATTCAAATGTCTTCAAAGGTAAGATTTCAGTTGACACAAATTTGTTCAAAACGTTGCATGCGTGCGTGTTCGTAGGTCTCAACTCGAGCCGGATTATAAACGAATCAAAACGTTTTCATAGGCATGTTTTTATCGCAGATATTAATTCAAGTTTATGGATAATGGCAGGACAATCCTGGTTGCCATTGCAGCCTTGTTTCACCGGATATAGGTCGTAAATGAGTAACAAAACAGTACGATTGTTACTCTGAAGTTTTTAAACAGTGGTTTCATTTTTTTAAGACGTAACACATGGGCCCTGAAGTAGCGAAAATCTGACAAAAGTACATTAGTTTTAAAGAATATTAAAGCATATATATTTTTTCTAGGGTCACTTTAATAAAAATTTTACAAGTGTAATTTACAAGTGTGGCCATTGTTTTAGAGTTTGAAAACAATAGCTACACTTGTAAATTGCACTTGTAAAAGTTTTATTAAATTGACCCCTGCTTTGCCACACCAACCTTATGTGGAGTTTCTTTATACTTGTGCTCAGTCTGAAATTATTTCCTCTTTTAGTAATGAGAATGAGAACGAAAAGCAAGTGATTGTTATATCACTTCCCGGTGAAAAAAATGTTCAGTATCTTCAGCAATTACAGAACCTTGCTGACTTCGCCATGGAAATGGACCAGGTGACACAAGGCAGGGATCATCTGTTCATCATTCACGACAAGTCGGGCCTTAAGTACTTTCATGGCTACACCTTTGTCAACGCTTACCTCATTGAAATGGATGAGTCACTGGATATGTGGATGAGAGATTTCCCTCCCACAATGCCAAACCAACAGATCCAATTCACGTACAACCCACAGTATCTCTCTGATGTCCAGGCCGAGAAAGATAGTCTCGCTTTCGAAAAGTTTGCGAGAATGGTGGGGCTGTCTAAAACTTTGACGCACAGCAAGCTTGTTCTCGAAGGAGGGAACATTGTGGAAAATGGATGTGATAAAGCCATTACGACTGCGAGAGCCTTAGACGACAATCCGGGAATAAAGGATTTCATCGCGGAACTGGAATATACTATTAAAAGAACAGTGGCAGTCCTTCCAGACCCCGGAGATACTACCGGACATGCTGATGGCCTAGTGTCTTTTGTAGAAAGAGATGTGCTCCTGATCTCCGAGTTTGATGACGCTGATGGAAAATATTTTTATAAAGCCATGAAAAACGCTGTTCGTGCCGTTTTTCCAAACCTCTTCATCGCTCCTTTGCCGTGCTATATAAAGAAAAGCACGTCCCATGGGTTTAGTGCCGCCGAAGGTTCTTACGCCAACTCATTGGTGACAAACAACGCAGTGTATATGCCCTACTTTTCCAGGCATGAAAGCAACGAAAAGGCCCGTAAGGTGTTCCAGAAGTATACCTACAAAGACGTGGTTCCCGTGATAGCTGCTGGAAAAGTGAACATTCTTGGGGGCAGTGTTCGTTGTATGACATGGCAGATCGACAAAGATCATTCAGTGGCTAAGGCATTGTTTAAATATGTGGAAAACAAGCGAAAGAGATCTTTGATCTGAGAGTCTCCTTAGATTTCGTTCCATCATTGTTCAGTTGTCCTGAACTGTTTGATTTCTCAAAGTTTTCACGAGAAATGTAAGCCATTTAATTATTCAACCTAAGGTCTGTAAGGATTGTTAATATATGGGTAACATATTTGATTAGAGCTTTAGTCAATTATAGATGATGTGATTTGTGAACTTATACATTGCTTGTTTTGGCAAGTACAACAAATAAAGAGTGTAAAATTACCTGTGTGATATGACATGCATAGCTGTTAGTTACCTCTTTACGTCTCAAACAATTACGGTAAATCGTGTAAAAATATTATTAAACAGAACAGGATTAAATTTCCATCCAGTATCTCACTTTTGTTGCAGAGAGAAAATCGTAATAATCGGTTTAGATTACCGCCAAGCTGTACTGTCCTTGTTATTTTCTCCTCATGCTCAAATAAGCGACGCATTCTTCTGATCAGGTGCGGCGTAGGGCGGCGCTTAATCGAGCAAATACGGTAAGTCATCGATAGCCTAAAAGAAAAGGGATTTGCAATAATTTTCCCTCCCCCTTTTCGTTGTAACAGTATCACAGAACCGTAGCCTAATTACGGGCTACTTCTTTATTTAGATAAGTTGAAAATTGATCCAGACGTTAGACTACTTCAAATGAAAAACTGAAAGTTAGCAGATAAGTAACTTCCTGGGACAATTATCACTTCAATGAAAATTCTTACTGGCATGAATCATGCATCCACTTCCATGGAACATGAAGATAAGATACCAAAAAATTTCACAGTAAACAGTCCGGAATATCCCTAAATTTAAGAACAGTTGTGGCGTCATGGAGCTATTGTTTTAGAGTAAAATGGCGTATAGATTACCTAAACGACCACAGTCGCCGTTTCGAGGCTCTCAGGCATATTTTTAAGACTTTTCATGAGGCATACACAATTTTTTTAAGTGGACAGCGCATCGGAAGCCACACTGGAAGTGTCTTGTGAAATATTCAGCACATTTTGTGGCTTATTTCTTCTTTTAAACAACGCGATATAGGCGAGATTTTGGTCGGTTCAAGTTAGGTGAACAAGTATCTATTATTTTTTCGATTCACAGATTTTTTACGAAGTTCTAGATATTTTTCCTCGATTGTCGTATCGATTAACTTTTATCATGTCGAATGTGCGGATGGTAGACAGCCTAGAATTTTGGTAGACAATTTTTGAATTCCGAGGTCCAAACCACGTACGTTTTCCACTTCCGGGTTTCACGTAGAGCCGTGTTATTACTTTTTTTCGCATTACTACGAGCCTTTACCTTTTTGCTTTTCAAGGCCAAAACAACTTTTTTAGTCTTATGGCTATATATTCACGTCCAACATCTTGTCTCACTTTGCCGAATTTGCGGGGATAAAATTGAAGATCATAAGCGCAAGGTAGATACTAACCGCTTTGTTTCTGAAATTCACCAAATTTGGAAAGATTTATTGTTGTTGGATTCTCCAACTGTTCGTCCACAGTTAAAAAAAAATTTAAAAAAAAAGGGAAATTTCAACTGTAAATAATGTATTTCGCTACTCATTGGAAATGCACTGATTATCTGGGATAAAGTTAAAACATTGCAGGTACGACAGCAAGCAAAGAAAGCACCAGATGTGTGAAGTTAACACGAAACAACACAAAAAAAAAACAAACGAGAAAAATTAACAAATTTGAACTACTTTTTATTCTTGTTATGATGACTGGTTCTTTGATTCTTGTCCTGTAGAGGTTAATAGGTCATGCCAATCCTGTTTTGTACGATCTCGACAAATTTTCGCACTCTCTCTACGGCTATGTTTTACACGGGACCAGTTTGCTTCTACCAAAAATCTTGCAAGCCATGCCAGTGAAGCCACGACCTCTGCGATGGGTTCGGAACCAGTTCGAACACCCCAATGATTCCTTGCAATGAATCATACTCTTATTCTCTTACATGAAATGTTTTCTTTGAAATAGTAAATGTGAAACCTAGACGGGTACTGTAAGCTCATCTTAAAATCTGTCCGACTCCGTCCACTGTTGTGAAAATTTTAGATCACTGGGTTGATGTTTTGATAAACACAAGCGCGCCTTCTCATTGGTTGAAAAGTGTCTCGTGGCCCTGTCCTTAAATTTAGGGATATTCAGGACTGGTAAATGCCGACTAATACCTTCGGTGTTTAGGGAAAATTCAAAACAGATCCACACGTTTATAGACTATTTCAAACTGAAAGCTGAAGGTTTCAGAAAAGTAACTAGGTATGAGAACCCAAGAGAACTGGGACAGTACATAATTATCGCTTTAAAATCCTTATTGGCATTAATCATGCATCCACTGCCATGGAATAATGGAGGTACTGAAAAATGCTACGGCATAAGCCAATAAAAAAAATACTGATCCAAATTCATCAACTTAGAAAATTCAAACGCATCCTCTTGGTATGTAAGGGTTACATGGAATGAGGAGGTATGTGATGGTGCCTCCCCGAGGGCTACGCCCTTGGGGCGGCACCAGGTAAATATATCACATACCCCCAAGGGACAGGTAAATGAAATGCTTATTTTTCACATGTGAGGTTTCTTAATGAAAAACTTTTAAATTGATTCTTTAGAGATGTTTATCCCCAAGATCCTCGAATTGTTCGAGGTTGAATTCTAAAATATGGAAATTGGTCAATTCATGTGGAGTAGTCAAACAGTAGTTTTACCAGAAAGAGATGAGCGACTCAGAGGAAGAAGTATTCTTAACGTTAAGGCAGAGCAGTTTTGGAAACTCTTTTGGAACTTCCACTGCGACAGATTTTTGTGTCAGTCGTCCCACGAGTCACATTGCAAATTAGGATGTTAGCAGGTAGACGATGGAGATGTTATGTCAGATTTGTTTAAAAGTCACGAGGCCGGTAATGCGAATTTCTAGTTTGAAGGACAATGTGCTATGACAACTGCCGACAAAAAAAATGAAGTTCAAGAAAATGTAGTACGTTCATTAATTCGAAATTCAAAATTCTGACTTGCGTTTGCTTTACTGGGATGGTTAAACATGTTGAGGGGAATATGATGGAGCAAGGGAAAAATATATTGCATTGTTTTGTTATTGTTTCAGCCACGCACTCCTCTGTTGCAATCAAAGCCGCCACCAACTTTTCAGACAGAAAATAAATATGAGATTATGTAATATATTTCCCTAAAAATAACAAAGGAAACCGAGCAATGTGAAAAATAAGAGATATGATGAACAAAGTATACGGACAGTCACTGACTAAGTACTAACTATGAAGAGAGTTACGCTGGACGTTTTCCTGCTGAATATTTTTCTTTCAAAGGAAAAGCTCTTAAATATCGATGAATAGACCTGGTGATTCAGTACCAAATTAGTAGAATCTAAACTTCTTGAGCTTTCTTTCGTCTGACTGAAGCTTTTGGAGGTATTTCTCGATAGCTTCCAAAGCAAATGAAGTCTTCTTAGCCACGAGTTTATTCCTCTGCATTGCTTCTTCTAACTTTAGTTGAGCTTCCCGTTCATCTTCCATCTCTGCCTCTGTCTCGTCTTTCAGTTCCCTCTCCGCCGAGGCCAATTCATCCTTTAACGAATCCACTTCCTGTGCAATTGAACTGCCTGTCTCCTCTTCATTACGAAAACGCTTCTCTGCTCGGTAAACTGCCAACTCTTTGGCTCCGTCGAGTTTTGTGAGTATTGAATTTGTGGCCAACAGTTGCTTGTAGAGAGCCACATCGCTAAGTTTTGGAAAATGGGGGATCCGTGATCGAAGTATTTTGGAAGCATTGCGAGTGTGAACAGCTCCAAGTTTTTTCTCAATGTTGTTCAGGGCTGTCGCAGCTCCTAAGGAAAGAAACAGGTTAACCTGAGTTGAAGAAGTTTGTTTTGATTCGGTTGGAAGAGGGAATGACGGTTTGCCATGGTCTAAAGGGTGGTTTTTGAAAACGTATTGTGTTAAGGCCGTTGAAAACTGTTTCGTTCACGTTTGAAAGTTTCCCGTATCTTTTAAAGGGTTGAAAAAACTCAATACCGGTATTAGACAATAATAGCTAACAGATAAGAGTTGGATAGACCTAACTGCAATTTTCATAAGTTTCATAGTGCGTTTATATACCCGTAAATAAAAGCCGTGGAATGAAAGTGGGTGGAGCTCCTGGTCTCGCTATAGCAGGATCTACTTACTTCTTGCCATGTAGAGTCTGGTAGTTGCGTTAGTCTTGGCTTGTCTTGCCATGGCCAGCGCATCAGTTACGGTCACTCCAACTTTCTTGTGAACATTTTGAGTCAATTTTTTAACCATCCTCAAATCCTCTTCCAGGTCCTCCATCTTCCATCGAAAATCCTTTCTGACGTCGTTTAGTTCTTTTGTTGCTTGTTTCTCAGCTTTCAGAACATTCATTCTTATTTTCCTCACCTGTAGGAGTAGTAGAGGGTCAATGGGAATCAACTTGACCCCACTCTTATCTTCCCCTTGAACTGTCTCTTCTGTGGTTTTTAAGGGATTTTGTCTTGGATTCTTCCGCATTAGAGCGGGTCCTTCGCTACTGTCGCCACTTCCCAAAATCCCTATATTACTGCCTTGCTCTGCAGGAGGCAACTGCTGTTCCGGAGCTTTGAATAGCGCCATCCCACTACCAGAGGACTGGCCATCACCGCTTCCTGATGTTCCAAGAAATATTTTTAGAGGGTCATTTTCTGGTAATTCTGGCTCACCCTTTGCTTCAATTTCCTGTACTTTCCAGCTGTCGTTGATATTTTTAAGTTTTTCAGAACTAGTTTCGTTTTGTTTATCAAACTGCCCACTAGCTTCAAAACCATTGCCTGATTCTTGAGCATCAGCTCTTTTAGATGTTTTCAAGCTGTCTTTGTCTTCTTCAATCGTTGCTCTTTTCTGTCTTCTACCCTTAGATCTCTTTCCATTTCCACTTTTGCCGTTGATCGTATCAGATGCTCTACTTGATTCCGCATAATGCTTGTCTAAAGATGGGTATTTCATTTCCTCAGTCTGAGAAAGAATGTCATGCAAAGTCGTTTTTGTGATGTCCTCATGGATATGATTTTCTCGATCTCCAAAGCCTCGTGCATTGAGCAACATTGGTTTTGCAGGATATGACTCATGAAAGTCATTCTCTTGGACGTTTATCTTTGGTTTGATCTCCTCGATAGTATTTTTTCTTGACCCAGTGAAGGGAGAACCTGCATATCCTCCAATTTCATTCTCTTCATTAATACCTTTTTTGTCAGTTTCAAAGAGATCCAGGTCGTGTTTAGAACTTTGAAGCTCATCGTTGTCTTCCAACCCTCTAAGTGGCTCTCTCTCTTTAAAAGCGAGGGAAAGAGATTGCAGGTCGCTTTTGTACTTCTTTTCAAACAAGGTGGCAAGGCCATGTGACCTGGGTTCGTCTAGTGAAGGAAAGATATGAATGCTTACCCGTTTAGAGTTTCTGGTAAACCTTTGTCAATTTTTATAATTGCCTATATTCAATCACTTTTACATGAGTTGTTGAATAATATTACATCCTGGGTTAATCCACTAAAGAAGCAGGAAGTGGCTTTTAAGTTACGACTTCCGCTTCATTTTCAATAGCCCACGTTCGATATATTAAAATTCTAACATGACTCCTAGGCTTTAGGGTCCAAATTGCAAATTTTTCAAGACTCCATTATCTCGCAACTCCCAACAGAGACTTGAGCGCAAAGAAAACCAAACCAAATATAAAAAAAAATGAACAGAAAGCCTCGGAATCATCTTATCGAACGTAGGCAATTCGTTTCGTGCTTAAAAGCCGCCTCACGCAGGTTGAGAAATAGTGCTCCCGCTGATAAGAACACTCGCTGGGGTTATTTATATGCCCTTCCACGGGACCGGGACCAGTTAGCGAAAATCCGTCAACACCGCTGGAAAGAAAGCCTTCAAATCAGTTAGGTTACCAAGTTTGAAATGATTTGTTGAAAACTAACGAAGATGTAGCTTTGCAAAGTCGCCCAAATTTACAGACTTTTATATGAAGGGAAGGGGGGCAAGTTCGTGCCTCCCCATCATACAAATTTTTTTTCGAAAATTTCGCGACTTTGTGGAATAATAACTTCGCTCGCTTTGGATGTATTACCTGTAAACTTAGTAAGTTTCCAAGTTTTAAGGCGCTCTTTCCAAAAGTGACATTGGATATTCGCTTTCTGGTGTTTATGAAAACCTATTTTCAAAGGTGTTATTTCATCAGTAGCGTTAAGCACCTGTTCTCAACCTGTGGAGAGTAAATTCAATCTGGGAAGGTTAATCCGACGTCCTTTGAAGTGACATGCTGGTCGCATCAATAAAACAAATTCTGCTAGTTAGAGGTGACTATTACGTTCCCTGAATCAATGTATTGATCACTTCTCAAACTCTTTCGATTTTGTACTCACTTGTTTGCTTTCAAAAGTGAGCTGTTAGATTACAAAGCAGGACAATCAAATCCAACTCATATTTCATCTGAAAGGTGGCTATGGAAGAGCTTTCTCTTAGTGGCCATGAAGGTAAAAAGAAAGTAGCTAAGGGTATTCTCCATCACTTAATAACCAGTAATGTAAATGTACGTTTTCAAGCACTCTTAACCAAACGTTTGCAAGCACCAAAGATTTTCATTTAAACGTAAAAGGCGGTTGCATAAAACTGATTTGTTTCAGGGACAATCGAAATTTGAGAAAAAAAAGTCTGACAGGTTACACAACTTTCTGCAGGTGTTTCTTCGTTTACCTTTAGGCGTGACTTGCGCTTCAGAACACAAGAATTTTAAGAACGAAAGCGAAGAGTTTACAGCAAGCTTGCCCTTCGATAGAGTGTTGCAGTGTCAAGGTGTATATCAAGGTAGAAATGAAAGCTTCTTTCATAACACTAAAAACTTTAAAACCAAATTTCAACGCTCACTGTTGTCCCTGAAAGCTTTTTGGAAAGAGCAATTACCAAGAAGGGAGTGGAAAAGTTAGCTACTAAAATACTTTTTTTGAAGATACGCCTTCGTTTTTTGTCCTTCAGGCTAACAAGCTAGTGAATAAGGTAGGTTTAACGTATGTTACTTGAAATCAGACTCTTTGGAGTTCATCATGTCCAGTATGGTAATATTTAAAACCTCAAATCTGTGGACATAATATGGCCGTTGAACGTTCTATAGATTGCAGCAGTTGCAGCAATCCTTTTCAGCTTATCTAACGCTGTCATTTTTAGACTATAACTGCAGGGGTTTAATTATTTGGCGCTTACCTTGCGGGGAGAACTTTCGTATGCAGCTTACACCGCGGTAGTGTACTTGAAAGAAAAGAAACCAAACCCAAATCATTTTGCAAACGGCCATTTGGTTCGAATTTTGTGTCGGTCAGTGTTAGGACGACAACAAATATGAATTTTCCTCGTAGGAAGCATTGGGTTTATTTAATATTAGCCTATTTCTGAATATGATTGACAAAACTTCGTCATCGATGGCATTTCCTCTATTTTAGTCCCTCAGTTATCTAAACTGTTTTTAAGTTTACCTAGGATTTTGCAATTACCTTGTCTTAGCACACCCATCTTTTGAAATAACTATATTTGTTCATATCTTTGACTTTATCTTTATTTGTTCTCATTACTGGTACCTAATAATCTTGTTAATCATAGGTAAACAAAATGATCTTGCATATTAACTACGCGTTAGGGGTTCTTAATTATCGATCAAGGCAGACACGTGCAAGGGGTATTGAAATCTATTTTGTGACCACTGCCTTTATATCATAGTACAGTAACAATTTCCTTCGAGCATCTGTAGACAGTGAACATTTTGAGAGTTTCAAACATTTCGGCCCTAGGATGTCAGCCTCTTAGGTTACCGAAGACAAAAAATTTTGGCTGCTGTTATTACCCTACAATTACCAAAGGTTAAACTGGGAATTTGCAACGGCCAGCAGATTAAAGCGAAAAATTAATCATTGCCATCTAGCACGGGAATTGCAGATCCAAAGATCGACAGTTTATTTTCCATTTTGTCAAGAGAGGATAATTCTGAAGACAGTGAATACACGGATATCGTCCATTACAATGGCACCGGTTGAACATGTCCATTCTTATCTTTTCTACCATATACTCTCCAAACATCAGGAACACTTTTGATTATTAAAACACTGGTAAAACACGGCTTAAGGCATCAACGGGATTTATAGATGGTAGATGTGTTTGATTGCCTCTTCCCTCCTTCAGACACACCCTTTGGGAGATCTCCAAGCCTAGCAATATCTATTTCGGAACAAATAACGTCTAAAATAGTGTTGATCTTTGTCGGATGTGTCTTTAATTGCCTTCCATAAATACTTCAACCGCGTGATGATGATATGAATTCTACTTGAGGCACTTTATACTTTCAATTGTGGTGTATCTCGAGGCAAACATCTTTAAGATCGATTAGGAGGTATTTCAAGTTATGTTTCCAGGTGTACCCGGGGTGCCAAAGACTTTTCATGGACGGATTCCGGTTTTTCTGTCTTGTTACTTCAGATGACAGTAAGTAGTATTGATGCCAAAATGCTCTTTAGTATTTTAAGTTAACAAAAATTAATGTTACGAAGAAGAACAAAAAGCGGCGGAGACACCCAGGAGATGATATATAGACTCCAGTGGACACCATATAACAGACAAAAATCTTCATCTACTTTTTCAAGTATCGGGAAAGCTGGGTCTTTGAAGGGAACAATCAACAACGTACCCCAGTGGTTCGGACTAAGTTTTTGTCCTTCCCGATCATCACTGCGATATCAAGTAGGCAACCATTGGGTGTACTAAAAGATAAATTTACAACGTATGCATCAGTGACCGTGTCTTGGTTTTTCCTTTAGATTTTAGTTCAGTTTCTTTGGAGTTACTGTCGTAGTTGAAGAACTTCCAGATGAAGTCCGGGTTCTATCCTTTATAGCCAATGAAATAGGAGTCTATCAGAAAAATAGCGAGTGTGAAAGAAAATGCAACAAGCCGAACCTCTTACAATTCTGCGTGTTCTGCGTGACAAACGGTGAGGAGCTTTAGCAACGACGACGGTCTCGGCAACGAGAACGTCAAAAAACGATGGGTTTGATGAGTAAAGTGCAGCACCCTTGTTGGTACAACTCTTTGCCGTCTGTGCATGATCACGAGGTAGAATCTTCGTATGGCACGTGTTATGTAGGACGTGAACACAATTTGAAGATTTTTTCTTTCTCTTAGCAACGCACGAACGCTTTCACCACCATCGCCATCGTTGATGCTAAGTCTCCCTGATCATCACTTGGGAGCTTAACAAATGTGTGTTTGATCCCGGGTGTTTGATGTCACAGAAAGTCCAACAAAGAGATAATAACGGCCACTCATTCTCCGCTACTAATGGTTATCTTTCAATTACTCCCAAAGAAAAGTTCAGAAATTACAAAAGAAATAAGGAAATATTGACCATTTTCACTTTGAACACATCATACGTTGTTTACCCCCAAATTTTGCAAATCCATTGTTTCTAGTTTCTACTGTCTTGGGTATTATAGTCTCTCCACGAGAAATTGAAGAACTGTCGGGGGGTAAACAAGGTGTATTATGGGCAATGTAAAAATGGCGAATCATTTAATTTACCTTCATGGCCACACCGTTGTTGTTTCCCTGGGTAAAGCGTACCACAAGGTTGTTGACGTGATGGGAGGTGGTAAAAGACTTCTTGGCAAGTATTTCAGGGTTGCATTCTTTGGACAGGTAAATGGTTTGTAGTCGTACCATTAACGAAATATATTTTAAACCGACTTTAGTTTAAAAACAGCAAACTAAAAATATTGCTTTACTTTACAGTGTGACAACTTCAACCGGGGCCACCTAAGGACATGAGGTTTTTTAGTTGAAGGGGTTGAGTATCTTTTTCAAACGCTAAAACGGTGTTCGCATCACAGGCGGCCCAGACGTAGTATGTGTCACTGAATGAATATATTAATATCCACATGGACAAATTAATGCGATGAGTCGTCGAAACTCCCATGGACTAAAATAGTCCAAAAGTCAAAATATAACAAAACAAAGCTAAGATACCTTCAACTGAACGTATCCTTGTCATTCCTGGCCGGTTTAAGTGGCATTTTGTTGAGTTTTGCAATTGTAGGTACTATCCACTAAA
Organism: Porites cylindrica; assembly: GCA_964035525.1. NCBI lineage: Eukaryota > Metazoa > Cnidaria > Anthozoa > Scleractinia > Poritidae > Porites > Porites cylindrica. The sequence goes on along the minus strand of OZ037779.1, from coordinate 43,829,580 downwards.
GAAGAATTAAAGGCTGGTTACAAAACAAACAGACCATCTCCACGCGCCTTCACACGAAGCGCTATAAATTCGAGAATAATCGACGAATCCGCTCCAAATAACCATCGGCTAATCTGCAGGTAACGTGTGCTCCTGCTTCTGGCTCGCTTGCTCCACAAAACCCATCGCAACTGCACAATAATTGCTCGCTCATCAACAACCACTGTTGACCTTTACGCTTCGATATGACCACAAACGACCAGGTTTAATACGCGACGTGACTATTCAAGCTTAGCGACCGCGTTCGCGCAACAATGCAGCACTTGCTATGGGAGGGATGGTACTATTGCTTCTAGGTCAATCGACTGACCGAAGGTTCGCTGCGCTAGTTTTGACCAGAAAACAAATGGCGATCGCGGGACCGTCCGTAAGTTTTCAACAGGGCAGCCCTGGTTTTCAAGTTCGAATTCTTCTAACGTTCGCTGTCTCAGCTGCTGTCAGATTGTTCGTCCAGCCGCTTGCATAGGTTCTTGACTCTACCAGACTTATTTGCTTAGATTAACAACGTCTTACTCCATAATATGTTGTCCAAACTGGTGAAGGAGGACGAGAATTTTCCCCCCAGAAAAAAGGCAAAATCTGGCCCCCGCTATGCAGCTGAAGATATCGCAAAGTAAAATTTATGTGCGCGATATCTTTTTTATGATTACTATTATTCTCAAAACTCAGGGGTACCCAACGATGATTTCCCCCTAAATGCATTGAAAACACATTTAAGGCTGTCCAGAGTACTTTTGATCGAAAAATCCATTCTAAACAGCGCTTACATAAATTTAGTCAGGAGGGCTAAAAGCGAAGCTAATGATCTCATACTAAATATAAAATATATCGTGTAATGCTAAGCGGAGAAGGCAACGAGACAGGGCCACCCAACGACTGTTTCCTCAAATACTTTCAATTGAAAACACTTTTGTAGCTATTCATAAAGTACTTTTAGCTCTATAGAAATGCATTCTAAGTGGCGCTATAAAATTTGCATCTCAGTGTTCGGCCATTCTAGAGGAACTTGAGTCTTTTCGAAATTACGAGGAATTCAGAATTATTTTCCCGAAATTCTAGATGCAATTTAACGTATTACGAAGGAGATAATTTTTCAGATACCTTCTTTCATCACATTTTTGAATCCGAAAATTTTAGGATTCCATTTTACTCTCTACGAAAAATAGCTTAACCCGGTGAGTGAAATGTGAAAAATTAAAAGTTGGATGCCCTTGACCAGAACTGTGAAAAACAACAATAGGTCTAATTACAGCACACTTTCTTGTACATTTCCTTGCCGTTGATTTGCATGACTGCAACGTGAAACGTCCAGAAAACTTCCTGGTTTTCACTTTTTATGGAGAAAATGTGGTACATGTTCTTGTTCACTTTTTCCACTGCCGCCCATTTTTTTAGCTCCGCTTTAAGATTCGTATCTCTTCGGTGCTCCTTGGGCAAATTGGATCTTTTTAAAAATTACAAGGGCTTCAATATTTAATATTTTCCCGATTGATTGACCTAGAAGCAATAGTACCATCCCTCCCACAGCAAGTGCTGCATTGTTGCGCGAACGCGGTTGCTAAGCTTGAATATTCACGTCGCGTATTAAACCTGGTCGTTTGCGGTCATATCGAAGCGTAAAGGTCAACAGTGGTTGTTGATGAGCGAGCAATTATTGTGCAGTTGCGATGGGTTTTGTGGAGCAAGCGAGCCAGAAGCAGGAGCACACGCTACCTGCAGATTAGCCGATGGTTATTTGGAGCGGATTCGTCGATTATTCTCGAATTTATAGCGCTTCGTGTGAAGGCGCGTGGAGATGGTCTGTTTGTTTTGTAGCCAGCCTTTAATTCTTCTTTAGTGGATAGTACCTACAATTGCAAAACTCAACAAAATGCCACTTAAACCGGCCAGGAATGACAAGGATACGTTCAGTTGAAGGTATCTTAGCTTTGTTTTGTTATATTTTGACTTTTGGACTATTTTAGTCCATGGGAGTTTCGACGACTCATCGCATTAATTTGTCCATGTGGATATTAATATATTCATTCAGTGACACATACTACGTCTGGGCCGCCTGTGATGCGAACACCGTTTTAGCGTTTGAAAAAGATACTCAACCCCTTCAACTAAAAAACCTCATGTCCTTAGGTGGCCCCGGTTGAAGTTGTCACACTGTAAAGTAAAGCAATATTTTTAGTTTGCTGTTTTTAAACTAAAGTCGGTTTAAAATATATTTCTGGGCCGCCTGTGTTCGCATCAACTGAATTCCAAAACTAATGGTTCAGGTTTGTCATTTGAAGCTATATTTAGGCATTGGAACTGTTTCCTGTCTTATGTTGCAACAGATGGCAAGGATGGACATGGAATAAAAGTTGGCGCAACTTTTTCAAGTTTTAATACTATGCCTGCAAAAATCGCTTTCCAATCTTTTGCATGATAGCATAACTTGCATTCTTGGATTTAGTGGTTTCTATTTTGCTTTTTATTTATTCCTACATGAGTGTGACTAAGACCACGCTTCTCTTAGTAGTTTTATAAAATGGCGAGTACGGTTAACCCAAGGGGATAATTCAGGGGCAATCTCGTCACCGGAGCCTTCGGATCTTATGGCTGCGCATGACCCAAAGGCTCTAGGAAATTCCGCGGAGCCGTAGCCAAAATCTGGCTATTCGGACCTCACAGCACGTGCTCTAAGTACCAAATAAAAAATGCAATCTCCACCCCAGATCAAGCTCTTTTGCGCATGACGGCCAGTGATGGAAGAGCTCTGGTGAACCCTGGAACAAGACTGTCTCTGATAATGATTGGTTTCAGTAAAAAACAATAAAAGTGTTTCTGATTGGTCTATTCAAGTTCGCACGAGAGCGGGTGAACGTACAGCGTGTCTGGTGTGTGAGCCGTTGTTGAAGCTTGTAAACACGCCCTGCCGATTTGCGATTTCAGCGATTCCAAAACAACATTTGCACGACCAATTAGGCAGAATAACTGGATTCCCAATTTTTGAATAAACTACATTAGCTACATATCGAAAACTTACCAAGAAAGGACTGGAATGTGAAAAATAAAATAAAAATACGTCGAGATCTTTGCCAGCTATAATTTAAGAAGCATGATATATTACTGATTATTCTTCGACTTCCACCTTATCATATTCACGCGAAGTAGCCGGGTATGAATGAAAACTTTAGCTTCATTTCGTAAATTGCCCAAAAATAGACTTGCAAGTGAAATGTAAAAAGTGAATCGACATTGATGCGTGTACAATGCGATTAGATATTAATAGTTGTCCTCTTTTCCCCACGATATCGCATAATTTCTCATAGTTTCCCATAGTCTCCTTTGCAGCCGCCCGCGTGGGGGCGGGGAGCATTCCGTGACTCCGTCCCGAGCGACTGCAAAGGAGCCTATGTTTCCCAGAACTTACGCGGGTCAGAAGCGTAAGCATTGGGGTCGAAAATGATCCAAGATGGCGACTCTGAAATTATAATTCCATTTTATTCCAAAGGCTCTTTTCCGGGTTGTTTACTTCCTTCGCTTGCAAGCGCTGTCGCTCCCATATTCATCTTTTCGCACGAACTTCAACGGACTTCGATCAGAGACAACCTTTATTGTTCTTTACTAAAACCAATCTGAGAAAGCCTCGCTCCAGGGTTTCCCAGAGTTCTTCTCGTCCGTAGTCATGCTTAATGGAGAAGAGCTCTGGGGTCGAGAATGATTTTTAGGGCATTACCTTACTGCCAGAGCATGCGCTTTTGGAGATACTCTGCCAGGACATGCAAGTGACTTACTTGTAAAGACCTTGATGACCAGCGTTACTGTTTAGATATAAACATTGACTAACCCCAATTCTTTACTTCTCTTGGTGGTTGCCCCAAGTATCCTAGCAGGTCTTATGGGTTGCAGCTTTTTTGCTTTCGGGATAGGTTCCATTTTTAACATGGTTTGTTGGTTGTTTTCCCGAACAATCCCTTGAGGTCTCCTGAGAGATGCAAGGTAATACGCTCAGCTACATTGCTGCACATTGCATTCGCTTTTTCCTTTTATTTTACGTTGTAAATAAGCAATTGCTAAGATGCGCTTAAGGTTAAGTCACGTGTTGATTGTAGGTTGTGTAGATGTTTTATACAGCTTTATGATTGCTTATTAAAGGTTAAAACCAGCAAAATATAATTTTTTCTAGCACCTTGACGAATATCTGCGGGACTTTTAGTCTTGTTTCTACATAAACGCCTCTATCGCCCGTCTCCTCTCAAAATGTACTTCATGCGATCGAAACGATCATATGCAAACACTTCTAATTCATTATGGTACAATCCGGACGATTGCGTCGATCTAAGTGCACTGAAAATCTATACAGGTATTGGCTTTAATAAGTAATCAAAGACATCACCTCGATCGTTTCAATCGTCGCCAAAAGTCAAGGCGTTCTAGACGATCAGGGAAATATTTTGGCTTTATTATATATTCATTTACTAGTTCTTATTTGGGGGGCACCATTCAGGCGATTCTCGTTGTTTGTTCTCTATTCACCTGCTTTTTAAAGTATACTATTCGTGTTTGTTTCCGTTCGGTGAGCTTCGTGATGCCCCGTCTCTGCATCCCAATATCCCAAACGGAGTCGCCCCATGTAAGGAAATCCAGATTCTGGAATTCGGGAAATTTTTGCTTGTGGAAACCGGAATCCGGGGCTTTGGAATCCGGAACACAGTTCAAAGTATCAGAAATCCCACTAACGATTAGAATCCAGAATCCAAGTTCCCCTGACAATGACTGGAATTCAGTGCCTGAAATCCGAAATCCGCGACGTGGAATCCAGAATCCAAGACTGCTTTCGAAATGGCGCGCAACGGAGCGATCATAATTATCTTAAACTTACGATTATCACCTGTGTCTTCTATAAGACAGATATGGTATTATGTTCTGCTTCACATTTTGCCGCAGCGGCTGACTTTATTCAATTTTGATAACCCCGTTTCAGTGCCAAATGTTTTGTACGGTATGGCTGGTTAGTTCCCGAACGCGTCTTCTTCTTCATGAGTGTGTGTGTGTGTGTTTTTTTAATTTGCAACATTTATATCCGTTTTTTAGTCCACAGAGTTTGAATGAAAAAAAAAGAAAATGCTATCTATCCATTACTGCATCGCTAAAGGTATACATAGCCTGGGCCACCAGCTGTTAACAGTAGCCCGGTTCATCCTTTGAACTACTAGTCACAACACATTTAATTGTCTTTAATTCCAACCTCCTTAATACCATTCCGAATCTGAAGTAGGCCCGTCTCAACTTGCTGTAAGAATTCCCTTGCTTTTCTCACCGCACGCTCGTTCTCTTGTGTTTTCTCCTCTATTGCATCTCTGGTCCTTTTCACTTGCTCGTTCTCAAACTTTTCTGCGTTTGCCAGTAAGTGTTCAGCTGCTTCCTTTTCACCGACGAATGGTGCCAATGGAATTCTGTCTTTTGCACTGAGTGATTTGTGGCCTGTTTTACTTCTATTAGCATGGTCTTTTTCCGTTGTTTCTGTAGACAGTTTCATTTTTAATGTTTTGTGATGATGATCGGCTTTCTTGTCCTTGGATTTGCTATCCTTTGGCCTTGCATCAGATTTCTTCAGCTTTTTCTTGTCGATAGATTTCTTACTGGATTCTGGTTTTTCCGCGATTAGTTCTCTAATCTTTGTTATCATGTCGTGGGTTTTTGTCTCTTGGATATCTTTTCCAAGCTGTCCGAGATCATTTGAAGCCTCTATAAGAGAAAGAGATTAACCACATTGCATTTAGTTAAATAAATCAGTTATTTATTACGCGCTGTTTTATTGGTCATTATACACCTCCGATGTATATCGGAGTACAGAAACAGCCGAACACCCTGAATTGAGTTCAACAATTGTAACTGTTGACACCAAGGAGAAAAAAGTAACAGAAAAGAAAGATTTGTGACTTTTAAATTGGAACAGAAAACTTCAACAGTTGAATGCTACATTCTCTGTTTATATTTGAATAAGTTGCCGATTTTTGTGCCCTTTCCGGCTTATGAACCCAACAGTGGAGGGGTGGGGTGGGGGGATGGTAGGGAAAGAGGGAAGCTAAGAAGATTTGAAATTTGAAAAGCTTGCAGATTTTTGTGCCCTTTCCGGCATTTCCCCATGCACACCCCGTGGACCTAACAGGGGAGGGGGTGGGTTGGGGGAATGGTAGGAAAAGAGGGAAGCAACAAGGCTAATCTCGCAAGGACAGTGCATGTCAACATGTTTTGCGAAAGTGTTACAGGAAATTTTAACCAGCTTAGCTTAGATCCGGGATAGTTCCTAGTTTCTTTCTTTCTTTTTTCTTTTCTCTCTGTCTCTCTCTCTTTTTTTTTTTTTTTGAGTTTTTGGTTTTACATAATGTGAATACTAGATTCCATCCGTTTGTGGGATATTCAGTTAGAGGTTTAAAATAGAACAAAGCTGCCTGGTATGACAAACCAAGTGCAAAGAAGAAATCCTGTTTTAAAAGAGACACACCCATACATTGTGCGCTCATCTGCAGTCAATAGAAATATCCTATATGTTGTTAACATGTAGCGTTAGAAGCGTTTATATCAAATACCTGTAACTTCGCTCAGTGTTTTAGAGGCCTTCTTGGTAGCATCTGACAATATTTTCATCGTCGCTTTTAATGCGGCTTGCACTCTATAAGTTAAGTCTTCGGCTTCTTTCTCCACGTTCTTCAGTTTTCCCTCCACGGCCTTCTGGTAAATTTCGACTACTTTGCGAAGTTTCTTTAAGTCAAACCCAACTTGATGCAAAGCTCGTAGTCCCTGTTTAGCTTTTACTGTTAGGTCGAAAGGCTGTTCAACTCCGTAACAACAGTAAGACTTCTTCTGGCCATTGGCATCTACACAACAATTTACAAAGATCATTAATAAGCTTTAAGGTTTGCTTTTACGCATCAATTGATATATTGAACTCGTAAACCTGAAACCTCTTTCACCTGTACCGCCCCCTTCACCGACTGAATGGTTTCTCGAGTAGCTGGCATGTGAACTTTTCTACAGTTTCCCCAACCTCAAACAACTGTTAGGACAGTTGTTTTGCCTGCCTTTCCATATTATTAAATTACCTTTTTTTATTTGGCTGCAAAACACTTTTTCCGAGAACTAGATCACTGGCCTAGAAATCAAACGTGGGCGAAGCAGAGTTCGTTGGTTGCTTTTCAATATAGTTTCCCTAACAAACTTGTTCGAAAGCTGCACAAGTTTTGTTCAGTATCGATTATTTGGACTGTTCTACGCGGCGGGACAAGATTATTATTGTGACCGACTATATCATTGGCTCGGTATACACTAGTAAGAACAATTATTCATATCAGTGTCGGTGGAAGGTGATTGAAAATGTTGACATTTCAAGAGCTATGAATATTTTCAGCACAGCCGCTTCGACTTGGTACGAAGAGTAGGGAGAATGTAATTTTTATACTTGTGAATGGTAATAGATTTGATACTGAACTCGTTCAGGTTTAATTTTACCCTAAAACTAAAAACTAGCATTTAGCTAAAATAATTACGGCCCCGCTCTGTTTATGTAACAGTGTTAAGTTCAACATTTTTCCCGCCAAAAACAGGTAATTATACAGTTGAATGGTTCTAACGTACGTCTCACTTTTAATAATCATTTGTACAAAAATGTACGCCTTAGCTTGGATTGCTTTGGTCTGGATTAGTGTGAATACTGCCGATTATATATACTTACGGCCGTGTTAGATGTTTGCTCAGAGATGGCCTTTTTTTCCTTTTATAACCCTTGTAAGGGTTATTTTTTTCTTAAACAAGCGGTATCTCAGTTTCACTTATAGTAGCGTTATTGTCTACAATATATTCTAACTTGAACAAATGACGAATTCAGAAAATAAGTCAGTAATAATGAATCTGACCATAACACAAGAACACTGGCATGAAAATCACCGTTAAATCGGTGATAAAACGATAATAAACTGTCTACTACAATAGAAATGAATATTGCATAAAGTTCAACTCACTTTTTATCCTTATGATTGGCAACGCAGCGGCCATGGCACAAAGAGTTAAGATTATAACTACGCGTGACATGATGCTTGAAAACCATCAATCCAGAATCAAAGATTAATCGGTGGCAATTAAGATCAATCCAAGACGGCGTTTTGCGAGGTGCGAAACTTTTGTCAATGATATATGTGACTCAATCACTTTGGAAAAATATCAACATGTGATTGGTTAGTTAGACAGGTTAGTAGTAAAACATAAGAGTCTTTACCAGTTGTTTGCTGTTTTGTGGGTTATTTCTCAATTTTGAGCTAATTACAAATAAACGCAGCCGAAACGATGTATTGAGAGGAAAGATTTTAACTTTAATTTGATTTCTTATTGCCACAGTATGGAGTTGAACGACAGTTCACAGGCACATTAACCGTAGCCATTTTAGGTTTAAAATTGAGTAGCACGAGAAACTCTTTGTAGTAACAATTAAAACTAGATGAGCTATGATCATTAATACAGCGAACATACTTCTTGTAGTTTGCATTGTACAACTATATGCTCCAACACATACTACTATCGTGTCGATGGCCATAGAACTCGGGGACAGCCGGAAAATCTGTCCTTGCGCTTGGTGAAAGGGAATCTGGATTCCGGAATCGGGGACATTTTTGCCTGTGGAATAGGCCATTTCCGAGTTCCAAAAAATCTCACTTTCAAAACGAGGCTAAGTGCGAAACCTTTGTTGTGAAAATGAGTTTTATTTGCATCATAATTAAAAATCATTTTCATATCAATGGCTTCGCACTTAGCCTCGCTTTGAAAGTGAGATTTTTTGGAACTCGGAAATGGCCTATTCGAAATCTGTGAAATTTTTGGAATCCGGAATGCTCAAGGAATACGGAATCCCACTAACGAATGGAATCCTAAATCAAAGTTCCACTGACAAAGAATCTAGAATCTAGAACCTGAAATTCGGAATCAAAGGCGTGGAATACAGGATCCAAGACTGTTTTGAGACATCGAGGACCTGCGAGAGAACTTACTGACCATATATATCTTTTGCTACTATCTAATGTCCATTTCATACAACATTTAGTTCCCCCTGAATGTGAAAAAGAGTAAGAAAAACGGCTGTTTTATTTAAATTCTACCCAATAGCTGTCAATTAACGGTAACACGAAGGGAATAATAACCAATAAAAGGTCAAACACCTGATCAAACGTACTTTCCCTTTTATATGATGATCCATAATAGAAATCTTCAATATGAGTAGCTCAAACACAGTTCAATGTACCGATATCGATAAATATTCCAACTGAAAGAGATTTTTTTGGTTCTTTGCCCTTTTTTGGTTCTAGCCCTATAGCCGAGTTGTTGCTGCAGTCGAGGAGAGGTGGTTGGGTGGGAGGAGGGTGCTAAACGAGAGTTAGTTGTTAGTTGCCACAACAACGCTATTACCTGTTAACAAGTACCTCCACCCTACTAATTTTCTTCGTTGACTGTCTGACTCTCTCTAAGATAAAGACGAAATTTATAATGGGAAGAATCGCTTCATGCACATATTTCTCTGGTGATAAAAGGATGTTTAATTCCAACCCCCTCTCTTCGGCTTGTCTTTGCTGTAAAATGTAAAGAGACCTTTGGATAACTATGATGCTATACATATCATCATCGTAACGCAGTAACTCAGCTTGCTGATGAGCAAACGAACGGCATATGGAATCGAAGAGTATCTGATGGATTTAGTCCTTGTTTCCAAAAGTTCTTACTGGAAGCCTGTGAACACATGTATTTTCCAAGTCTTGAAGATTTTTCGATGTTTTTAACATCAAAATGTTTACAATCTTGACATTATAAAGCTGTTAATCACTGAAAGAGATATTTTAAACAGGTAAACGACCGTAAACGATGGTGTACCCCATCTGGTTTCGGTAGAAGACCAACACACAAGTGATGTTTCTTGTTCCAGCTATTCCACCCGATGATTTTACGAAATCGCGCGTAGCCTTCTTGCCAAAAACATCTAATTTAACGCTTGTTTCTGGCTCTCATTACTTAACTATGTTTCCATGAATCAAAACATAAAAGGCATTTCTAACGTTCATTTCTCTAGGGTTTTCTAAAAGGGCTATTCGAGTAGTACCATGCACTCTCATAGTACTAGTGGTTGTACTTCAGAAATCCATGTACACAAATTAGCCTCAGTTTCAGTTTCGTTACCTCAGTTCGTAAGTTCTAGTGGTTGCAAAAATGAATGCATGCGCAAAATAAAATGAAGCCGTTTGTTCAACAGTCGAGAGATGCTTTGTTAGTGAATTATACTTAGCAGGTACCCGTATTTGTGAATATTGAGCTGTCTGGATTTACATACTTTACTGCCACTATGTATATTCGTTCCTTCGCTGTTTAATAATTAATAGAGTACCAGTATCTAACTCAGCTAAAGCCGCGCTTTTTTTCGCGTCAAGAAGCTTATACCGACAAAGCGCTGCAGTTGCGACGGTGTGCAACCGTCTTTTTTCGACTGCAGCATGAAGCGGGTTATAGCAGCGTTGGTCATGATGACGGTTCTTCCTCCTTTGATGTCTTATCCTTTGAAGGATTCTGCTAGTAAACTATTCAAAAGAGGTACGTTTACGTGTTCTACATAACTAAACTGAGCTTTATTTCAATCTGTAAAAAGGGTAACATTTTAAGAGGGAGATAATCTTGTGTTTTTTACGGATAGTATAAGTTCTGTCAGAATCATCGTATCCGGACTTATAGATTGGATAGCTCATCACGATTTCTTGAAATTAGCATTTTATTACCGATCGACTCTTACTTGAGGTTTTTGAACTAACAGAAAAAATTTAGACGTTTTAATTATTTTTGAAATCTTACAATGTGTTTACAGTACATGAATCATTAACGTTTTGCAGCATAAATGCTCAAATGGGTTATGTTAAACTAAAGTCTTGTGCGCGTGTTTCTTAAACTATCCGTTTAAGCGGAAAAAGAGTAAATTAGTTACTCGTTGTAAGAATCGAAAATTGAAATCCGAGTTGCGTCTTGCCCTTCGCCCCAAGCCCTCTGTGTTAATATCAAACCATTTTGATTAAACTCGATTGCTATAATAAAAGTTCGTTTCAAGCTTCAAACTTTAGTTTTATGTCTTAACGTAGACAGTGAGGTAGGCTATACTTTCGTTTTTTAAAAAAAATTAAATAAATTAAGGAGACACAAGCTACCCCCCAATGATACGACTCGGCTGGTTTCCATAGAGGGCGAGTTTACACATGAAAGCAAAACATTAAGACCAATATTACATTAACTGCAGATTATATACAACAACCACTAAAAATACTAGCACATAACTAGAATAAGAATTGCATTGGATATTAAAGTGAACTGATATAAAGATATACAGTTTGGTATGACCCGATACACATGCATCTTAATGTTCTTTTTAAAAGCAGGGAGTGCCTTTGCTACTACTTGCTTCATTCAATTGTTGGCTCCAAAGCACAGCACGCGCGGCTAAACGTGTTAGTTTTAAGTGACACTGTGTTGGTGGGGAAGTGAAACAAGAAAATCTGGTATTATCAGCTGAGTTATTTTACCTAAGGCTCTTAGTTAACGTTTTTTGTGGTTTAAGGTCACTTACTTTATAGCCCCCTATTTTTTAGTTTATGGAAATGCACATCTTTATTTTTAGGAATAAAAGGTTTGAAAATAGGGGCTAAGCAACTGGGGCTTAAAGACAGGTTTATCGTCAGTCTTAACAAGCTAGTCGAGGTCACTTCTAGTCCTAACAATTGAATGCACTTTTCATGTGATAATGATTCTTTAATACAACTGATTACTGAAATACTGACAGTACCATTACTTAATGATAATATGATAAGCTCCATTTTTACACTAACCAATCGTCTTTTGTTTTCATTCCAGTGAGAAGGGAACAGCAACCTGACCAAGATGCGATCAAAAACGAAACTGACGTTCCTCCTGGCTTGGGTGGGACAAATGTTCGTTTTCCAAGTAAGTTTTTAAATAATATTTATTTGGTACGAGGGTTTTTTATTGGAGACAACCACTTTCAAAATGGTCGAGAAACAATTGCAGAAAAAGATGCTTTCTTTGCGCTTCTCGGGAGGGGGGGGGGGGGGGGGGGGAATCTTTAAATAACAAAAGATTCTCATCTCTTCCGCTGTTCAAAGTTGTTACTGCAAGCTTAAAGTCGACCTTGGAATCCTTGTAACTGTAACAGCGGTGGAGAGGGGCTTAAACCATGCTACGTGCTTTGACAAACACCATTTTTGGCTTTGTAAGTCACAGTATCTCGAGGCTTTTGACAACTTGATGGAGCTTACATCTGGCTTACGATTAACGTGAAGCATGAGAATTGCCTTTTTCTTCGGTTAACAAACCTGCCTCATACTAAGTTTGGTAAATTTGACAATTTTACAAGGGAAATGGTTGACTTCAGACAAATTGTACCAAATTTAGATTGGAATAATATGTCATAAAAATTTTAATCTGTTTAGTTAATGATGTGATTAAAACTCAATCAGTGTTTCGTCTGCAAGATTCTCTTCTTGCGAGCATAGTGACTTATTGAAGAAGTGCCGCCTCTCAATTCTTCAGTTTTATACGCCAAGTTTTTAAATTTTTAGTTTGTGCGTGGGCTTTTCACTTCATTTCAAAAGTCTTCAATACTTTGTAAGCGCGTTATGTTCCTTTCAGTTTGTATCTATAGACTGGGAATGGCAAACAGGTTTGTCATTCGAGATCATCAGATCACTGCTTCGTCTTCGTACCCGCGTGCTCATCTACAACCTCACATGGGTCGACTGGACAACCCGTGGGGTTCCTGGTGCGTAAAACGAAAACACCCAGGACCGCATTACATGCAGATCGATCTTGGTATGTACCGAAACATTATATACTAGTGTGTTTTTTTTAAAATTTTCCTTAGTCAGTTGAAGCAAAATGTCCACACTGTAAATCAGAAAGATCCGTTTTAGCCCTAATAATGAGGCCGTTTCGGTGAGTAAAATACAGCCCAATTAGCTAGGGCTGATTTGGACCCAAGGGCTGAACTGGGGCCCAGAGCGGGTTGGAATAGGCTTTTGATGGGGCTGTTTTAGCTTAAATTATACTCTAATGGCTCTGAGAGAGGCTGAATCAGACCATAGCCTGCAGGGCTGAATTGGCACTTTCGGGATCAACCAGATATTTTTAATTTTCAGTGCAATAACTCTTTTTTCACCATATTTTCACCCGAAACAGATTGATAGAGTGAACTAAACGAGGGTCTCTTAATGCAATTTCAATTGCCAATTAACCCCAGTTAACGCAAGCTTTATGGATCCTGTTACCCCCAAATCAGTGTCCCTGTCCTGAGTTCGTTTTGGCCGGGAAGAATGCAATGCACACCCTCAATGCAAACCTAGGGCTTCTTAGCTAAATTCGGGGCGCTGTTCAGACTCCTCGTCAATCCCTGAGTTCATTTGGGCCAGGCAAACTGTAATGCGGAGTAAAATGAGTTACGTAAGGAGAAAATGAAATATCTAAGCAATAACGCCATGATCTATTTGTCCTTCTATTCCATGCTACACCAAAGGCAGTCGAAGCCTATGACACATCGCCCAAAAATGAGACGTTATGGGTGTAGGGGATATTGACATATTCTCCAACACAGCTTTGTACTGTGTATGAACTCCTATGGGATTCTCCAGCGGTTCTTTTAGCTCAATTTTCATTATATTTTAAAGGTATCACAAGACTGGTCAGCGGTGTCATTACACAAGGTGCGCGACATACGCCTGACTATGTAGCTCAATATCGCGTCAGCTACAGTCTTGATGGTCAGCGTTGGACTGTCTATAAAGAGAATGGCACAGAAAGGGTAATACAATATATGTACATATGTCAATTGTGATCATATTACTTTATTGAGTGGATTGACTCTGGACCGCCCTGAATACTACCTCCCCAACCTTCCAGACGGATTATCTCATGAAGACCTGATGATCATTGATAAACTGCCCCCTCAACAGGCTTCACAAGGTTTAGTTGGGGAGCACGGAACAAGCAAGAAGCGCGAGAGGGGGATGATGGGAACTAGCGTCTAACGTGAGCTTTCCCCCTTCCCCCCGCCAAATGATCACGAGTGACTGAGGATGAGGCAGATTGTTAAGATAACAGGGTTTCCGAATTCTCTATCATATATTTGCGGAACTATTGTTGACCAGTTCCGCGTGTTCAGCTTGTGGGGACGGGGCGAAGAGATGTGAGCAGGAAAAACAGCCAAGGTGTAGGGTAGCGTGTGAGAGCCAAGGATACCTCCTTTCCCTCCCCTCTCCCCAACTATCTAAACGCCTGAAACAGGCTACATTGATGTTTGTTATTTGACGGACATCTTCACTTCCATCAGCTTTTTCAAGGTTTCTACTATCAGTTCACAAATCACTTCCGTTACCGTGTGGCAGCAAGATACATAAGAATTCTTCCCCAGGCTTTTCGTGGTTATCTATTGTGCATGAGAGCAGAAGTAATTGGTTGTTCATTTAGTCAAGGTAAGGCAATGCTAACAAAAATCAATGATAACCTTTTTCAAGCTGACTAGTTTTGGCTTTTCAAACTCCACGTAAGCTAAGTGGGCGGCGTCTATTAGACAGGGGTGTCTAATAAAAATTTTACATCGCAGGGAAGGCTTTTATTTGAGCGAGGACGTCAGTTAGACCATTTACGGTACACCAAAGTTACTTTTGGCGTAATTAACACTCTTAATCTCTTTTTTTCCTGAAGCATCCTTAATATCCAAGCTAGAAAGTATTTTCTTGTAATTTATCAGACTGTGATGGCTAGGGGAATTGCTGGTTTCAACCACGCGACAGGATAACCATACCGGTTAACAAAACAACAAACGTTTTTTTTTTCTCGTCCCCCATCAAGCATTATGGGCTCTCTAACCAATTTTGTTTCGTTCGCCATGTTTAGTTAATCTGGCATTTAACCAGACAGCCCAGCAGTCAAGCACGCAGGGGGACGCTGTAGCCTCGAAAGCCATTGATGGAAACTTCAAGGGTGGTAAGAGTTATATTCAGGATCTAAGAAACCCTGAGTTTCAAAATTCTTACTTAGTATCATAACCGCTTTTTTCTCCTCTAGATTCCTGCTCCCTGACCCAGACTCAAGACAAGCCTTGGTGGCGAGTGGACCTGGGATACAGCACGACGATAAGAGAGCTCTATATCGCTGGCCCTCCAAATGGCACCGAATTAAAAGAATTTGAGATCAGGATTGGTGAAAGTTTAGAAGACAATGGAAATAAAAATTCAAAATGTGGCGAAAAGCACAGCATAAGGCCTGGTGAGATTAAAACCATCAGCTGTAATTTGACTGGACAGTACATTAACATCCAGGTGCCTGAGAGTGGAAAGGCTTTGTCTCTTTGCGAGGTGGTGCCTTACGGGATGGGTAAGTGATATATCAAACACTAGACACAGAGTTAAAACACTGAAAACAGAGTTAAAAATAAGACGCACAGCGGAGTGATTTTGACGAACTTCTATTATTGTTTGAAATTTTAAGGAAGCACGAGATCTCTTGTTTGATATGACGTTTCAATCAACGTGATTTTCAAAGAGACATTTAGGATGGAAAAACAAGCGTTTTTCATAAGATATCCTGCAAGTAATGGCGTTGTTTTCCCATTGGTTTTGTTTTATGAACTTCAACTCGAACTTGGATTCCAATTTGAATATTCAAACTCAAAATCAAATTTAATCTGTGCTGGAAGTGTAGGACTTTAACTCAAACTCAATTTCAAACTCAAAATCTAATACTATACTCACTCAAAGTCGATCTCGATTGCGAATTGCAACCGTCGAAGTCAATGTAAACAAAATGCTACAACACTAATTAATATCGAACTCAAAGTGAAACTCAAAATCAGTTAAGGTCGTGTTGTCTTCAGTGAACCTTATCGGTTGGATTTTTCTTTAATAATGGATTACCTCAAATGAAAACAAAAAATGTGTGCTGATACTAAAAGTAAACGTTTTTTGCAGATCCAAAGATGGTTAACTTCAATCCTTACATAGTTCTGCAATACGTAAACTATGTTCGAGCTCAAAAGTATATGCAACAGCTTCGACTACAGCAAGAAAAATTAAGAAACGCAACCTTAGAGGCCCAGAAAAAAGGTCAACAAGTCTTACAGCAAGGACAACAAGTAAGCTAAGCCACTTTAGTTGGGTTTTGTGATTAGCTTCATCTAACCGAATTAATTGACCATCAATTGTCTGAAGGTAGGTTTGAAAAATGTAGCCATAGTTTGTAAACATAACCTGGGAAAGACTGGAAAAACAGCATTGTGAATTCCACGATTCTATAGCATTACCAGCTCAACTAACTCAATGAAGGCTTATTAGATCAGATTATATCTCTGCGTGTACGTTTACTGGTTTAAGTAAAGTAGTCATTTCATAAATAGGTTGTGCATGATCGTCCGGGTGAACGTAGTCCTTAATAGGACTGTTGTTTGCAGTGACTGACGTTTGACAACCTATGCGGTAGTAATCTTTAGGGTCAAAGTGAGTATCACGTCAGTTGATGTTATTAAGCTTTATTAAACTCTGTTTATTGACCTGATTGATCAATAATGTCGCGATGTTATTTGTTGTCGGTTTCTTAAGCCTTGATGCTATTGGCTATGAAGACTCTAAATAAATGTGATTGATGCCGGCGTTCTGATACGACGTTTGCCACAGTTTAACGGTCGTATATTTTTAGTCCAATTCATTCTATCATTGTCAGTTTTTCTTGAGTCCGTCAATAAGTTCTTTTCGGTTTAAGGCGATTGGTGGAGCTCAACAACAGGGACAGCAGTTGGCTGGCCAGGGTCAAGCTGCCATTGGTGGAGCACAGCAACAGGGCCAGCAACTACTTGGGCAGGGCCAAGCCGCTCTTGGCGGATTTCAGAGTAAGTCATTAAGTACCACAGTCATTACATAGTTGAATTCTGTTCTGACTACGATATAGTAACTAAATGAAAAAATGACTTATAAAACCCACCCACGCAACTGAACATCATCAACAACAAGCAACATCAAGGAAACAAGTTAACAAAATCTTATATTTTGTTTGAAAAGTAAAGAATGGCTTGACAAAAAGTATATTGCTTTACGTTACCCTATGTGTTACCCACATTTTGCTGAACCGAGAACCGCTCGGATTTATTATTATTTTTTGCTATGCCTTTCCCTTTTAAGAACGAATGAAACCTTTCCATACTATTTTTAATGAATGGAATTGTAGATTATGTGTTAAACTTCATCTGAAATAAAAAGTCCTTAGTGGTAGTCTCTTGTTGTAGATCAAGGCCAGCAAGTATGGGGACAAGCGCAAGGGGCACTGGGTAATGTCCAAGGTCAAGGTCAGCAGGCCTTTAACCAATTACAAAGTCAAGGTGCAGGCATGGCAAACCAGTTTCAAAACCAGTTTAACCAGTTCCAGAATCAGGGTGCTGGAATGTTGAACCAGTATCAGAATCAAATGAACCAATTGCAAGGTCAAGGAATGGGTATGGTAAACCAGTTCCAAGGGCAGTTTCAAAACCAGTTTAATCAGTTACAAGGTCAAGGTCTTGGCATGGTAAACCGTTACCAAGGACAACTACAAAACCAGTTCAACCAGCTTCAAGGGCAGGGTATGGGAATGGTAAACCAGTATCAGAACCAATTACAAAACCAGTTTAACCAGCTACAAGGCCAAGGGGCAGGAATGCTTGGCCAAGCACAGAACCAAATGAACCAGTTTCAAGGTCAGGGGATGGCATTGGCCAACCAGCTTCAAGGGCAAGGACAGCAACTGGCCAATCAGTTACAGGGACAGGGAATGGGATTGGCCAATCAAATTCAAGGTCAAGGCATGGGTGCTGTGAACCAGTTACAAGGGCAAGGTGTGTAAAATCCTGCACTTTTATGTTTACCATTGTTTTTATCTTGCTTACGGGCCAGGGGATTAGGGACCAAAGTTTGTCGGGCAGAACGAGTGGGAATGGCCTCCTTAGCTTAGCAGGCGATTGAAAGTTATGAGCGCAAGAAAGAAAGGGGTGCGCGAGGGAGACGCGCCACATTAGTTCGAAGAGGCGCCAGCTAAGCAGGCTGGAGTGGGAATATAGCCGGATTATAGACCCCGTTCATTTTCTACTTACCTTGTGTTCGAACCAAACGTTTTTAAAAACGTACTTTTATCAATGGATGCCTGTTTAACTTTAATTGAATTATAATTAGCATTCTTTTTAACTTTTTGATAACTGATCAGTGTAAACCTTGCACGTTTGCCTTAACTGATCAACAAACCTTATGTTAGCCAGGTGTTGTCTAACCGCTACCGCGATTGTTTTGGTCTACCAAAGATATCTTGGTCCTTTATGCTAGCATGACATTAAAATTTCATTCCAGGTATGAATGCATTTAACCAGCTTCAGGGACAAGGGCTGGGAGTGGCCAATGACTTAACAAAAACTACAGATGGTCTGACTGAAAAGGTAAAAACTGCACGATACACAAGTTAATAAGTCTACTCAAAATCTCTTACAAAATTTTATAAACCCGGGGGGTTAAACGGGGTTTATAACTTGAACTTTATAGCAGGGATCTTGTGTGAACCGATGAACCGTTGGCCTTAAAGCCTCATTTTGACGAGCAGGTCAGCTGGGGCAATAACTGCTTTTGCTCTTTCTTCCAAAAGTGAGAAGTACTACACTTGACGACTTTTACATTGGTATCATTATGATCCTTGTAAAGGCCGTGTAAAGGCCGTATAATCTCCTTGAGATATCAATTCTGATAGAATTTTTTTTTGCTTCTCTGCACAGGCTAAAGACTTTTACAAAAAGGTAGGATTGAGTTTTTGATTAAAATTGAGAAATTATTTTAAAAAACTATTTGCGATGTGTTAAATCAGTATTTTGATACGATATATTTCTCATTTTGACACAACTGTCTCTACAATTAATCTGTAGTTAAAGCCCTGGGTTACGAAGGCGGAGGACTTTTACAATGACCAAATCAAGGGACATTATTTTGACATGGCAAAAGGTAAGTACTTTAAGAATTTCAAAGTATTGTACACAATGATTGAGTCAGCATGTCCTAAAAGCAATGACAAAGGGAAACAGCTATTTAGTTTTATCAGACGTTGAATAATTCTTACTTGCAAGGTGAAATGCTTAATGATTGTACAACTATTAAAATTCACTGTTAATAGAGAAAGTCGTTACGTCACGTTGCCACGGTAGCGAAATTTCTGGATGAAAACAAACTAAAGTCACTTCAAAAGTAAATTCGCACTGTTTCAAACTTCATCAGTCTTATTCAGTTTCATTTAATTTGTTAAATGTTGGCAAAATTTTCTGGGGCTGAATCCGAAAGGATCGTATCTGAGTTTAGAAAAACAAAAAGAAAATTTTTTGTGCTGTGTTCACCAGGGAGCGGGTGCGTGAAATTAGGAAGTTCCATGTCGCAGTCGTGCAACGACGGCTAAGAAATGTACAAAAAAGCGTGGTGCACTTGCAAAGTTGTTGTTTTGCTAATATTAACCTATTGCTTCTTTGCCGTTCTTGTTGTTTGTTGTCATCCACAATTTTTGCTGCCATGACAACGTGACGTCACACTTCCCCTCTCTATTAGTCACGTTTTAGACGCAAATACTGAGGGTATTTTCGCGCACAGTGTACACAACACATTTTCCATACAGTGACTACAGCCTGCAACATTTTGCCTAACATCTGCAGAGCGGTTGCCAAGCCTACGACGAGCAATGTTTTTGTTCAGCGGTTAAATTTATGGGATAAAAGTTGGAGGTTGAGTCACAGTGAGTTAAAATGTCGCAGAATAGGGACGAGATTCTTATACTGAAATATTTTGCACCATGCATATTTTCAAAGGCGGTCACGCATGCACGCTAATTATAAACCATTGTATGCAATTCCCTGTCACGGTCTTGAATTCTTGCCGTGCTTTTGCATAAATAATTCTGAGTTCATTGACACTTTTCTTAAACACAGAGTGGTTCGATCGTGGCAAAGAATATGGTTTGAAAGCTTTGAAAGTCTTTGAAGAAGCCGTCCTGTCTGAGTTTAAAGGACTGATCGGTGATGTTGGAGGAGAACTTTCGTCAATTACAAAATACGATACGGCCGATATTAAAGGCTTGTTGGTTAATGTGGATAAAGAGAAAATTAAAAAGCTTGTGGAGAGAGTCAGACCCCTTATTCCGGAATATTACGACAAAGCAAAGAGTATGGCTACAGATATTTTTGAACAGGGAAAAGAAGAGTTCGATAAAATCAGAGAGCAAGTCGAACAGGAGGTAGGATAAATTTTAAAATTATTTTACTTTTAGTAGGAGCGCAAAAAGTCCGTCGAATCATTGATAAGACATTTTCGGAAGCGATTACATTGTCAGTACTACTCCTCACTATGGTACGAAACTTTATGTTATTCGCTTGGCTTACAATCCAGCCAAATTCCCTAAAAAGCCCTCCAAAGAAAAAAGTTTCAACAAAATCGGAAATAGCCGAGGGAATTAAAACACTAGGTTGAGAGGTTTTATAAGGTTTTGTTTTCCGTTTTATTACGGAGTGGAATATAATTTATTTCCCTTCCACTTGAAATAAGAAGGACATTCAGCCTTAAGCATTTTAGCAAAGCCTGGGGGTACTTAAGGGAAGTTCGGAAGGAGATCTGCCGCCGAGTCCTGCAAACCGTTTCTTTCGCTACCCTGACGCCAAATAGCGAAATTGTACACCCTGTTCAAGACTCGAAACCGGAAAAAACCGTACTCTGTTCATCGGTACATACCCATTAAGGCGAAATAAGGGAGGGTCCCCGGGGAAACAAAGAATAACACTCAAACCACTTTGAGTGCGCTCTGTTTCTAGCTTGGTAACGCCCAGAAAATGGGCGAGGACCTATCACAAGAGGCCATGGGGTTAGGAGGCGAACTTCAACAGCAAGGCATGAGCGCAGTTGGACAAGCGCAGCAAGCAGGAATGGGTGCACTGGAAAATGCAAGGCAAACAGGGCAAGGACTTGTCCAACAAGGCCAACAGAGTTTCAGTAAGTGACGATTAAGTGTACACTGTTTCGTATGATCGCCGCCCCTGTACTTTAGCGACATACTCAACGCCGTCTTCAGGCCTTCCCCTCCCATTTTCCAAGGAATAACTCGTGGACGATGTTAGGACACACTGTTTGCATTTATATGGGTCAGCTGAAATGATAAAGGTCCGAGTTATAGTACAAACGTTCCATCAAACACTTGATTGACGATTAAGGTGCCGAAATTCAGAAAATTTAGCAGATGCTTTGTTCATTAAAACAAAGTGAATTCTTTATAACATCTCAGTCAGCAAAAACTTAACACTCGTGCGATCGTCCGAATAGCAAACAAAGTACGGAACGGAAGTTCAACCATGAAATACATGTAAGTACGTTTTTACAAAAGGTTTACAATGTTCATCATCATTCGCCTCTTCCGGTCGGTTATGTCTTACATTAAGGCATAACCCTAAGCCTTGTGAAAAACTTTGTAGTTACCTTTTGCAGTAATCGTCGTCCTAAATCATATTAATTACCTCTTTCTGTACTTAGGATAAACTTTTACTTCAAACAAACTCAAACTGCAACACAGCACTTTTGTTCATAGTAACGTTTTATTGAAAATTCTCCTACTTACCAAGTCTTACTTGTTCTTTGTTAAATTAACGTTTCCCTAATTGATAGATCAATTACAGCAACAAGGAATGGGAATATACGGTCAAGCTCGTCAAACAGGTATGGGCGCTTTTAACCAGATGAGGCAGCAAGGAATGGGAGCCTTGGGACAAGTGCAGAGTATGGGCCAGCAAGGATTACAGCAGGTGCGTTTGCAACTGTGGCAGTCAGTTTAACGTTGGTAAAAGGTAAAGGCATACATGAGCCAAAGGCCCAAACGACCGTAGGTTATCCAGGTTTCCTTAGCATGAAGCATGCCTAGGAGTATTCCTACTCTCCTTGGACGGGATACTAGTCCATCGCAGGGTTAATCCCAGGAGTATGTCGCCGGGGTGAAGAGAGACAAAGTGGAGTAAAGTTCCTTGTCTAAGGAGACAACTCCACGGTCGAAGGCTTGAACTCCGGACCTCCAGATCCGGAGTTCGAGGTGTTCGAATTCGGCCACACACGCCTCCATATCAACGTGCTCTATCGTAAACTTCCCGCTTATGAACAACAGCCTCCCCAGTTATAGTCCCATCTACCTGTATACCATGAAATACATCCGACCCCACCCCCCTCTAGTTAGCTTGTACTGAAATGAACTTGTTTTTTTACACCGTTTTGAAGCTTAAAAAAGCGACTAAATTCAAAAAGCATTTTGATCAGCACTGACAAGTAGCTTTTTTTTGTTGTTGTTGCCTGTTTTGAAAGGCTTTTTTAGTCCGGTTAGCTCCTCCCTTCCCCGTTTATAAACCCTCGCAACACCCTCACGAAGTTGTTAAGCCCATGGCTTATAAGTTAACGGTATTGTAGTAGAGAAACGGTCATTCTGTAATACACTCTTTGCTAGGATTCCCGATTGCTGGGTGGTTATTTAATGGTAGCGAAACTGCCAAAACGCGCTCCCAAAGCCCTTTCGGGTTCATAAGAAAGTGCGTGTCCGTTCCTCGATCTGCATGTGTATGGAAAGCCGATAACATCTCAATTTTTTTGGCAAAAAATTCCTCTCCATTTAATTTCTCTATTTCACTATACTGGACTTGGGGAACTGTATACCGAACTTTTACCATTTTGTAATGTTCACTCCTGTTAATAGTTGTTTCTTGAAAGGGAACTCCTCTTTGTGCATTAGATAAAATATTTTGAATCTTCCAATTTCATAGGCTCAAAATCTTCAAGGCCAACTAATGCAAACTGGTCAGGGTTTGTATGGTCAAGCACAGAACATGGGCCAGGGGCTTCAAGGGCAACTCATGCGGACAGGGCAAGGTTTATACGGACAGGCCCAGAGCATGGGATCTGGTCTACAAAACCAACTACTGCAGACTGGCCAGGGGCTGTATGGTCAGGCACGGAGCATGGGTCAGAGTGCCTTCCAACAAGGAAGGTCGCTCGGGAGTCAGCTGCAGCAACAGGGGCAAAACGCTTTCCAACAAGGAGTAGGAATGGCGCAAGGTTTTCAAGGTCAGATCAGAGTTATATATAAAACACCATAATCCACAATCTTTCTGCATCGCATGTCACTTAAATTAAAAGAAGCTGTGTATATGACAGGTATCAACACCTTAGTCAAGTTTTAAAGCAACATGTACGAATAGTTTTAACACTGAGGTGATTTGAGACGAGCTATGAGAAGAATGGGACAAAGATCGACATTGCAAAACTATATATGGTTTATAGTGGTCAGTTCACAGTTGTTTTTACTGAGCTTTTTAGCGCAGACGAGCGGGGAGGTCTTCACTGCAAGATCGAGTGATCGCCTTTCTAAGAATTTAATCAGATTTATGATTTATCTCAGGCTACCTTTCTGCAATGTAGCATACACTTTTGAGATTTCATAATCTTTTCCCTTTCAGACGGGTTTTGTACGAGGACATAAAAAGTTGAAGCAGTCAAAGTCAATGTCAAGGCTCTAATGTTAATTTCCAACTTTTTGCAGGGATGGGTCAAAACTACCTTGGGCAAGCAATGAATATGGGTAACGCCTATCAGCAGCAAGGTATGAATCTAATGAATCAAGGGAGACAAATGTCACAGCAAATGGCTGGCCAGGTACCGAGCCCACAGCAACAATGGCAGCAGCTCTTAAGCATGGGACAGAATCTTCAGCAGCAAGGCGCACAGCTGCAGAGTCAGGGGGAGGCAATCAAGAAACAGGGAGAGGAAGCAGCTGGTGGTGGAGCTGTCTAGAAGGAGCGGAAGGGGAAATATGAACATTTCTTCCTCCCCCGGGGATATTCCTGCCAATTTAGGATAGAGGTGTTTCCCGCTGATGTTAGAAACATTTTCCTCTTCAGCCAGAGAGCACGAAAGGATCTTTCCCCTGCGTACCCTCGGGATTTTTGTACTGTGGCTTTTGCTTTTGTTTCGAGTTGTTGATGGTTTTGATAAAAATGTTTTGTTGTGGTTTCTGTATTTTTTTTTGCCTGCTTGCAAAGAGAAAAGTTGTTATCGCATTCTAACGGAAGAACCCATGAGCACTGGAAAGAAGAGCAAACAAAGAATGAAAACATAATTTTGTATAGTATAGTTCTTGTTATTAATAAGTAATTGACACCTTAAATTTACTTTTGCGTGTTTTGTACCTGTCGTTATCAACACTCTTTCCTTATAAGAAAACCAAACGATAATATTTGGTCTAACTTACAATGGTTTGTAGAATTATCAATGTCGCTTTTAATTTTATTTCAAACATTTTCCTTCCAGCTACCATAAAAATGTGCTCAATGTCAGTTACCTGAAAATTTTTGTTGGAGTGACTCGTTAACACGTACGATCTCTTTCTAGATGCCCTAAAATTGAACAATTCAAGAATTCATTTCCCTGCACCCTCTTGTTAGATATTTGCAAAATAAAACATGGCATAAGGACATTAAGATTGGCATCTTACATGCAAGTTCACGCTGGTCCCAGTAAGTTGTAGTTGGGAATAAAATAAAACAGTAAGTGGAATAATCAATCGTAACTCTAATAACAGACTCACTCGTAAGCGGAAAGCGAACAGTGGCTTTGACTACAAAACTGCTTTTCATTTCTTAAACAGTCTTTATATCCACATTCCCGTGAGCAGCCGTAGCCGACACCTTTGAGAGATACGATTCAAGCCTTCCGTTTCTAAGTTCCCTTAACGGAAGAGTCACTTATTATACAGTAAGCGTTTTTTTGGTTTTGATCGGTCTCGAAATAACGAGGAAAGAACACAGTGATTTGTTTGAGTGAAGCCAGCCCCCACGGAATGTTTCGCCGTATCCCCTGAGTACTTACAACTCAGAAGGCCCTCTGTTGCATCTTTAATAAACAGTCAGTTAAAATGTGGTTATTATGGCTTCACCACTATTCTTTATTTCGATATTACATTATCACGTCTATTTTTATAGACACGTACTGCCTCAGCTTGTTTTTATGACTATATGGCTGTAGACATTTTTTTTTTCAACTATGCAGTGGAAAAGACGTTACATTTCTCTAACTCTTACGGAGTCTTAGCTATGTAAAAAGACAAGGCGTAAAATTTCAGGTGCTTGCTCCAAACACTACGTAGAGTGGAGTTAATTTGATTCAGTCTCGATCTCTGTTTTCACTTGTCCTTCTTCCGACGGCCGCCCCGTCAGTACCTGAAACTAAGATGGTTTTCCGTTATAGTAAGCACAGGACATTACGATCTTACGAGAATAAGGAGACTCTTAAGATTCAACATAAAAATAAATGGTTGCTTTACGCAACTTCTGCCTGGCATTTTTCATTGTTATACTGTAGAAGCAAGACACGTTACTGTGGGACTATTTGAAGTCAAATCGAACTAATTGAAACAAAAGGATGTCAGCCTTAGGAAAGACATGTTATACAAAAGTTTCAATACATCACTTGTCGACTATGGTAATATAACAGTAAAAGTAGTACAATTGTACACGGAACTACAAATACAAAAAGTTCAGTCAATGTTCTGTATGTTCTTTTGATACAAAACATAAACTTTCATTGCTTCTATTCATTATGTTGTAGTTAGAGTATTGTAGAATATCGATGAATCTGGTGATACTATTGCTTATAAATCAATGCCAAGTGACCAAGCACCTGGTTTTCTACTTCGAAGAAATTCTTATTGACCGAGCTCTATCTTATCGAAATGTGGTGATTAGATTGCCACAGACCGCTCGGAACAGCATTCTTGCGTGCAAATTTTCGTGCAATGTCTGGAGCAGATGGCTGGACACGAGGAAGGGGCGGTTACAGTAGCCTCAAGAAGGGGTGGTCCATGATGATAACCTTGACTGCCTGGAGTGGATGGTGTCTCAGACTTTTTCACGTGATGATCTCGAGCGTTTGCTAAGCGTCTTAAATTGTCAAGCACACTACTTTGACAACAGTGGATTGGACATGAGCCGATGCACTTCGTCCTACATACGACAGGACAAGAGGTAGGCCACGGTTGTTGTTGTGGCTGGAAGTAGCCCTGGGGCTGTTGCGAGTAGTATGGAGGTGGAGGAACTCCAGTGGGGGAAATGTACACCCTTCGTGTTGCTGGAATTAGCTTTGTGCAACAGGCAACTGGGCAAGGCCCCATGCATACAGTGCCACACACCGCTGGACACGATGGTTGCGGTGGGAGCGCCATTGGGTAGGTTGGGGGTGGAGCTGGTACAACATAAGAGGGTGGAGGGGAAGATGGGTAGGGAGCTGGGATGATCATTGGCGGAGAAGGTGGTGGGAGGGGTGGAAGTGGAAGTGGGGGAGGGGGTGGTGGTGGTGGTGGTGGTGGAGGAGGAGGAGGTGGTGGTGGTGGTTTAACATTGTGAATGACAGGCAAAGGGAGGGTGCAACATTCATCAGGACAAGTTGGTTTGCAGGAATGCGCACAGTACGTGGGACAGGAACTTGCAGTGGTGCAACAGTGACCAGGGCAGAAGTCATCACAGTTTGATTCACAGTGGCCGGGACAGGGCTGGTTCACGTGGAAATGAAGACTTTTTAACTGAGGTGCAGATCGAACTGTAAAAAATGGTACATTTGGATAAATTATTGCAGTCAGACCTTATTTTCTTGCTTTAACTTACTTAACTAAAAAGGTTCATCTGGGCAAGCGGATTGTCGTTGAGACGGCCAATGAATATTTTATATTGCCTCCAGCAGTTCTAAATGTAGTTAAGTGCTCAGTACCCTATACTGTCGTTTTCATCTAAGCAACTGTCTTAATAAAGAGAAGTCGTTTCGTTACTTTGCCATAGTAGCAAAATTTCTGGATCTCTACAAACTGTGGTCCATTAAATATATCAGGAAATAAAAAAAAGGAGAAATTGATATTTATGACCGTTTCCTGTGCATGATTGCACTAAGGAACAAAATGGTAGCCCGTACTTTTCTTCCATAATTTCAACAATGCAAATGACCGTATCGATCAAGTAAGATTGTTGAGTTCTAGAAATTTTTTCATCATGGTATCGTACACTTCTCTCTTTCTAGTATCAAACGACTCTTTCTGTTCTAAAATACTTGAAACATATGGAGATCAACTAACCTTTGGATTTGCAGTAGCCCCAATGTCCGTCCGTGTCGTAGTTGTAGGTGGTACTGCACCATGGTCTTGCCTGGTTTCCATGTATACAATGGTGATAAATCATATTGTTGTACGTGAATGGGAACTGACAGCATGATCCACCGGAGTTTCCACCGTGTGTCGGATGACAATCTGGAGACAAGTAAAGGAATACAGCACATCTAAAACCCTGAACACCAAAGCAGGAAGATACTCTGGGAAATGGAAATAGGTGGTTATTTCATGTGGGAGTTTGATACAGATGGCTGCAAAGCCGTGTTAAAGCTCATAGTTTACCTTTATGGACTTTAAATATTGCATTGTCTTCTCTTAAGGGTCCATTTTGATCAGTTTTACTCAGTTGCGATCCAGTTGGACTCCAGAGTCTAGTTATGCTACTGGACCACTGCGTTTGCACTCAATATAAGCCTACTTAAACAGTTTTGTCCATTTGCCGCCTACTTAGTGAGCTTTGGTTGGTGCTATTGTGGTCAAGTTGGAGTTTGCAGCCTACTCTTTGCCAATGTGAACTGATTTTGATTTAGTGTTAGTCACGTTGTAACTTTATTGGTAGGTGTCTATGTGAAGTCAGTGTGAGGTCAAGGAAGACTTCACCCGAGTTACTTTAAAAACCGTAATACGTTTTTGTCTACACAGAATTTATTGAGTCCCGGTTATGTCCAGCTGGACATTCGTAAGCTTAAGTCAAAGGGGGCTTTTTTTAAATCTAATGTTATTGCATGGGGCTTAAACCACATTCACAATTCCCTTTCCAAAAATATTGGTTGAGAGAAACACATGTAGCGATTAAAAGGCTGCGTCTGATGTCTGTTATAACAATTAACTGAAATTAAGTTACACAACTCACTTTGACAGTATCCCCATTTTTGATCGGCGTTGTAGTCTCTCGTGGTTGAACACCACAGCTTCCTGCTGTTAACATCAGTACAACTGTTGTACTGCTCTCCATTGTACGTGTAAGGGAACATACAACAGGCTCCTTCAGAGTTTCCACCGTGAGTTGGGGAACATCCCAGCACTAAGAGACAACACATATAAAAAGCAAGGAGAAACTTGCATTGAACTATAATTGTTACGTTCGAGTTTATGGAGCTAAGATCCCGTTGAGACGCGAGCTGGGTACTTCCATTCGTTCAGAATAGGTGTGTACCACGAAGATTCTAAGGCCCTGGTTATTGGGAGCAGTTTGTAGTTCCCTTTAATTTTGTTAATATATGTATATATATATATATTTTTAATCAATATTGTAATACAGTTTGGTACCAATAAAGTTGTTGGCCCTAGCCTTAAAAAATGAAAAAAAAAAAAAATGGAGAGGGAATACCACTTTTACTGTCAAACTCGAAAAAACCATGAGCATCGGATTGTTTATTATGTTGTGACCAGTTACAACGGAGGTAAGGCAATTTGGTGGACTTTGGCCTACACGAAAAATGGTCGTCCGTAGAAAATA
Organism: Porites cylindrica; assembly: GCA_964035525.1. Lineage (NCBI taxonomy): Eukaryota > Metazoa > Cnidaria > Anthozoa > Scleractinia > Poritidae > Porites > Porites cylindrica. Next base: position 43,800,809 of record OZ037779.1, on the reverse strand, counting down.
ATGTATTAATGAATTGGAAAAAGTGAAAGGAGCCATTGAAATTGAGTGAAAAGAAAATTTTATTACATTCACCTTTCTAACGCCTTTTTAAATTCAAACACGGAAAGTTATAGAGCAGGGATATAGGTTTGAACAATGTATGATTTCTTTTTCCATTGTGAATTAGTAAGACGAAATTGTCCTTTTAAGAGGGCGTGGCCCATGTAAAGACTTACAAAATTCATGTGAATCTGACTCACTAAGTCCAATTTGCTGTCCAAATGAAGGTCTAACTCGAACTCGAATACAAACTCGATGTTTCCAGACTTCTCTTCAAAACAAAGATCAGAAACCACTAACAAGCCACGAACCACACACTAATTACCGTAGATGCGGGTTGTTTAGTTTTCCGATGCCTAATTGGCTTTTTTGTCTCAACAAAATAGCAACCCTGAAATAGCTGTGAGTTTTACAGTATAAGGACTAAATTAAAAAATGGTACCATCTTAAGAAGAAAACTTACACACAGAATGTATTGAACAAGTCGTCTTTATTTGACTATCTTTCCTTTAGAACGATATTTGCTCAACACTTTGACGGACTTTGACGGACAGAGGATAACAGAGGTAAAGGTCTTACCATCTAGCTGATACAATCAAGCTAAGAATTTTTTGAATGTACTCTGATGATTTCAAAAACTGCGTAGCGAAATAGGGTAAAGCTAAACACGTCATTGAGAAGCTTTGAAAGGGTTCAGTGCTACCAGGAGCCATTGTTGATAACCTTAATTCGATTTTGGAATCTGCTTTTTATTGTGACCAACGTCAACCCTCTAATACAACCGCAGGCATTATGTTCACTTATGCGTTTGTGGCGTTTACGACTGCTTAAGTCTGGGACCCGGCTAGTAATTTGACATTAAAGTGGATATTTTATTTAAGTTCCTAAATGCTTTGCAGTTGTGGACCAGACCTTACCTTAATTATGCCAAAATAAGGCTTGAAACCAAGGTAAAAAAAAAAACATTATAATTGAGCTGCTGGCCACAAATTTTCATAGACGCCTATTTCATCAGACTTCTGCAGATGTATGAAATTTACATCTACACTATGAATGTTCATTTTAGGCTTTTAATCATTTGATAACGTAACCTAACAGTGGCCTGACAGTTGACAGTAGCACTTTAGCATATTCAGTAAAACTTGCCCTTGTCTCAGTGATCCTAATCATTGATGCATGGACGTACAGAAAATGCCCGAAACTATAGCTACTCAATCACAATTATGACTTTGCATTGTTATGGCATCGCCTTTTTTTTTCGTTGTCTATTATCGTGAGCAGCGTGATATTCATACCAAGTTGGCCTACAATTGGTGGTCATTGATTGGAGCTACTGTGGTGGAATATACTTGAAGACTCAAATTCCACCTTCATTGCTTTGAACACGGTTTTCCTTGTTATGTATTAGGTCACTAGGTTTGTCTTTTATCTCTTTTGTCGTTTTCTGTGAGTCAGTGATCAGATCATTTGGATGCAGGGTCTTCTTTTCCATCAGCGCATAACCCGGTGCAATACCGTCCTCATCGACGCCTTTTTCTAACAAAAACGAACCTTCATTATCATCTTCGCTTACCGACCTATCAGCACTGTCTCTTCCGAGCAATGAATTTTGTAACCCTTGATCATTTAGGTCACTGCGATCAATTTCCACGGGGATATCAGCGTCTTTTGCATAAACCGAATTTTCATTTCTCCGATTTGACTGGCCTTCCTGAGAGTTTTGGAAAAACACGTATTGTTCATCATCATTGGCATTGCCTTCCTGGGAATTTTCATCGTTTTTGAACATGAGCTTCGAGAGCAGCCGTTGTAACTGGCCTAAATAAGTCAAGGGCTGAACTGATTCCTCGTTCGATGCTTCCGGTGCCTGTGAGGATAATTCGTTCTCATAATCTGACTGTGTTTCAGGGACTTTCGTAGCAGCATTAGCTGTAGCAGCGGTGGCAGCAGCACCTAGGGTTTGTTGTAGAACAAGCTGAATAATTGCTTTAGCTTGCTCGTAAATAGCCTGTTCCTCCTTTAACTGGTCAGCCAGCTGAGCTTGCTGTTGGGAGAGGGTGACTTGTTGTTGTTGAATCTCTTCTAGCTGCTTTTTGATGTTTTCAATTTCACTTAATGTTTGCTGGTTGATAGCCACATTTGCCGGAGCCGTTGTTGTGGGAGGAGCTTGGGTTGCGTTAGAAGTGGTTATTGAAATATTGACATCATCTTTGTGCAGATGGTGCTGCTCGGTTTTTGCTAAGCCGGGAGTTGCACCATTTTCATGAATACTGCCTTTCGTTGTTAGCACATCTTCTTGTTTGGTTAGTAAATCTTCTAAGTGTTGCTGCTGATTAGATAGGTCCTCTTGCTCCTGCTCTATTAGACGCAAAGTTTTCTCTTTTTGACGAAAATACTGGTAGTTTTTCAGCATTTTGCTGATAAAACTAACGCGTTGATCTCTTAATGGTCTACTTTTGCTAGTGTGTTCCTCATTTTTCTCTCCTCTCTGGACACCGCCATTATATTCCCTCATCCATTTTGAAAACAAATGCTTTATTTTCTTCATTTCTTTTGAACCAATATGAGGACGAGAAAAAGCTTTTCTTTTCTTTTTGGAATCCACATGATCGGAGATTTTGTCTTGTCCTAAAGTTGTGGAGTTCTCGTCGGGATGACACGTACATTTTTCGTGGCATTTTTGGTTGTCTTCGTACAATACGGCTCCATCACAATCCATGAGGCAACTGCAGCTCTGCCGAATGACCTTTGATCTGTCCTCGACCGGTGTTACCTCTATGTTCGAACGCTTTGCTGACTCAGTGGAGGGCACCTGTCTGTTTGGAACTTTCACAGACTCAGTGAAAGACGTCAGTGTTGTTTTTATTTTTGAATGGTTTTCTGTCTTAGTGGAGGATACTGGCTTTGCCTCAATGTGTGAGCGCTTCACAGGGTCAATGGAAGGTACCGGTATTACCTTTCGGTGCTTTTGAGACTTAGGGAAAGGTATCGATGCTGCCTTTGTGAGCTTTTTGTTTGAACGCTTTTGAGACTTAGTGGGTGGTGCCAATGCTGACTTTGTGTTTGAACGCTTCACAGACTCGATGGAAGTTGTCTCGAATCTTTTATTGCAGCATGCAATAGGGCAAGGTGGAAGACATGGTGACTGAATTTTGTTACACACGAGTGGACAGATGCTACCCATATGGCCTGCAAAAAAATTAAATAGAATCAGAAACTGTAGAACTTTTTTAAAGCTATAAATCGAAGCAAAATAAATTGAATTAAAGTTTGCCATACAGTTAACGGACATCTTACCTTGCATTCTCTGCCTCCAAAACCATTCTGTGGAAACTGCTCGATGCAACCGCGAAATCCAGCTCTAATAATCGAGTTTCTTCATTTGCGAAAATATTTCGTTGCATAAAACAACTCAGTTTTTTGGGATTATCACCATTAATTTTAAGCCTCATAGAGTCTCGTGCTGTTCGGATTCGCGACATTGTATAGGCATTAATCAAAATATCCCAGAAGAGCTATTTCGCGGCTGAGCCGGTCAGTTTCCAAGAAATCTTTTATTCATTAATTTTTTGCTTCCCACGCGTTTTTAGATGCATAGCACCACAGTAGGTGACGCAAGCCCCTCACAAAGTCACGTGCCTACAACACGAGATTCCACTTAGTTATAAAAATTATATATTAGGCCTCACTTAATTTATTTCGCAATATAAAAGGTGTATCTTCGGTAAGTTATATCAATGTTTGATTCTTTTATTCTCTAATTATGGGTTGTTTTTTGTAAACGATTGCTTTTGTTTTGATAAATGGCCCATTTTACAGTTACAGATAGAAACGAAACTGGAGTTGACCTTGTTTTGATAACTGGAGTTCACCTTGTTTTCTTTCTTTGTTATGTAAATCAGAATGTTTTTCTTTACAGCCAACAAGAATTTTTTCGGCATAGGGCACTTTCCATTCAACCAAAACGTCCGCCTTGAATTTTCAACAACTTCCATTAGCGAATGGAATAACATTTTCCAAAAAGAGGACAACCGGGCGAGGCCCCAATTTTCTAAACAATTTTCCCGGAAGTTTTCTTTCCATTCCACTTTGCTCCTGGAATTTCTAGAATTTTCGGTTAAATGCTTCGCACTTCGGAAATTCAACAGTTCTCGGGAAAGTTCTCGGGAAATTTCAGTACCATTTGCCCTTGCTTCCATATTTTTCGAACGTTTTGGTTTAATGGAAAGCGTCCATAATTTGCTTGAGAAAAGGCAGGAGGTTTGTACCAAAAGAAGGGATGTTTTTCATTTACAAGACTGGTGAATATCGTCCCGGAATGGCGTTTACCGTTTGGACCAAACATTTCCTTCCTCGAAAAACGGCCGCGAAAACCCTGAAAATGGTATCAAAGATGGCCTTGAAGAAATGGAACACGAAATCCGTTTGAAACATTCCGTCCACAAAAACGGGACTACCTTTTCAGATATTCCGTTGCTCCTGGCAATTTTCCGCTGAAACGACCCAAAAGGCCATGTTCCATTTACTTTTCAACCGGATTTTCCGGAAACTAATTGTAAATGGTAAACAACCAACATCCGACCTCAGCCTCCGTTCATTCAAAGGCTAGGATACTAAGCCCGCAATTGTAAAATAACCGATTTGTACCCAGATGCTGCGCAAGTGAGTAAAAACGCTCTATTCAATTGTAAATATTAGTCTTACCGTCAGGATGGTAGTGAATATGATAGTGTATTTCTTTTCCACCTACAGAAAGATAGAAAATAGATTAATATAGTTTGACCGTCCGAATAGAAAATAGCGACCCTCAGAGACACGTCCATGACATGATAAATATGACATCTTTCTGTTTGTTATGATTCAGGTCGATTTAAAGCGACGGTACGTAAACGGGCAACAAAAACTTGCAACCTGTTTGTCAAAATTGCTGCAACACGAGTTTAACAGCGATGTTGCACGTTTTACAACCCACGAATCAAACCTGTCTTGCAGCAAATCAGCTTATCATCAGGTTGCAGTTTACGAAAAGGTGTTGCAGAAAGTAGAGAGTAGTTCTTTTTTTCATCAAAATCTGTACATATTGTACGTTTACCGGCTCAAGACAGACGTTTTCTGTAGCAAGAGACGTACCTCCTGTGCATAGCGTGACTCCCGCGTAATAGTGTCCAATCAGAAGCCAGCATTCAAGCAGCTCTCCGAACAACTTGATTGTTGCGAGAGGTTTGAAGGTGTGGTAAAACACGCTACTTTCCGTTTTAACTCGTTTTGCAGCAATGTTGCAATCTGAATGTTTTTGTTGCCCGTATTACGGTAGCTTGAGACACTATGGTATCAGTCATTTTGAGGTTGCATGTACGACCGGGGGGTACTGCCAAATATGGGCTATACAGGTATGTGCCGCTGTGAAGGGTATGGTTTTCAAGCAGTTTACTCTGGAATAGGGTATAGAAATCAGAGACTTTGGGTTTAGAATAGGGTATCATTTTCCAGGAAACTGATCGATTGGTTGAAGTTTTTAGTCTAGACTAGGGAAACCGGGAATTGCCAATCAAAAATATAAACAAAAGTTAAATTGGAAAGTTTAAATTTACGCAACTCACCCTAAAAGCTACTCTAGGATAGGGGGGATTTGGGGAATTTAGTGTAATATAGGGTAACAAAATTCAGCTGAACTTGCTCTGGTATAGGCTAAGGGACAAAATGTCTAAAGTAGCCCCCCTGGGCATGTAAGACCGGAGCGGCGTTGCATAATGAGACTGTTTTGGGGACGCTATAGCTTCATCAACCAAAGCACTCCATTATCCATCATGCAATGAGACACAACACCGACTTTGTTTCATACTCGTCGTCAAACCCTTACTCTTAAATGAAAGGCAGAATCACGCAGTGCCATAACTGAGATTAGTTAATCTGTTAGTCTTTAGCCAATCTGTAATGCGTCATGAGGTGAATGGAGTTCACCAAATCAATCCCAATCTTACCACAATCCAGCTAGCGCAATTCTCAGTTAAATATTAATTGTAAAACTATTTCTTACCCTGTGATGTCGTGCCTCCAGGTGGAGGGGGTGCTGTAAGAAATAATATATGACTTAGCCAATTTAACCCTGACACTAGCGAGAATTATATTATCCATCCAGTTTCCCTTACCGTGGTGAAGAGAATTCGCGAGGCAATTGCTCGATCATTTTCTTTATCCCTTTATTGCCTTTATAAGCTTATTTAATTTCTTACTGTTGATTAACGTGAACTTAGATGCTGATCGCTCTTAAAGCCGGGTTGTCAGTATTGATTTCTGGTGGTATAGTTGTAGGCTTGTATGCATGTAACGAAACAAAAATTTTAAAGTCTATTAAAGACTTAAAGACACTTACGGACTGTAAGGTAATGTAGAATTGTTAGGATTTGCACCTGCGAAAACGGTACAACGATCTTTGCTCATTATTTCTAGTGTATTCCTTTTGTTATAGATTTTCAGTCTCGTAAAGAATTAGAATTAGATTTGCTTACGTGTTACTGGTGGGGCAGCGGCGGGAGGCTTAGTAGGAACCAGCGGCGGTGCTGGAGGTTGTGGTGCCGGAGGTGGTGGTGCTGGTACTGGTGGGGCTAGGCCTGGTGGCAGTGGTGGGGGTGGAGATGGTGGAGGAGGAGGCGGGGGAGGAGGGGGAGGAGGAGGTGGAGGAGGAGGCGGAGGAGGCGGAGGAGGTGGAGGAGGTGGAGGAGGTGGAGGAGGTGGAGGAGTAGCCGGAGGAGGTGGAGGCGGTGGTGGAGGAGGAGGAGCAGGTGGTGCCGGTGTGGCTGGTGGTACAGGTGGAACCCCTGCTGGTGCTGTCGTGGTCTGGGCAACTGGAGGTTGCACTGTAAGAGGAGGAGGAGGCTCTAAAAAATAAGGAAAAGAAAAATGGGGAGAAAATTGATTTTTTTTTTAGTTATAAAGCAGTACCGAGCTGCCAAGTTAGATGATACTGATTATTGTTCTTTTTTTACAGTATCTGTAGAGAAAGTAAAAAGTATGAAGAAACAATAAAAACCTCAAGTCATACTTGACAAATATTCAATGAGGCTGAGTATCATCTGAAGAATTATATGAGGTTGATGAGGAGAGGCCTCGGCGGATAACATCCTAGATCTCCATAATTCTTCAGATGATACGAAATCCGAATTCAATAATTGTGCATGTTTTATTATTCATTCAAAATAATTCCCAGTTTGAGTACAAGCTAAAACATGATTACCAGCATCGATAATGCATGTTTATCGGCAGGTTTAGGAGATAGAGGGTTGTTTAGTTCTGTATATATTCCCCAATTAGTAGATGTCCGTCAAGTTGTCTTCTTGCTGTTCTTGCTATGTTTTTAGCCAATAGTTCGCATATTTCTCCTCGTGAAACGAGTGAAATGTTCCCCCATTTTGTAATTACTACCAAAACAGGTCAACCTTACCCCAGGTCCTCTCGGTTAACTGTTCAATAAACTGGCAATGGTGTAGCACGATTGACGTCATATCACAAAATTCGTCCAAATTTGGTCGATAATAGCCGGTTATGATGAATTATGTGTGGAATTTTAGCCAATCAGAAAAGGAGAAATATTTAGAATGAATAATAATTATAATTACATACATTACGCACACAGCAACAAGTTACAGAGTGGCCTTTAGAGGCCCCGCATGCTGCAACTGGCTTAGACTGGTGTGAATTAGGTAAGTAGCTAATAAGATAATTAATAAATTAATCATTAATCATAATGACTACCTACATGTAGACAAAAACACATATTAAGTTAGAGTACTCTCTGAAATTAAACTAAAATATAAAGAACTAATAATTTTCATCATACAATAACTTAAAGAGGAGAAGGGCCATTTGACCATTTTTATAGTTTGTGCTTTATTATACGTGAGGAAAATCCATCAGTGATTGGTTATTAATTGCTGTGTATGTTTGATCCAAGAAGCATTGCATCACTTCCGTACTGCAATGTCTGTATTTTGTGCCTTCAAGTAGTTTAAAATGAATACAGTGTTAATAGGGCAACAGCTTTTCAGCCGTTCGACGAATTCATGACCAGTTTGCGAGTGAATAAGTGGATGTTATGTAACGCCGAGTATTAATTTTATGTTCGACTTTATGATGATCAATTGTGTAAAATTACAGTCAGGTGATACGGTCGACTCTCTCTTAACGAACACCTCTATAAGACGGACACCTCTGTAAAACAGACACTTAGAGTTGGTCCCTGCCTTTCTTTACTCCTTTTATTTGACCCTCTATAAGACGGACACCTCTCTAAGACGGACACTTAGTGCCGGTCCCAAAGGTGACACCCGCCCTGGGTAGAAGGGTCACCCTTCCAGCCGGGTCAACTTTAGCGAGCTTTTATATGAGAAAAAAAAATTACACCTTTGCTCGAGCCAACATGATGCTCTGATTTTCTCGCTTTGGCCGAGTTGACCTGGCTGGGCGGGCCAAACTTGTCCAAAGTGTTTATTTGGAAAAAAAGTTAACCCGGCTAGGAGAGTGACTCTACCATCCCAGCTAGGCGGGTCACCCTTTTAGCCTTTTTAACTTTTTGTTTCTTATGTAAGCACTTATCCACGTTTTGTAGGGAGAAATGCCAACCTCGTCCCCAGGGCTTTTCCCTTTACAAATGGGTGGTGCGTGCATGAAAAGTTGGCTCACCCGTGGCAGTTCTAGTGGGTGGGTGACTAGTCTACCCAGAACAGCCCGGTTTATCCATGTAAGTGGGACTCCAGATTAAATTACTACATAACCTTGCACAAGTGTAGACACTAATTTTTGGTCGAAATTCAAAACGGCTGCGCCACTTACAAACTGCAATCGTTTTGACTGCCACAAAAACTTGATCCTTACCTGCAGTTACTATGACTTCTATGTAGTGATCACAGTTATTTCTGGGCATAACGGAGATTGTTTTGTCACCATCGAGGTGAATAAGATATCCGTAGGGATCCTCCCCACTGAAAGTGATAAAACTGTGAAACTGCGGGTCTTTGAAAGTTAATCGTATTCTCAGCTCATTTCCCGAGACATCCCAGCCCTCAACTTTTATTGGTGAAGATATGTGAAATTTATGGCCAACCATGTTCTTGAAACGAAGCGCAATACATTTACCTGGGGAGAAAAAGTTGGTTAAATTAAGCTTGCAGAAAGACTTTGTAAATTCAAGCTACTCTCAGATTAATTTCCAAAGTCGCATATACTTAATTAGTAGGCATGATCCGGATTGTGTTTAAGTTTCTGGATAGTTTTTTTACTATGTTAGCCTTCGGCGTACATGGGATCCATTCCCACATTCTTTTTTTTAAAGCGACTTTCATTCTGCACATAGTGGGTTCCTTGGTTGGTAAGTGTGACGTCGTAAGTGGCATGAGTTAGAGCCATTTTAAAGCAAAAACGATTTTTACCAATAAGAGCATTTACCGAACTGACAGGTAATTAGTCTAATGATGAATTTAAAGTTTGTGAAATCCAAGGTGGTAGTCTTCGTTTTGGATAACGTCACAGGTTAAGATCAGAGCTATATTTTCCCTTGAGAGGCAATCCAAGACAGTATTGGATTCTGGATTCCACGCAGTGGATTCTGCATTTCAAGTACTGGATTCCAGTCTTTGTTAGTGGAACTTGGGTTCTGGATTTCAATCGTTAGTGGGATTCCGGATTCCAAAGCCCAAGATTCCGGATCCCGCAAAAATATGTTCTCGGATTCTAGATTCTACAAGCAAAAATTTCACCGATCCTGGAATCTGTATTCCCTTATATAGTGCGCCCCTTTCTCCCGGGGTTGGGGAAAGTTTGGGTAGAGGTGTGCCGCCGAGGTTTTTTCTTTTTTTAAACCCGAATCCTGTTTAATACCAAATAGTTCATTTTGTTACCCTCTTAAAGATAGTAGAATGAAGTAATTTTATAGAAAAAAAGATGACGTAAAGAATTTGCTTTTTTAGCAACAAATTGTTTGTACCACATACATTTGAAGTCCACGTGCTCCCAACGTTCACACCCTGTCCATGGCTTGTTCAGAAAGCTCAAGAGATTCAACTCCCGCCTCCTCCCCCCCAAAAAAACCTTGTTTGGTGACACATTTTATGGTTTGTTTGTTTGTTTTTGTTTTCCTTAAAATAGAAACAGGCTCTTCAACTTTCTTCAGGATAGAAGATTCATGAGATTTCGCTTCCTTTTTAACTTTGCTTAAAATTAAGAATTGTAAATTCCGATTCTTTAGATTACTACAAAACTTGTGTTCTAAAATTCTATAGAATTCAATAATTGGTATTTACTCTCTAGTAGTATCCATTCTGCATCACTTTGGTCAGGTAATATTAATGAAGTATTTAGCGGTTATTACGACTGGTCGTCTTTTTTTACCTAGCCACAGTAGTTCATTATGCTATAAGAGAGTGCAGGTATTTGAAACAGAATACCATTAGAGTTTAACTAATTCAAAATTGATTAATAAAGTAAAAAGTTTAGGCAAAATATAATGATTACTTCCTGGTAGCAAGGTGGGAGGAACGGGCGGTGAAGGTTGCACGGTGGGCGGTGGTGGTTCTCCAGGTATACCGGGTGGTCCAGGGGGTGGTTTACCAGGCGTTGGTCCTTCAGGTCCCTCCGGCTCTTGTGGGCCTATAGTATCACAGTTCTTGAGTGGATCATCCATTGTGTAGGGTACAACAACAAACGAACTTTCAATGGCAAATTCACTTGTTTTGTTGTCGAAAGCAGCCATTGTCTTCCAAGAAGAACCAACTTGATTCGACTCGGTGATGTACCAGCCTTGATGAATAAGCCCGAAAGAAAAGGTTCCTTTCTGTTCCACTCGGTGTCCAATGTAAAACGTAGCGTCTTTTCCTGCGGAATCGTATAATGTGTGGAAATTATGTCACTTACTTAAAGTCGTTTCAAGGGTGTGTAGAAATAACTGATTTACGCGGGCAGTATAATAGCACGACTGCACAAGTAAGGCCAGCCTGAAACTTTGACAAACTGGGTACCATGGCGCCTCGTGCTCAACTAAATGAGGTTAAGATAGTTGGATATTGGTCAATATACAGCCATCTTTATCGAACAGGTTGGGTCAGTAAGAAACTTGCTTTTGCAGAACTAAGGTGAGAAATTGCAAACCAAACCGACCAAACCAAGCAGTGATTACAGTTGATCCAGAAGAAATGAAAAACGAAGGTTGTAACGTGCATTATGGGAAATGTTGAAGTAGCGAATGGGTTGTATCCTTCCCACGTGCACTGCAGGTCCCAACATTGTTGGCCCGGTTTGCAAGTAGCTTTAGCCCTGCATTACGATAGATGCAGTCGACACCAGACCTTTTTCCGAAAGCTCTGCTTGGGGAAATAGCTTGGGTTTTGCTCGCTCTGTGTTTTGATCTTTCTTATGTTTGCGGCTACACGCTCACAAAATTGCACAAGGGGAAGAAAAACCTCAAACCTTGTAAACATTGAAAACTGACGCAGAATTGGTTCCAACGATTGCTTACAGAAACAATATTTTCTGATTTTTAACACTGATGCAAAGAAACTTCCGAGTGTCTCAAAGTGCTTTTGAATTAATAAGACGCGAAAAAAAATCACAGGAGCGTCCAAAATTCTGGTTTTTTTTCGAGCTTTTTTATTCCTACCAGTTGCAGGTAAGATTTGGCGCCAAGATCAACACAACCCGTGATTCTACTTTTTGCTACCTTTCACTTTCTGGTGATTGGTTGAACCGCTTTGAGTTCTTATTAACTCATAAATGTTAGAGGCTGTTTACACAGGTAGGTTAGGTACCATGTGGTGTGTCACCCCACCTAACATGCAAACGTGATAACATTAAAATGAGAGATTATATGGACGGCGGTTTACCCCAGCTTAGCGGGTTACCTCACCTACCTGGGGTCCCCCACCTCCATGTAAACATTCCCTTAGTTCGAGAACTGTCATGAGGAATTCTTTTGTTCTCTTTGACTTATCTATAGAATTCCTCTAGGCAAGAGATAATGATCTACGAGATCGTATCCCCTTACATGATCCTCTTCCCATGAAAATTATCTATTCTTGGTTCTGTGTCATACTGCATAGATATTTTAAGGACGCCACCTTATTGGTAGGTTAAAATGGCGTCATGTAATTTTAAATGAGTGGGTGGTTTTTGGCGGGTAATTCATTTTACTGTCACCCACGCACAGCAAGCGATACGACGTGAAAACTCGCATTGGTATTACTTTCGCCGACGAGTCAAAAGATTTCTACGTGTAAAAATCTTGCCAGAGTAGCTGCTGATGAGCAAAACGGTCCTGGCGTCCGAGAGTCCCCAGAGAAAGCTGTCCCGACTCGACGAAAACTGCTCATTGTGGTCTTCGCTACATAAGTATATAAACAACAGCCTCGAGTAAGTCTTTCTATAATTGTCAATGACAATTGTCTCTCCCGGCGAAATCCACCTAAACCCGCGAGCTGTGATACCGTCATTTTGGATCCAAACGTGGACAGGTAAAAAGAAAATAGATTTTAAGGGGGTTCAAACACGTCATGTTTGGCAGCTAAACATTTGAATTTTGAGAGGGCGTTAGCCAAATGTTCAAGAGCAATGTAGGCGCACCGCTCATTATAAAGCATTGACCGAAATCAGAAACTGCGTCTCCGGCATCCAGGTTAGCGACTGTTTAACAGCTTCAGGCATCTGACCTGATTTGTGCTCGCGCAGCGAAATATTCATAGTAAGTATTGGACGCTGAGAAGAAGTAATGCAGTTTAAAACTCTCAAGAAGAATTCTTAAAAGCCTCATAAAAGCAAGTGTCCTGTTTCTGAACGAGAAATATTCCTGGAGATAGAGAAAAAAATATCTTGCACATTTGCATAAACAACTGAAGCCAGCCGCTAATTAAGGTTTCGTATTTCGCCTGTGACAATTTTTGCCTTTGTTCTCTCGGTGTGTCAGCATTCAATATTCGATACTTTAAATGAAGCTACCTGCACTTAGCAAATCTCAAAGTGAAATTTTGACTCCAATACTGCAATCCAACTTATTCCTAAATTTATTCCTAAATAATGAGTGGAACGCGCTGATAAAACACATGTCAACAACTTAAACCTTTAGAGCGATAATTGTTGCAACTGCTGTCAAACTTCAAACGCTTGGCGACGAAACATGTTGCGTTCACGTAAAAGTAGATCGCGTGGGTCACGGAAACATTAGCCTCCCAAACAGGCGTTTTTAGGAGAGCTCGTCTTTCATCCCTCCCAACAAAGGAGGGATGAAAAATTAGCTCCCCTAAAAATGCCTGCGTGGGAGGCTACGGGGACATCAGACAAATATAACCTTCGCCGCAAGCGCGCAAACTGTAAATAGATTTCATACAATTATCATGGGGCACAGGGACTTGCTCTCCTAGCTCATTCTCTCTTGCCCGGGACAAATTCACCATATGCATGGGAAAAATCGGTCACACACTAAAAGTTGTTTCCCCGTGTGTAAAAGCGTTTTATCCAAGGGCAAAATGGCTGGTGTATTGACTTGAAAAAATGAAAAAAAAATTCTATGTTATTGCCTGTATCCAAGAACTACACTTGCCAAAATTTAAGCTTGCATGCGTCGCTGTCAGTATGAAACCATATCTCCTTTGTCGTAGGAAGTAGCCTCGTTTGCAATAGGATTCAAGGGAGATGGTGTTACGATCCCGACTAAACCCAGGAACATGTGCAATGAAGTACTGGCAAGTTGGACCCAACATCAGGTCTTCACCCTTGACGTAAAAGCAGGCGTTGTTCTGGTAATCTCCTATGGTAGGATGGTTTACTGAATACATCATATAAAGAGCTCCATGAAAGACTGAATATAAAGAAAATGTTAAATTAATTTTAGTTTTTCTTCGTTATTGGTCTGAACATCGCAGACCCGACAGCACACCTGGAGACCATGTGATAGTCTATCAAGTGTCATCACGGGGAGTCACTTAACATTTTCAAACCAGACGAAGATATCTACAAAGGCATACAAATGAAGGAGTGGTGCATTTTATAAGGTAAGATGCTGGAATTTAGCAAGCAGTACAGTGTAATACTATTAAGATTCCCGTGGTAAAAGTAACCTTCACTGTTATAACAAGTTTATGTCGCCTTGAATTTTAAATTGATCTTTAAAAAAGCCCAAAAGCAGCGCACCCGTTTAAACGTTTCCGTTAACTTGGAGACTTTGAAACTAAGCAAATAAATAAACGGAATATCGCTGTCAAAAAGGGCCTTCGATCCAGCTATAAATCTGTAGCGGAAAAGTGGACAACCTCAAAGATACAAGACCTCGATGGGCAGTGGACCTATTCCGCGATTCCATTGTGTGAGACGAGTCATCAGTTACCCAATTTTGACAGCTGTCAATGATATGGATGGCGTATATCACTTTCTACAAAGTTGATTGCGACTGGTTGACATTTTCATTCCAAGCACACTTACAGGGACGACTTTGTAAACATAAACTAAGACACACCCTTGATCCCAATTTCAGTTCTTAGAGGTCGTAATTGAAATACTGAAAACGAAATTGAACAGACTGCAACGGAGACAGTATTTCCAGAATTTATTAGAGAACATTAAAAACAAACTATGACAAGCCATTTTGAGTCAACAACAGTACAAATTCTCCATAATTTATGAATTTTCAAAGCACGGAGGTGTTTTAGACTCGAAACAAAGCAAAAAAACTAGAAAGCAAAGGTAATGTAAAAAGCTCAATTTTCTATTCATAGAAAGTTTGCACACTGAATTATCTTCATTTTGTGTGTCTACAATTTTAATCTTTAAAATGACTTTTTTATTTTTTTATTATTCGTCAATATGAGCGGTGGCATGAGATAATTAGTTATGCAATGCTTTCTTGTGGTATATCTTGAATATCCAACTTGTGTCTTAAATTTTTTGGTATACACCGTCTCTTGAAGGGTTGTGGTTACAGGTCACGGGTTGGATCTTTTACTGTATAGTACTCAAAAGCAATGTGTAAAAACTCCATAAAAGAAGACAGCGTATGTTTCATTTTCATCGTTAGGAAGGTACATAAATGAGGTCGGAAGGTTATTTTTCATACTTGATAGCAAATATTTGTCCGAAAGAAAGCCACATTTCCTTTCCCCTGATGCTCCGTATGCTTACCTTAGGCGCACAGAGCCCTGCTAGGAAGATAATGTATTCCTGAGAAATTGGATAAGAGTATCGATTAACCAAATGGAATATAGTTTTCCAGCGCGCTACCCTTTAGAACAGTTATATGACGATTTTCGGTTGCTGCCATTGTTCCATACAAAAAATGTTTATTCTTGACATTTGTGACAAAAGTAAAAAAAATGACTGCCCGCTGAACTTTGTAAGTGAAAAAAAAAAACTGTCAAAACCACTTTTTTTTCACCTTAATAAACCCCTTTTCGCTTGCCAAAGTACGTAATTTTGATTTTCTTTCGGGCAATTGCAAGGGCAATTCGTTATAACAGTGGACGTTTCCGTTAAACCTGTAATAGGTGGTGTTAAATTTTACATTTGACCCTACTGCATAATAAAGTCTACATTCTAACTTATAGTCTTTCTCTTGGGTTCAACCTAAAGCTAATCGCGTAACACTTTCACTCAAGTCTTCTGAGTATGAATTATTTATGAGTTCTTTGAAGAAGATGTAAGGATTCTTCTTAAACATATCAAAGGGAACTTCTTCCTTCTCTTAAGAGATTCTTCCTCCTCGCTCTCAATCGTCGACTTTTCTTCAAACCGCATTCTGTTTGAAAGGTTTTGAAACAAGCAGATTAAACACACAACTGCTAATGCTTCATCTTAGGTTTCTTTGTTAAATGCAAAGGGTTAAGTATTCAAGTAAAAGAAACAAAGCAAATTTCTACTCACATGCAGTTGCCGCTCCATTGCTGTTAACTGCTGCAGCAGCCGCGGCGTTAGCTTTAGCAATGGCAGCCGCGGTTATTGAAGTTATCAGTCCAGCCGCTCCTCCGGATTGTGCCCCTGTTCCAGCTATACTACCAGCTCCACCCATAGCCCCAGCACCAGCACCAGCACCAGCACCAGCACCAGCAGCAGCAGCAGCACCAGCGGTTGCAGCCGCAGCAGCCGCAGCTCCAGCAGCAGCTGTGCCACCTCCACCCATGACACCACCTACTATAGGCACACCAGAGGTTACGCCCGCTGCCCCACCGGCTCCGGCTACGGCTCCGGCTCCGGCTGCGGCTCCTGCCTCGGCTCCCGCTTCGCCTCCAGCACCAGCACCAGCAGCAGCCCCACCTCCACCTCCTGCTTCTCCTCCAGCCTCGGCGCCAGCTGCAGCTGTCCCAGTTGCTGCTCCTCCACCACCTGCGGTACCTGCTGTGCCCGCTGTTCCAGCAGTACCAGCTGTCCCAGCGGTACCACCTCCGCCTCCAGTCCCAGCACCTGCCGCTGCCCCGGCTGCAGCCCCGGCCGCTGCTGCTGCCCCTGCTGGCTTCTCAGTGGGGTGTTGCCCGAAGATGTTGAAAACGTGACCACTCTGCATCTGCGCCATCAGTATTTTCTGAAGTGTTTCTAAGGCGATGACATGAGCAATTCGTTTTCCAGCTTCTTCACCAGCTTTTATTCCCGCTTCCTCGCCAGCTTTGGCACCAGCCTCAGCTCCAGCCTTTGCTCCGGTCTTAGCTCCCGCTTTAGCCCCACTGTGGGCACCTGCCTGGGCACCTGCGTACGCCCCGACTGTGGCGGCATGTACCACGGAGTTGTTTCCAGTGATAACAGCTGAGGAACGAAAAGCAGCGGATGAACATTTTGCTATTATCTATTGTCCTTAACAACAATTCTTCTTCCTCTCTTCATTAACGATAGTAGACGATTGTAAGGCGCGAATACCTTCAGGGTCGTTTACGCTACTAATGTTGTTTTCCCTTAGCTTTAGTCTTATTTGTGGAAGCCAATATGATCAACATCTAAGTGAGAATCGTCAAACAAACGAAATCCATTATGCACATTAACCATGATGAACAATATCTCTCATGACGAAAACATCTTATCTTTGGAAACGGTTTCAGACGTTTGAGTAGGAGGGAAGGAAATTCTTCAGCTCTCAAGTACGAGTTGATTCATTTATGGAAAAAAACATCTTAAAAATATATATCAATTATTTTCAGGGGTGGACCTGAAAGATCCTGAAATAGTTTTAATTCTAAACTGAATGTTTACTCACGGATGGTGCTTGCATTTCCCGCCGGCGCTGGTATAGAAACACCCGGTATTCCTGATGGCAATCCGGGTATTGAAGCCTTCTTATCTTTTGCTATGACATCAAATATAAATTGGATTAAAATTATTATTATTATTATTATTATCATTATTAATTATCATTATCATTATTATTATTATGTTATCATTATCATTATTATTATTATTACTACAGAGTTGCCAGCTTTAGAGGAAACGGTAGTGTTCTGTTGGAGTTGGCAGAGTTTATAAAGTAAATGTAAGAATTCGCTTGGGTAAAGTACTGTCACTCGAAGCGTCAATCTAGTTCAAGTGAACTACTTAAAACGGTGAAAAAATTCTCTTACCAGACGGTTAGTCTATAAAACAGTTCTTGTGTGTCACTGTAGAGGCCTAGTAGTCTTTCCAGATAATAATAGTTAGGTAACAAAAAAATCAATAAAAATCCACTCTTTCTTCACCTAATTATATATAATCGCGAACTGAAGAATTTAAACGTTTAGTCTCTTGATGCTACAGGTGAAGCGGTCTTCTTGGTGTGTGTGGGCTCCGTTTAGCTCATGGGCTTCTTTTGTTTTCATAATGCGCCGGTTTAAATAATAGTGTGGAGATGGGTGAATTAAATGATTACACTTCTTGATTCACATCATTGGAGTTATTTATGATGATTATAGTAAGATCAATCATTTCTATACTTTCCAGTTTTAAAAAAGGAAGGTTAGGTGGTGGTAAGGGGGGATCACCCCCTTCGGCCTCGTGTGCTAAATCCAAGCCCGCCATATATTTAATACATGGTTGTTCTGATAATCTATCTGCATGGAAGTCGTATGCTTCGTGTTATTGACTCTGAGTTAGATTAGTTTACACAATAATAAATCTTGCGCACTTGAGCTTTTTGTTTTAAAAAGCTATGCACCATGTTCCATTTTCTAAAGTTCTATGTCTTATTCTGTTAAAAAAAGATAGGCATTGTGTGGAAACAAAATATAGTTTTCTTTCTTGGCGGTCTTGTTGTTCAATTAAAGTTGTGACCTTTTTCAAATGTTTCAAATTCTAACCTCCAACTCAGATAGTCATTTTGGATTACACGTGGACTCCCTTCTAACTACGCTTCTATTTTACCTTAGAAGCTTTTTGTTTAAATTAGCACTTGACGATTCCCTGGAAAATGTAGATGGAAACATCGAAAGCAATACTAAGCCAGTTATAAGCTTCTTAACCCCATTAACCCCAGTTGAATATCTGAGCCTTTAAAGCCTCAGTCGCCCATTTTTGTGATGAGCTTACTAGCAATTGACGAGATCTATTCATTTACGTCTCTAGTAATTAGTACCTTTCACAAAACAGACCAAGAAAGGTAAGAAAGCGACAGTTCATCAATTTATCGCTGTTTAAATGTCACTTAACTTAGCTGATATGGCTCAACTGCAATGTATTTTGTTTTATTTTGGTTCACAAGTCTGTATCCCTTAAGTTGTAGTGTAAGAAATAATTTGTTCATCCAATAAAATGAAATTTCACCTACCAGCTACACGCTGTGTTGCTCCACTGATTCTTCTTCCGATACTGGACCTTCGTCCATCGCTGCTCACGGCCGTCCAGGTCAATAAAAGAACAAAGAAAGCTAGAAGATTCAACATATCCGCCTTGCCTAGCTACTCGCGAAAAGCGTCGATGTACAGAACACCAACATCGAAATTTACAGAGAGAGAAAAAATATTTACGTTGAAGCTGAAAACAATTGTTTTCCTGTCGGTAAATAAGCGAAGTTGTCACCTGCCGAGGGCAACTTTCTTCTCCAAGTTCAAATGACGTAATGACCAGTGAGTTGAATTCACTTCTTTTTTACAAGCATGGATTTTCACAGACTACACTATACCTGATTCTCCCGAAGAGTGAAACAATTTGAAGTAAACTAAGTCACTTCCATCCTTTATCTTCGGATAAAACGCGTTTAGGTTTTCTTTTTGAGCAATTTTTTTTGAAGAATTTTTTTAATCAAAACGCTCCAAATTGGTCATTTTGACAGAATCGTACGTCCTCCATTGTTATATACCTGCTGTGTTCTCTTCATTTCTTAAATTATTCAGCACAATGGAGGTTATTTCCCAGACAAAACAGCAGTGGACCGATCGTTATTCTTCTATGTTTGTGATGGCTAAAATCATCCTTACCCAGGTTTTAAATTTCTTCTATTGACTGTTGAATAAGGCAAACCTAGAGAATAACAAGATATGAAATACTGGAAAATAAAACGATAAAGGCAAGAAGGAAAATAATTGCCAAATTAAAAAGGCTTTTTTATCACTTTACCAACAAATCAATAAACAATATAATACCTTTAGTTAGCGATAAGAATTAATCGAGGGATCAAGAAGTGCATAACTTACTGAAGTTTTTTTGTTGTTTTTTAAACTTAATTAATTATCGCACAGCTAAAATGCGATTGGTGCTGTCTTGACCAAGGTCGTCAATATTATCTCCAACCAAATGAACTGGTACCATGTGTTCTTGAAAAGTGACAAAATTGACTCAGATTCACCCTGCGAAGGAAAGTGACTATAGCGACTCTGTCCAATCAAGTGTGTAACTCAGTACCAAGCATTATGAAGGCGATTCCTTTCCCTGTTTCCCGGTGGGGGGTTACTGCTTTAATTTTCAGAGTCGGTGTGCGCCGCTCAGGGTTTTAAACCCTTACCGTATTCAAGGATAAGACAAACAAACATTGATACCGTATTTAAGGCCCAAACCCGAAAAATCCCTGGACACCCCATCCAAGGGAAAAGAAATGGGAATTTGATAGCTCACAAACCTTCAGCAAATGGCTTTCCTAGCTCAAAGGTGTTGCTCAATTTTACTTTTAAATTTGTTCCTTATTTAGCTGGGCACTTAAGCACTTAAATTCTTGAATTTTACTTTGAGTACCCCCCTTCTCCACCTTGAGCGGGGGGGGGGGGGGAGGGGGGCTGTATTTCATTGAGATCAACCGATTTCGGTTTTTCTGAAATGTTTTATGAACTTGATTGATACCCTTTGAAATTATGAGTAGCGTCCATTGATCCTTCTTAATGAAAACTAGTCTTTGGAAACGAGACGGAGACTGGGTCGAGTTAACTATCGCAACGATTTCTGCGTTGAAGAATTGACCAATAGCTGACCGGCACGTCCCACTAACGATCCCAGAACCAATTGCGCGACGCATTTTGGCTCCAGTTCCCTTCTGGATTGTTAAGTGGCGAACAACAAATTCGTCCTTAGGGTCCCCTAGTGGTGTATGCCTCACTATTACCGGTAATTCCCTTTCAGAGGGTTAAATAAACCATTGAGCGATTCCTGAACAGCTCAAGTTTGATAAATGTAAATTCCCATCGACAAAATCTAATATATAGATTCAGGGAAAGAAATTGTATGTGCTTAGTTAAATTGTCTTACAGATATGCCAGTATTTTATTTTTTTAATTAGGTTATATATTTTTAAAGGTGGTCCTATTCATAAGCCGTGTGTATATATTTAACTTTGTGCCAGTGTGATAATAAGACAATAAAACAAAAACAAAGCAAGTTCTCGTGGGAGCTTTAAGAAAGGTCTTCCTGAGATATGATAAAAGAAGTTTACTTATGCAAAATTTGTGAAGCAAACAGACTGTATAATGGCAATTTGAAATTTGTCAATTCAATGACACATTGAAAATCGTGCGAAATGATGGCATATTTCGCTGATATTTCTTAGACCACCAGAAAAAAATATATGCCTTTAAACCCATTAACACTCAAACGTTCTTTATTAAACCTGTCCTATGTGATACTTTAACGTCTAAAATTTTAGTGTGACATTACAAAGTTTGTGCAAAAGAAAGAAAACTTCAAGGCCCGGGCCGAATCTGAACGAATCTGAGAACTATATGTGGAATTTTCGAATGTAAATCTCAGCGCACCTCAAACAACCTCCCCCTGGCTTTGTTTAAAATACTCCGTTCTCAAGAGTGTTTTCGTGAAAACCTTTCGTGCAGGAATGAGACCAAGTTAAAAGTCAGCAAAAAAGAAAGAAGATTGAAGAAGAGTGGAGAAATGGTTAAGCGGGAAAGAAAGCTCTTTATGTACTGTAATCCGGGCCCAGCTGTTCAAAAGCAGGATAGCGCTATTCACAGGATAAATCACTATCTAGTGGATAAGTGTTGGGGAGTAAACCAATTTCGTTAAATCCACCGGATAGTTAGTTATCCGGTGGATAGCGTTATCCAGCAGTACGAACAACTGGGACCTGAATGGGTGAATTTTGGGCCGGTATAACAGACCCTCGACACTTAAGGTTAAACCTTTGAGAAAAGACCTGAAGTACATATTTCAGGCAGATAATCATATTATTCAAAATAACAAACATTTAATGAGAACAGTTTGAGTGATTGAATCACGGTGTTACTCTGCAGTGTAATAGCACACAAAAGGCAAACCTTTATTACAAGTGATTTTGGTTTGTCTCTTTACAAGAAATGTCGTCTAATACATTACAACTAGAAATTCTTATTTCTGCAAAATTTAGGTTTGTTTTAAGGGTCCTGGTATACAAGGAAATGAAAACTAGACAAGTATTGTATTTTGTTCTTTAGTATGTTTGTGTCGTTGGTAAATACAAAGGTGTTGCCCTAAAATGCCCTGATGTATCATTAAATGATAAGTTTTCATATGCACTTAGTTATCCCTTTCACAACGGTTTTTCAAGCACATAGTGTTGCCGCGTTACTGGAGAATTTACTTGACTAGAGATCTTTACCATTTCGGCCTGTTTTAGAAGGTAATATGTACAGGGGAAACACAGGCCGATAGCGGAAAACAGTATTAGCACCTTCCCTTCGATAATAATAATAGCATTGTCCATCTTAGTGATCGACTTGATTTGGCCGTCTCTGAAAACAAAAACAAAAAACAATGAAAAAGAATGATGTTGAGATTTGCTTAAGAAAGTAATAGTACCTGTGTTTGGTTAATTTCTATGACGGGATACAATCTATTTTAACACTATCTAAACCACTGAGAAGCGTGTCTTTTAGAACCATAAACCCTGGACCTTTTTGCCTGGATGTGGGTTTAGAAAATTGTATTTACCAGTCAGTATTTTTTTTCAGAGTAAAACTGAGAAAAGTAGCCATCATGGTAGGATTATGACGAATGGTTCGTGTTGTCAGCATACATATGAGGTTAAACATCACAGTCAAAAAATGTTCGTCAGATAATTGTAATAATATGGTAAAAAGGTGGACCAAATGCAAGCACAGATTCTTGAGATTCCGATCCCATATATAGTGACTTTTCAAGTAACAGAGGGTTAGATATGAAATCAACTTCAGGCTGCGCTTGACGAGGCACTGACCCGGATAGAGAGGTCGCAATTAATCTCTTCCATCATTGTCATGTGTCATGTTGTATATATGATTACACCTTTTTCAATTCCATGTGTTTGTGTTTTTTTTTCTTATGAACAGTTTGATGAAATAATTAATTAAAACAAACCAAATGAGGAAAGAAAAGAACAACTTTTTCACCTCTCTGTTGTC
>OZ037779.1:43610495-43772995 GCA_964035525.1 Porites cylindrica | reverse complement strand
GGTGGCACGGGAGGCTGAGACTTGGGAGGTAAGGTTGGGATAGACGGTTGTGGCGGTGGCATGACTGGTTTCGTGGGTGGGCAGGGTCGCACTGTTGTAGTGTAAGGCGATTTTGGTGGCAATCGTGGAGAACATGGCGTAGGAGCGGAAGTAGAAGAAGGAGGAGGAATAGGAGGAGGCAAAGGTGTAGGTGTAGAAGGTAAAGCAGGGGGTGGGGGAGGGGGGAGAGGAGGTGCAGGCGATGGAGGAAAGGGTGGAGGTGGAGAAGGGGGAAGGGGTTCAAGTGGTGGAGGAGGTGGTGGTGGTGGTGGTCGAGTAGTAGTAGGTGGTGGTCGGATAGTAGTAGGTGGTGGCGGTGGTGGTGGAGGAGGAGGAGGTGGTTGTGAGGGCGGAGAAGGAGGAGGAGGAGGAGGAGGAGGGGAGGGAGGGAAGGTTGGAGGAACTGGTGATGCTGTAACATGAGTTGTTGAAGGTGGTGATTGTGTAGAGGTCGTTGGCTTCGTTGTTGACGTGCCTGAGAAAAAGGGACATCGAAATTAATTCTTTATAGCGTAAGTTTAAATAACCCATAGTATGAGCAATACAGTTAGACCAATAGAAAAAGAACAACAGAAACAAACAAACAAAAAAAACTCTAAAATAAAATCATGTCTTAAAAGTATATAGAGGAGATTATTCAATACAGCCTTAAGTCTGCTTGCTAAATTGCATAACAGTGTTGTTAAATAAGGGCTAAGGAATGTTAAACGAGTAGCCATACGTTTCTTGGGCCTCGAAGTCAGTGTGACTTCAATAGAAGGATCACAGTCAAGACCGGGAATGACATATATTATCTTTTTTCCATCAATGAAGACTTCACGTTTTCCGGTTGGATCTTTAGCCCAAAACGTAATTATTTGACCTCCCGATAGCTTGGCTGAAGCCTCGTCAAGGTAAAGATGTTGATTTTTTCCTGGTACATCCATGTCCTGCAAATTAGCGCAAGGAGTATTGATAACTTATTTCGGTAGCGGCCAAATATGTTAGTTTAAAAATAAGCTACATAGAATCTCCGTTACCTTAATAACATCGAGAAAACAAAGAAGGCAGACACTCGAGTATCATTTGTCACTCTTAAGCGATCGATTTCGTTTTCGGTGGACTGATACTTTTTTTGAGAAATAAAAAAAAACAGGCTGATATAATTTCGGTTGCATTTTGGCACTCCTGAGGGGTGAGGACGGAGAGGAAACCTTGAGAGTTCATCATTGGAGGTCAAATCATCTTTGCAAACCCAACCCTGGCACATTAGGTCCTTGTATTTTTACGGCCATATATTGTTCACCCAGTGAAAATTTTGAAATAACAATGGCATGTCTACTTTTGAGTAAACTGACCTTTTTTTTACCAGATCTTACCTGGGAAGCATTCTCTCCTTGATCACCTGAAACCCTTGATTTCTTCCGCATCTCTTTAAAACCTACCGCTCGACCTTTTTTTATAACGTAATGAAGATCTAACTCGTGTCCTGTGACCAAATAACCTTCTGGTTTGAGACTGGAATATAGGATGATGGGTATATCAACCGTGTTGATAAAGTGGAAGTATGCGCAAGGACCTGAAATTAAGCAAATTCGATGGAAATTTTGTGTTTATCCTTAAAATAAGTAGTTAGCAGTCTGGAGAACGGTTTGAATACGTACTCAAAAACCCTCTAAAAAGCGAAAAAACCATGAGCAGCGTACGCGTCACTTTTATGTATGCAGCAAAACTGTACGCAATGAAAGTTTACAACGAGAATTTTAGAAAAATCATTTGTAGTAGCTCGAACAGGAGCAAACTCGTGAACGTGTGTCCAACAGGTCATCCGGAATTCATGTGCTCAATTCCGATTCTGTTTGTTTGACTACTTACAACATCCTTAAGCTTATTTTTTTCTAGTTAAGATTATTTCATCTTTTTCTTACATCCACAATGTATAATATTGACCCTAATTCTCTGAAGTCACAGATAAAACTTTCGCCCACTTAAGGTAATCCAGATTTAGGTATTCCGCTAACAGTTAGAATCTAGAAAGCAAGTGCCACTGGCTAGGAATCCGGAATTCAGAGCGAGGAATCCAGTCTGAGTCCAAGTCTGTCTTGGATTACCTTACATGGGCAGGGGCGATTAATTAAACTGTATGAAGTGTGCTCGCACTTGTCAGGGTGTAGGCATCATTTGAAAAAATGATGCCTTTTCCGGTTATAAACCCCCTCCGCGGATAAAAGGCCCTCCGTTTATAAAGCCCTCGTAAAACTTAAGACGAAGATGTATAAGCCAAGGGCTTATAAGCGACAATTTATGGTAATATCAATGAAAGCCAGAAGAGTGAGCTCTGCCATTACGAAAAGCCTTCATTTCTACCAATAAAGGATTATGCTGATTACCTTTAGGCTTGTGACTTGTCGTTGGTCTTATTGAGGGACGGCTGGTTGGTTTTGATGAAGTTGCGTGAGTCACAGGAGGCTCTGGCGTTGTAACCATGTTGAAACAATTCATCAATTGATCCTCTCCATCTTTAATAGGTCTTAAGGCAAATGAGCATCGCCTAAACCATTGCATGGACGCCATGTTGAAGTCTGTGACTACATCCACTCTGTGATACTCCGTGTCCTTGCTATGGCAAATATACCATCCCTTTCTCATTAGGCTGAACTGAAATGTTCCTGGCAATGAAAATACCTGGTGGAAGGCTGCACTGGCATCAAAATCTGAGAGTCAAAGTAATGAGCATATTTACTACAGTTTACAGTATCGACCCATGTAAAGGAATCCTAGACAGTCTCGGATTCTGGATTCCACGTCGTGCATTCTAATAAATTCCAGGTACTGGATTCTGGACTTAAGCAGTGGAACTTGGATTCCGGATTCCTTGAGCTGTACTCCGGATTCCAAAGCCCACGATTCCGGATTCAACAAGCAAAATATAAAATAAGATTCCCTTACAAAATATTACTATTGAAATTTTTTTGTCCTTTTTACGTAGTCGAGAGCAGAAAGCAAAATGATGGCGCAATTTCTCCTCTATCATGCCCTTGCCTTTTTTTAAAAATTGTGGCAAAAAGGCCTTCAAAATTTCTCCCGTTATTGCAGTCAAAGAATGATCTTAAAGTTTTGAAGTGCTTTGGCATCTTTGAATGTCACTTACCAAATTTTGGGTCTCCTTTTGTTCCCAAGACAAATTTGTAGTTCTTTTGTCGAATATAGTGACCAGGGGCACATGCTGACTCAAATGATATTGTCTGAAATTCTCCAGTTCCCTTCATAAATCCGGGGATGTGGGCGATGAAAACCTATCCATCAATTGCAATGATATAAGTATACCTGAATTTTTGAAAACCGGGTTAGCGAAAAATTAACTTATTCTACTCCTTGGCAATTTAAAACAATGAAAAATCATTCAAAGGCCGATTGAAAGCCTTTAACTGACACCGAGCAGTGAGTTAGCGGTCACTGGAACCATTTCACCTAGTCCAGATTTAAAAGATCGCAAATTTTAGAGCAATTTTATTCAGTAATTGAACTCCGTGAAGTTTCAAACCGGTGTCATTTCAGTCTAGAAAGTTTAAGTTATAACCTGATCTGCAAAAACCGGCCTATGGTTTGTTTATTTCAAAGCCAAAAGCCCTATTAAACTATGTCAAACTAGACCAAGATCCAATTTTCCTGATTCGAGAATTGGTTTCCAAGGCACAATCACCTAAGCTAAACACCGACGAAGTGTTTTTGTGGCTGGTACAGAATATTTTGGTGCAACAACTTAACCAAGAAACCACATGCCTAAGTTTGCCTGTCAACTACATCCGGAAAAACCACAACCATACACTTTCGCTGTACTGATAAGACTATCCACAACCACGCATAAACTTTTCACGTTTAACACCAGCGAAATATCATCAAATAACTTGGAAAAACTCAGCCTTTTGGCGGATAAACGCCCCTAGACTTTTCTCTTACACTCACGGTCCTATTCAAGTTCCCGGATGTAAAGTCACACGGTCGGCAGATTAGCATAGACCCTGTTTTCACACGAGAATAAAGTTTGGGCCCACGTCAAAGTTCATCAGCAATTTTGCTCTCGTGTAATAGATTTGACTCTTAGCTAGAACCCTGTTTCCGAGGTCAAAGACTTAAAAAAGCGAACTATATCGTACCTTTCTGTTTTAGCCCGGAACAGGTTCATTGATCCATTTAGCCAAATGAAACGAGAATACGGTACTGTATTGGACGATGCAGACTCTGCGAATCGTATTAACTTTGTCCCATCTCAGAGCTTTAGATAATGCTCTCCGAGAAACGTTTCTCAAGCTGACATACAACGAAATATAAACTGCTAGGCAGCACCAAAACCAGCTTTAGGCGCGCACTGATTTCAAATTACTGTCACTTGTGTTGGAGAAAAGATTGTGGTTAGGAACGGGAAAAGACCAAAGAGGGGGAGAAGGAGGGGGGAGGGGTTAGATAGAAATTCGCGAGATTCTGTCTACAGCCACTTCTACACAAATTCGTAACCAAGAAATAACAGAGAAAAAAATTGAAACATAAGCAAACAACGCATTAAAAGTGTAAAGGCATGGGAAGTTGAGAGAAAGTATAAAATGTTTGCTAACCCGGTTTCCAAAATCCAAGTAGATGTAAATAAACTAATTATTCAGTTCAATCCAATTTAAAAAATTTTCTTCACAACGTATTTACTAATCTTAAATAACGTTACAGTTAGCCCCACCGCCATCATCATCACCATCATTTTCATCATCATCATGATTGATATTACCCTACCTTTCCCTTCCTACCCCTAAAAAAGCGATCATCGATCCAGCCGTACTACGAATCGAATCTGAATGCAAAAGGAATTCCAACCATGCTGACGAGTCTTCAACATTGGTAAAGGAATAGCTGTCCACGCAGCTTATCTCTACCCACCATATACCTTTTAACAACCAACCACGGTCAGATAGGTTATTATCTCATTAACTACATAAACAACCTGGCAGTTTTGGGTCATTTCCAGTTTCCCGTTGGTGATTCGCCAGCAGAGATTTTCTACTGGATTCTGATTTGCAGGAACGTCCAATGAGTGGAAAACATAAAGACCTCCATGTACAACTGTGACAAAAAATCGGATGGATTTCAAGTTATAAAACAAAATATTAGAAAAATTGACCGTTCGTACACCTACATTTGTAAGAAAAAGTAAATTATCGTGGTAAGACTACACAACGCCACAGTCACAGTGAAAACGATTTAATTAATATCATTTTTAGGCAGCACTCTCTCTCTCTCATTACAGAATATAATCACGCAACGTTTTCTTTCGGATGGTAATGCAGTTTTTAGAACTAAAAGAGAATGCATCTAAGCTAAGAATTAGACTTAAATAATATAGGTTTTCTACCATTAAAATTTTAATAGCTTCTGCACATTTTTTTTTCAAGTTTAACCGTTTAAAAAGGCCTTGATTGAATTCTGCAGTTTTTCTTGTCCAATTAAATTTCCTTGGCATGATGAAAGCCACATTCACACAGTATTTGTACTTACCTACAACCAGGAACTTCGAGAGGAAAATTGGAAAAGCAAATGATTATCTCGATTTGGTTAGCTAAAATTTGCTTAGCAATTTTCTTCAGGCTGTTTGCAAGGCCACAAATTAATTAACAAGAACCTTGTGCAGAGGTTTTACAGAGGCGAATTCAGGAATATAGTTTATTGAAGGGTCTCAGATGCATCGGTTCTTCGCTACAAATATACTGTCAGATTATCATTTTCGATTTTCTTCACCGTCAAAGACTTTTTTTAATTTCTAGTAAACTTCAACTATAAACACCCTTATATTCAGAGCAACTAGTCAATAACTTTATTTGAAATTTCTTGTCGGAGTGGAAAATGTCAGAGGATCCAAAGCATCCCCTCCAACAACCCTCCTGAATCTTACGTTTGGACTTTTTCTTTCAACTTACTTACTCGGGCGTATCCCCGTTGGTCCAGAAACTGATGATGTGTTGCTCTAATATGGACGTTAGGAGAGCTGCCTGGGAAAATGTAAAATGGTTTTTCTGGGTTGTAGGAAAAAGAACCACGGATTTTGCCTACATGGCTTGACGCCTCTACTTCAACTCCCTTGTGTGCTCCCGTTAGTCCAGTTTGGCCAGCTTGAGCAATTTGGCCACTAATGTTACCTTCCGCCGTCGTAGCACCTATTTCACTTCCAGGTTTGGAAGATGCAACTGGACGAGAAATCACACTTCCGTTTGCCGTGTAGATATTGAATACCTGATAAACAAAAATATGAGAAATATTCCTTTTTTTCGAAAATGTACATGAAAATGGAGTTTATTTCCCAGCAGAGACAAATGCCAATTTGTTCTTGATCACCAACATGCTGACCGTGACGTCAAGTGCAAACCAGGGTTATAGCGCGAGGCTACAGTGTCTGGGTCGGGCAAATCAGTGATTTAAAAAAAAAGACAATCAGTAAACTTTATGGGCCAGATATTTAAACGGAGTTTAGTCGGTGTTTAACAAAACCGCGTCCCAAGCCGTTTCCAGTTTGCAAAACGCTTTTATGTTAACACCATTTATCGTGAACAGTTGCATGAAAGCGTATGGCGTAGACTAGAAAAGCATTTGTCTTCTTTAAAAAACCCACTATGGGGAGATCTGGAGGTCCAAAGATTTTCTAAACCGCGTTCTAAGTTAGACTTCGTTTAAATAAACGACCCTATCATTTCAAAGAGGGCAGAAAATTATCCATCACTGGTTGGAAGCTGACCAGTTGGCTCTTTGCAAGGGAAGACAAGGAGTTCTGTTTTAGGACCGTGAGTAAAAAGCCAATCGTAAGCTAGTGGTCAGAATAACGTTTGATCTCTGGCCTCCGGATGACAATTCCAGTCCGCTGACAAATCAAGCGCCGTACCTTTAAGAAAGTAATATTTTCAGTTCCAGTGGGACTGCAAGTTAAAAACGACACTTTAATTGTTAAATAATATTCATCCAAGTGGGAAAACAGTGGCAAATATAGCAATTATATGGCTTGTTTGAAGGACGGCGTCATATCAGAAACACTCACCGGTTTGCTCAGTTTTGTCAGTTTGAGCAAGGCCTCTTTCAGTGTTTTGGTGGCCACTTCTGTTGCAGCCTTAGTTGCAGCTTGAGCTGCTGCTTCAGCTCCAGCCTTGGCACCGGCTTCAGCACCTGCCTCTGCCCCTGCCTCTGCTCCACTTTTTTGGGCTTGAGCTATCCCAAGAGAAGCACCAGCCTTGGCTCCGGCCTTTGCTGCTATTTTTAAGAGAATATAGGACGAACCCTTCGCTACGTTCACTGGAAAGAAAACAATGGAAGGTAATATTAGACAGGAAGAACGAAAGGTAAGACTTGTGACTGAGTTAACTGACAAAACTTTGCTTCCACAAGTAAGATTTTGGCAAAAATGAAATCGTTGCCGTGTAAGGATAAATTGCTTGGGCTATTTCTGCAAAATATTTATAATAACGTATTACATTTCTTCGTTAAAGTGAAAACAAGAAAAATATGGAGCTACAATTAATGCCTGCTTGTCTACTTGAAATGCGTGGGAAAGTTGCGTGTAGGGTGATGGTTATGTATTATCGGTTTCCTCAGATAAAGTTTTTAATGCTTTAAGTACTAAATTGTTCTTTGGTATCGATAGAAACACGGTTAGTTCTATGGGGTGTATACCTGGGTTTTCAACTGGCGAGGCCGTCCACAGGAACTGGGAAGGGATGGGTGCATAGGTTTTGTTATCAGGTGTTTGTACGGCGGCTGCCAAGGAATCATTGCCATACTGTTCCTTATGAAGTGCCTCGATGTAGTAATAAGAACCTTTTATCAAGCTGATTGGGTAGGACTTCTGTTCGGGGTACCTTAACAGTCCAGAAATTCGAAATCAACTCCCTAATTTATTCAAATTAACTTTCTAAGTGCATGCAATGCATGTGTTTTCGACCTCCATATTGCATGCAATAATGTATAAGGAATGTAACTCAGCAAGTAGACGATTCAAAAAGGGGCAAATGCTTTTATCCATTTTGAAGAGGGAGCATTTAACTCTAATTAAAGTCAAGGCACAGGTCAAGCGTTCCCCCCAAGATTGTATTAATTATAATGAACTGATTAGTTGAAAAATAAATCCGTTAGTCCTTCCCGTAACTAGTGTCAAATTCAAATCGGCATTCCTGCGTGCGTTATGAGCAGTAAATATTTTACTAGAACTTCTCTGTATTTGGTCAGATTGAAAATCTTTGAGTGGATAAAATTGCTTCGAAGACATTTTTACATCAATTGAGCGAAACTGACCTGGTAGAAATTTCATAACCTCCTCGCGTGTGAATTCACGGCTCATTACGCATGCAAGAATGCAGAAATGAATCTGAAATCTACAACTACCAAAGGGTTCAACTTTCCAATAATAAATTCATTAATGGAATCTTAAGGGTACGCATGACCTGGTTCGACTGTAAAAGAAGCTTCATCATAAATTATTGTTTTGACAGTATTTTGTTATATCAACTTCATTTTTACAAACTATGTTTATGATGCAAATTTATGTCAAGCGTCGTTTGCCAGTTTCACGCCTACTGGTAAAACGCTAAATGGAAAAAAAAAGGAAAAGAAAAAAGAGAAAGAAATTAGAGAGGTCCCTTTATACTAAAAAGCCAGGCTGGACGTCTTACTTTTTGAACTGCAGCGGTAGTGACTCGTGGTCTTTTTTAACTTTGCAGATTAATATCTTTTTGTCTGGGTCAAGTGTGGTACTGAGAAATAGCTGGCCTTCATTATCGCTTTCTTGAAGAAAATGTAAAAGAAAAAGTAAAATCAATAATACAAAACGAGAAAATACACACAAATGTAATGCTATCAAAAAGCAACTACATCTGAAGTTCTATTAAGCAGCCAAGCTCTATTAAGCAGCCAGTAATCAAAGTCCCGAAATAATTGTAGCTAAGAATGGGAAATTAAACCTCTATGAATCGTCCACCTCTATTAATCGGCCGCGGCCACCTGTTAGCCGTCCCAACAAGAGTTCTACATTTGTTGTCACCTCTATTAAGAAGCCATCAACCGCTTGAAACTCTTAGTTTGGCTTCATTTTAAGAATGTGAAGAAGGAAAATACAGGCCGAGATAGGAATTGGTCATTGATTGTGGAACAGTAATGTTTCTTCCGTGGAGCGTTTGTTTCAAAATAAAAAATGATGTTTCTGCTTAAGATTATGCTGATTTTTGACGAACCTCTATTGAGCAGCCACTTGCCGGTAACGCGAGGGCGAGATGGCCTCTTAATCAGGTCAAACTGTATATTATGGGATTTTTCCACCGTCCACGTTATTTGTAATAGAACAATAATAATAATAATAATAATAATAATAATAATAATGATGATAAATATTTAATTCTATTATTGCTATTATAATCATACCCTTCTTATAGTAAAAATTTTAATCATCATCGTCATACCTATTTACAGCGTAATCTAATTGTTTATTGTTTGCAAATGTAATACCTATGAAGAATACGTGTGGTCCAGTTTGGTTAGGCACAAAGTAACCCCTGATTCGTGATCCATAATTGTTCCCCCAGTCTCGTGGTTCCTCAAACGTCGGTGATGCAGAGACATATGTTGGCATGTCAGGAAAACGTGGATTTTCCAGTAGTTTTTTAATCAGATAGCCATCGATTCCATCCCATCGCTCAATAATGACTCCTGGTTGCCTTTTAATCTCTAAAGATTGACAAGTTTAGTTTTTGTGATGGACAAGGCCGTCGAGGTTTAAAACCCAATCCAGCCCAACTAATAACAACATAAGCTGCAGATCAAAATAGCCAATCACATCTCCAGAAAAGCATCTGCATCCAGGGACAGAAAAATGTTTTCAGCAATTCACGACACTGGTCGAGAAGATTAATTGAGATTTAATCAGAACTCAATTGTGGCTGATTTTTTGAGCCACTCACGAAGCTTTGTGCTATAAAATCACCCGACAATATAACAGCAAAATCACTTTAGAGACTCAATTGAATACCCCAATCAATATTCATGCAAATGAGAAATCTTAGCAGAAGGTGAACGACCTGTTTAAGTTGTCTTCTGCCGCAGTCAAATTTGTAAAATTAAGTTATGTGATCAAAATTGTTTCTTAAATGTTTCCGAGGTTGAAAGAAGTAATTCTTAGCCACTTCCAGGAGATTTTACCCGTCATGGGTACGTGCAGATTCAAGGTCTTGGATATAGCTAAATAAACAGTAGATTGTCTTACGTGTCTTCTAAGCAGGATGGGCGTAGCTAGGATTTTTTCAAAAGGGTGGGGGGGGGGGGGGGGGGGGTGTCACACTCAGGGTACTTACCACATTGGCATGTCCAAATTCACGACATGTTTTACTAAAAGTAAAACTATCCACCGCTGGAGAAGATTTATTGGATGCTGATTCTTTCGATTCCCGCGTTTTCGCTGAGTAACACGGATATAAAAGAATCATTTCACAAAAGGGGTGTCACGGTTACCCCAGGACCCCCTGGCTACGCCCTGTCTTGTAAGTAATAATGCACCGGCTTGCGATATTAAAATTCACTTGTTAAAAAACATGGAAAACTACCTTCTAGAGACCTCCTCTTAAAAGATTCCTGCTATATAACAAACAAACATTATATACCCTGGCCAGCAAGTCGTCGCTTGGTTATTTCTTCTCTAGAGGCAACGTAAACGCTCCCCTCCTTTGTTTCTGCAGGAAATTCATTAAGAAAGAGCTAATAATAAATACAGTTAATTAACAGAAGCAGACTGGGTAACTTTGAAAGGATAATTAGTGCTGTCCAAATTCAATATCTCTGAGAATTAATGCTTCAATCCCTTGTTGTTATTGTCTTCTCTTTGTCTTGATTAGTTCGACTTACGCGGCGATTCTTATTAACGATGGATTAGTCAGATGGAATTTTTCTATTTCAGATTTAAATCGTTCATGTTCAGACAACAATTTCAACAATTTAGAGATATCAAACGAGGTTTTTAGAACTTATACAAGATACCTAAGTTCTTGATCTTGATACTGACTGGTAATTTTAATTGCAATTTTTTACAATTTTAGAATAATTGACAATTTGGACCGGAGGGAGCCAAATCGACTTTGACTTTTGCGCAAACTGTACAACCTCGCTCTGGATCGTGTCGAATCTTGCTAGTACAACAAATGCACTTAGAGGTCCTTGTATGAAGCCGCTAGGAATAGAATCGGATGTGCGCTTCACATCAATAATTCGTATTCAAGATTTCACTAAGATATTTTATGCCATTTTAATCGTTTTCTCTAATAAACCGTTGACGTAATAGATCATAAGAAATAGAAACTAGTAATCTTAATAAAAACAGGTCTTTCGCGAAAAACATGGACGTTTTTACAGCTGTCTTCAAATAGTTCCTGAAAGAGCCAAACTCAGAAATCCCTCTCTCTCATGTGTCAAAATACCAGTCATTTCAGATAAAAATTACTCGCATAAAACTTCCCTGGTCCTTGGTGAAGAAAATGAATACAGGAGTGTACTTCCTTAGTTAAATATGAAGAAAACCTTTTCGAGAAGCAAATGACTTTGATTCTATTTGAGCAAAACATAGTCTGTGTTTCTGATTGTCTTTTTTCTGTAGTCCTGCCTGCTGCGCATGTCTTGGTGAGTGTTGTGAGATGTTTCGAGTTATAAATGGGAAAGGGCGAGATTCATCGTTACTGAAACGTACATTTTCACAGAAAACAGCTTTATACTAATGGATTGATTATCGCGACTTAGTTTAGTCTGAGATGGAATTCATGTTTTTTTTTAATAAATCTCCTATAATACTCACATTGCTGATATCGACAACTTCGAGCTTGACGGTTTAAAGCTTAACTTACCTCTGTGTTTGGTCTCCCCAGCTAAACTCAGTCCACATATATCAATCAAAGAAATTAGAGGGAACAAGATTATTATCCTTCCCATGCTGCATGTTCATTGCACGAGAATCGTTTTGGTTTCAAATTAACTAGTAGCGTCTAAAACAATTTTGTTTTATGTCATAAATTGTTTAAAAAATCTTTAGCCACCTGCTTTGTTACTGGGTCACTCCAGTCAACTTGTCATCATGTAATTCAAGTGGAACAACCCAACAGAAAAGGCGCGAGAAATGTGTTTACAATGTAATCGTAGCGGCATTGCTTTGATACTTTGGGCAACACTGCTATAATGTCTTTTTTCTTTTCAACTATGTAAGGTATATACCTCTAGTCTCCTTAGGTTTAACACGAAAAGCGAGGTTCCACCTAAGCTTTTCCAGGCAAATTTTAAAAACATGTTCTGCTGAATGGGAAAACAAAGCACCAGTGAAGCACAAAACAACCTCCTTCTGAATTTCCCTATGCCATGTTGTTTGGGATTGATCGACAGTTTGGAATACAAGAACAGTCTACTATACGTCGCATTTCAGGCAAATTCATCGGACGAAAAATTAACAATTGGACAAAATATTTAATTCTTCTGTGTCTGTACTCTACTTATGGTGGCTGTACTCTGCTAAGTTGTGGTGGCTGCATAGAAAATTCACTTTACGTCGCATTTCAGACGAATTCATCGGAAGATAAATGAAAAACAGAAACAGTTCCTCAAATGCTTTATTCTTTGTGCTTGTACGCCACGCATGGTGGTTGTATAGAGAATTTCCAGTGGAAACCAAGGGGAACGTATTCTGTGTTTTCACTCACGTGGCCAGCATCTATGCAAATTTATTCGAACAAAAGAAAGCGTTTACATAAGAAAAGAGTTCAACGCCCACAGGACTGGTTTGGGACACAAACATAACCGCCGTTTCATTATTTTGGGACACAAATATGGCCACCTTGATGTCATGTGAAAACACATTATTAAGCGGTGACAGGCATAAAAAAGTTCCGCGCTTTTCTTCCCCATCCTTCTCCTATTTGGACCGGTATTCAGCCGACACTGTTTTCCACTGACGGACTGTTCACTCTAGATAAATAAAAAGAGAAAAAGAGTTGTCTTAGGTTTGCAAGACAAGATGAGGTATGAAAACTGGTAGATTGCAGGTACTGTAAGTTTTCTTTCTCATCATTTCGCTTTGCGATCGGCTTAAACCTATGGTTACTTTTTCCACCAATCAAAATCAAAAATTAACACTGACTCTTTATTACATGTTCACAAGCTAAGTACCGGAGTGGTACCTTGTCTTATTCCGTGTTCGTTTGCTGTGATTGGTTGTACTCAGACACGTGATGAAGATAATGAGAGGGACTAAACTGTGACTTGCTTACACATTTTAATATATCAACCCTTTCAGTTCTAGGGGTGACCAACAACAATATTCTCATAACAATATCTATACATCATCAAGATGTCTGTTTGGAAAAGCTGAATAATGTAGCCTTATTGGATGAGATTTTTAAAGCTGAAAAAGATGTGCGCGTATTATACTAGATGCTCCGTTTCTGGCAAGAACACTGCTTCTATTTCTGGAACTTCTGGTGGCTACCAATCAATCAAATTTGTATTGATCGAAAACTACTTTTGTTAAAAAAAAATCCAGGGTGGAATTGCACCGCAATACCTCTGTGAGAAACTGTTACCTGTTGTCTTTTTATCCTTGTCACATTATTTTTATCGTTTAATTAACAACTTTTATTCATGTTGTATAAGGTTTTGTGAGTGACTAAATAAATAAAATTAATAATAATAACAATAATAAATGGCCCAAGTCACATGATACAAGGTCTGTATGGAAATCAGTCTGGAGAATATTGTGGGTGTGGAAATTGAAGCTTCAAGGGTTAATAGTCCAGTTTCGAGTTCACCATCAATTCGTGATAAAACTAAGAAAAACGCAATATCATAGGGCTAGTCCGCTTACTTACGGAACGCAGTATCCCCACTTTCTGTCGATTTCAAACACTTCAGTCACAGAGCACCATTCCTTTGAAGCACTTTTATTTGTGCATGTCCAGTAGGCCACACCCTTGTAAATGTAGGGGAATGTACAGCAAGCTCCATCGGCATTTCCACCAATTGTAGGAACACTATCTTTACAACCTAAAACTTGACAGGGGGTAAAAAACGCATTATCACGGACACACTGCCAGGAGCCCATGCCCCTAAGACCGCGTAAATTTCTTTATAGGACAGAAGTATTAGAGTGGCTTGTTTGTTATGGTAGGCTTTTTAAAACAAAATGACAAGATCTTTTCCCTAAGTGCATTGAAAATTAACTTTCGTGTTCTGTTTGGAGTAAAGAAATATTGTGTTTAAATTAATATGGGGAAGATTATTCCGTTCTTAGAAAGACAGTAAAATTATTATGATATTTATTAAGGAACTTTGAAACTCCATAGTGCTGTAGCACATGGAAAAAATAAGCTTCGGTTGAAACGAGGGCTTTGATCACAATATAGACTAGAGGGGTAAAACCATCTTACTGTCGAGTGCTTTGGGAACACGTGACAAGAGAAGATTTTGTGAAAATTATAAATTTGCACATAATTGTACTGTTATGATATAGACACTGCCCATAACCCAGGAAAAAAGATAAAGTATTTTAAAATTAAATCTATTAATCAGGCTTTTTTGGCCTCAACACTGAATTACCATAAATAAAATTTTTCCCATGCTGAACCTTCTTTGTTTGTTTCTTGTTCGTTTTGTGACAACAATGTTCAGGACACCCCTCGAAGCAGGATTTAGAACACAAAGCAGGACAAGACAGTCCTGAACGATGGCTGGCGGTCTGTGATAAAGATGGTTCAAAAATTTCAAGTTGAACTGCATCAGAGGCTTTATCTGCTTGGCAGCAATGTGACGGACAACTGGCAGAGCATCCTCTAGAATTGCAACTATGAGCCGGGCACGGCTTAGTGTTTGTATAACGTGAAGTCGTGTCAGTCCAGTCTTTGGGGTCCTTATCACAACATTCATCTGGACAAGAGATGGAACAAATACGTGAGCAGGTGTCTGGACAGTACAGTGGCGCTTGAGGTGGATTAAAACCTCCGGTAGGAAGGTCTGTAATGGGACGGTCCTCTTTGACTTGCTGTGTCAGTCTATTTTCCTTGCGCTCTAGTCCCTTAACGCAACAGTAGTCTGGGCAGTGGTCAACACATTTACTATCGCAGTCAGAAGTGCATGGTGGAAATACAATTTTTGGCTGAGGGATGGAGCCAGGGGCGTCACCTATGTTGTGAATGAAAATATAGCTTTTTGTTTATCTTGAGAAGTGATTGTATTTAACATACTTGACTTACTTGGTTGACTCACTTTTTAATAATTAAGGAAAACTAGAATTTAAACGCAAATTTCCGTACCTCGCTCGTACAAATTTAATTTTTTCGTCTAAAAATAAGACAAAATATTTGACCATTGAGGTAAATGTTCGCCAACAGGGTCCAAATCAGACATAAACTGCTCGCATATTTAACCTCTACAAAGGGTTCCACTTCACCTCAAAAAATCTGTGTCATGTCTAACCATAATCTATGCCTGGGACAAAACATTTTATAGCATTTGTGGAGGGACTGTCCAAATAATGCGTGCTAGCAATAATCAAAAACCAAAAAATAATTGTTATAGAATATTTTGGAATGCTCATACTCACCTCCGCAGTAACCCCATTGTTTATCGCCGTCATAGTTGTAGGTAGTGGCGCACCAAGGCCTGGTGTCATCCTGAGTTGTACAAGTCATGTAGATTTTCCGGCCGTATATAAAAGGAAAATGACAACAATTACCATTGGAGTTACCACCGTAACTCAAAAAACAAGTTGGGCAGAATCCCCACTCATTATCTGAGTCATAGTTTGCAGTGATCGAGCACCAGCGGTAGGAGCGCTTAGCTCTTGTGCAGCGGTGTTGTGGAACTCCCTCATAAATGAACGGAAACATACAACAGGCGCCTTGTGATGTTCCTCCATGTGTCAGCATACAACCAGCAAAAGCTAGAACCAGAATAGAGAATAAGAAATAAAATGCAAGTAAAACGTAATGTACAGGTATGGATTAACAGTAGAAAGTCGCGAGTTACTGTACTTAAAGCCCAGAGAGGCCCCGCTAGCGAGAAAAACCCCTTACCGCTTTGTGTACCTTCTTTTGCCAAATAATACTCCTTTCACATACGTAGTCTAGAACACGGCATCCTTTTTGACTGACGTCAAATGTACCCTCTTTTTATCATGAATAAATCACTCAACCACGATGTTTCGTTGACTTTTTCACAGCTATAATATGCAGCCATTATAATTAGTTGTTTTACAAAACCGAACTTTTGGGCAGAGCCTTCCCGCATGGTCCATTACAGGAGATACCCCCAGGGACCTAGAGCTCTCTGGCTGTTTTAAAACTGCATATTAATAGCCCGTTTAAACACGGAGACACTCATAAGGAGGGAAACCTTTCTGATAGATTACGTACGGCAGAAGAGTGGCGTGGGATATGACAGACTGCTTGCTTTACATCTATGTAATTGTAAATCTGTTAGTACATTTAAGTGACAACCGAAAACCTATCTTTTCAGTTTCTGAGTTCAACTATTTAATATATTAATGCAGTGTATCTCACTATAATTTCTGCAACTGCCCATTATTGGTAGTATGAGGACGAGGACGTCGATTACGTAGAAATAAACCAAGCAATTGCATCCTCATTTATACGAGATAGTGGGTTTTATGGATCATGATCTGTCTTTGAAAGTGCCAAAAAAGCAAAATCCGTTTTTGAATACAGAAAGACGGATATAGATTTGGGAAAAATCACTCCGTAGAATGAGTATTCACCTGTTATCAAAGGGAAGTTCGGCAACGGAGGCATGGTCGGTAAGGTAACAGACGGTATTGGTGTCTTGATCGGCGGTAGAGGAGGCATCTGGCACGCAGGGGGAACTCCCGGCTCATGAGGTCTACCTGGTGGCAAGCACGAGGGAGGGGGACTTTGAGCGGGTCTTGGTGTCGTAGTAAAAGAGGGAGGAATGGGAATAGGAAAAGGAGGAGGAGGGATAAAAGGAAACGGAAGTAGAGGAGGGTGGGGAGGAGAAACAGTAGTAGGAGGAGGACGGGGAAAATGTGGTGGAGTAGGGGCAGGAGGAGGGGCAGGAGAAGGAGGAGGAGGGAGTGGAGGAGGGGGAGGGGGAGGAAGTGGAGGAGGGGGAGGGGGAGGAAGAGGGGGAGGGGAAGGGCGAGAGAGAGAAGGAGGAGGGGGAGAGGGAGGACGAGGGGGAGGGGAAGGGCGAATGAGAGAAGGAGGAGGGGGAGGGGGAGGAAGAGGAGGAGGTGCGGGAGGTGGAGGAAGAAGTGGTGAAGGCGGAAGAGGAGGAGGAGGAGGTGGGTATGTTGGAGTTGGCTTAACTGTTGATGCCAATTTCTGCGTCGTGGGCTTTGCAGTTGAAGTACCTAGAACATGAAAACAGAAGAAATATTAAAGGAACAGCTCTTGAAGAGCAGGGTCATCGGCTAAAAAGTTGATATGTCATAATTTGCAGGATGCCTGTCACATCAGACTTTGCTGAACATTGATTCCCTTTGGAACTAAACTCGAGCAAGATATTTTTCGATTATACTGTTCAATGTTTTAGTGAAGGTAACCTGTTCTTTAAGGGAGGCTAAGAGGCTGCACATACTTATTTTAGGGTGGGAAGTTACGGTAACTTGTATGAAGTGATCACAATCAAGACCAGGAATAGCATATAATATCTTTTTTCCATCCAAGAGAATGTTGTACTTTCCTGCTGGATCTGTAGCCCAGAAAGCGACTGTCTGTTTTCCATATGGTTTAGAAACAGCTTCGTGAAAGTCAAGCTGTTGTACCTCTGGCAATTCATCCGTATACTAAAACAAAATTGTGAATAGAAAAAAATCAGTAACTGCGAAGTGGAAACCATAAAAAGAGTTTACAGTTCATACCAGGAGCCTTCATCGGGACAGGAGACCGCAAGCGATGGGTCTACGTGATTCCATCGAAATAATGAAATTTGCTATTTTTTACAACAAATTGAGTCATCTTCAACTTCACCAATCTCCTTGGGCACCGAGATGGGCCATTATATTCTGACTTTACTTGAGTGCTCTCTAAACTTCTCAAGTGTTTCGTATCTCAAAATACGATCTACCTTACGAAAATTGGAAAAATCAGCATTTAGTTACTAAAACGTCCAAATTCTAAGAGAAAGTTAAAAGATATTTAAAGATGAAGATATTTTATTCCAACAGCGCTTTCACTGTGTATATATATTGCAGTTAATTTTTTACCTCTGGTAATTTTTGTTTTTCTTTTGTTTTTGGGCATTGTAATGTATGCTAAAGAAGTTGATCGCCATGACACAAAAGAAAAACAAAAATTACCTGAGATAAAAAATTAACTACAACATTATATTCTAACTTGCCTACATAAGCTGACAACACTAATGCATACAAAGAGTATACTCAGAGAAAGTGAAAATAAACGCCGCAATCACTGTACAAGAATTGGTTCATAGCACATATGCCAGACAAAATAGAAAATTCTTTGGAGCCTGCTTTAGAGCGTGCCTGAACATCCCGGATACTCCTGATAGCTGAAGTTCTATCTGGATCGATTAGCCAAGTTTAAGAGATCGTCTTAGTGGGTAGAATCATGCGTGTTCTTACCGGAAGCTGCATTTGTCGCTCAGAATCGTCATTAGCGACCTGCGTTGTCACTTGATTGTTTTTTATTACGTAATGAAGCTCTAACATTTGTCCTGTGACCAAATATCCCTCCGGCTTAAGACTGGAATGCAACACGAAGGGCACACCAGCAGTGTTGTGAAAACGTATATTCACACAAGGGCCTAGGTATCAAAGGATCGAACTTGAAATCAGAGAAACACACTTGTACCCACTATAAACTTATGGACTTTGCAGGACCAAAAATAATGGATAATTGTTGAGGCCTGAAAATGTTTTTATAATCTTTCAACGTTGGCTTTTTGTGCGTCTGACAATTGATATAGAATTCCTTTATAAATTTTAAGCTGGGAAAACGTTAATGGATATGCCTTTAACTGTATTACAGTTTACTTACAAGACGAAGTAATCTAATCATTCCAAAAAAAAAAAAACTATACGAAGTCCTAAACAAACAAGTTGACCAGTAGTCAATGCCTTTATTTCAGAGCGTTTTCGCCGACAAGTTTATTTTTAGAACGACAAGATTATCTTTCATTTAAACAGCGTAGCTGATGTGTCGTGGTCGTGTATAATATAACTCAAACTGAATAGTAGTAACGAAAAGAGACTAAAAACATTTACTCGGCCGACTTTGCATGAAATCATTGCATTTTACTATTTACAGGTTTCTAGCTACAGTTCTGACTATTTACAATGTTTCAGTTTACAATAATTGTAGTGGCGGATTTAGGGGAGGGGCCTGGCTCGGGCTTCCCCCATTAATTTTAGACCAAACTGAGGCCCGAAGAGCCAAAAAAAAATTTTTTTTTGGAGACCGGGCCTCCCGCTTTTGTCAGGGTCTGGATGACCGGGCACCCCCCTTATCTGAAGGTCTGGATCTCCGACTGAATTGCATTTGATTTATCACTTTTTAAAGCCCCTCCTTGAAGGCGGCTAAGTTGTTATTTGCCCTGATCTTATTGGGCAGGCCATTCCACGATTTCCGCGCAATTTAGAATAAGCGAGTAAGTAGAATTCATAGACCTCAAATGGTATTTTTGACTTTTTAATGACGCTGAGTTTTCCTTTCCTCTGTACGTCTTCTCATAGAAGAAGTGGGCTTCCATTTTCCCGAAAAATGGTGCTCTGAAATGCATCTAAAAATTAAGGGGCCCGTGAAAACGCCGTGACAGACCTACGCCTAGTATGGGAGTTGCTCGCTGCAAGTTATGGGCTCTTCATTGGCATAAAAACTACGAGTGATATGAAACATATGAATGATATGAAAATATTCAATTGTACCTTCAGGATGGTGGGGAGTTGTGCCAGTTGTTGCCCGGGTGGTTGGTTTAGCAGGCTTTGTAACGGTCACCGGGGGCTTTGTAGTGAGCAATTTGAAACAGTTCATTAAGGGGTTCTCCTTTTCAGTGATGGGTCTTAGGACAAATGAGCAACGTCTCAGCCAAATCAGGGGAGACATGTGGAAGTCTGTCACAATTTGAATTCGGTGGTAATGTTTGTCCCTGCTTCTGCAAATGTACCAGCCTTTTCTCAAGAGGCTAAATTGAAATGCTTCAGGCAACGAAAATACCTGATTAAAAACTGCACTGGCATCCTTCTCTAAAAATTAATAAGGTACAGTGTATTAATTTATGCAAAGTAGTAAATGGTTTGAACCCAGGAGTCATGTCATAAGTAGATGGAAATGATTTTCCGGGTGAGGGTAGTCCTGAATAGGACTGTTGATGACATAAATGTATGTAATTAAAGCTGCATTCAAATAATTTTCTGCGATCAGCTTCTATCAAAGTCCTCACGTAAGTGCTGATGCCGCACAAGAAAATAGAGAAAGCTGTCCTAGTATTATCAAATTACTGGGGTTGCAAAGAGACTCAGGCGTTTTTCAGCAGAATTTCCAGGAAGAAATAAAAATTGGAAAGGTCAATAGTAAAGAAGGAGGAAAGAAGGAGGAAAGTAGGAGGAAAGTAGGAGGAGAAGGAGGAGGAGAACGACAAGGAAGTGGGAGAACAATAAAAAGTTAGTCAACAAGAAATGAAGGGGAGGAAGAGGAGGTAAACAATAAACACAAGGAAGATCTGAAGGTGGTGGAGGAGGAGGAGGAGCTGGAACTTGAGGTGGGGGAGGACGAGGAGAAGGAAGGAGGAGCTGGAGATGGAGGAGGAGGAGGGGGAAGGAGAAGGAGGGGAGGAGAAGGAGGGAATTAAGGGAGAACAATTTAAAAAAGGCAAAAACAAAAAATGATGATAAAAGGTTTCTTTTCTGAATTTTTTTTTTTCAAAGCTACAGGTTCAACAATTAAAAGCCCCTGGAAATGTTCTATTTCAAACTTACTGAATATCTGATCTCCCGTTCTACTCAAGACAAATCTGTAGTTCTTTTGTCGAATATAGTTACCAGGGGAACACATTGACTCGAACGATATGGTTTGATATTCTTCGTTACCCTTCCTGAATCCCGGAATATGTGCTGCAAAAACCTAAAAAAAAAGAAAGAAAGGAGTAAATATTTTAATAATGGAATATTCCATTAATAAAGTAAAACAAAAGTACCATGTGAATTAAGAAAATTGACAGAATTGACAATGGCTGTTTCAATGTATCATCGGGCAGTTGCTATTCAGTTCTGTTGTTTTTGTGAAGTCACATTTGCTCATTACTTTCGTAGTAAAGCAATAGGCCACTTCTGAGTTGCCTCAGACTTGTTTCAAAGCGAGGCTAAGTGCGAAATGATTTTCTATTCTCACGCAAATAGAACTCATTTTCACCGACAAACACTTGTGCACTTAGCCTCGCTATTTAAAGTGGAAGATTTTGCAACTGGGAAATGGCCTTTTTGGAATTCTTAATAGTTACCTGACAGCGACGTGCTAACTCCAGTTTTCCATTAGTGATTCGCCAGCAAAGATTTTCACGTGGGTTCTGATAGGCAGGGGAGTCTAAAGAATGGATCACGTACAAACCACCGTGTACAACTACGGTAAAAACGGAAAAATATATACCTCCTAAAAATACCCGTTAAGCTTCAAATGTTGCAGTCATGTAAAAGCAAAGACTCGAGTAAAGGAATATAGACTGTACACAGTGACGGACCCAGACCTTGAGAAAAGGGGGGGGGGGGGGGGGGGGTTCAAGAAACATTTTTTCGGCCCTTCGGACCTTAGTTTGGTCTAAAAATTAGGGGGGGGGGGAGCAGGCCCCCCGAGCCCCTCCCTTAGGTCGGCCACTGGTGAAGGAATTCGTAATTTGACTTTGTCGAGGGGTTGTAAAAGAAGATAGGAAGTAGTTGGCACAATATACTTCGACTTCACTATAAGTTGATTTGCTTTTGAATACTTACGCACTCGAGCGAATCCGTGACGCTCTATAAACTTT
Source organism: Porites cylindrica (assembly GCA_964035525.1). Classification (NCBI taxonomy): domain Eukaryota; kingdom Metazoa; phylum Cnidaria; class Anthozoa; order Scleractinia; family Poritidae; genus Porites; species Porites cylindrica. The sequence goes on along the minus strand of OZ037779.1, from coordinate 43,750,930 downwards.
TTATGTGTCGCTATGATATATACGCCAGGAGACGTGTTCGGGAATATGAAGTAGGGTTTCGCTGCATTGTATACAAACGCCCCTTGTAATACGCTGGTGGTGGCACTAAGTGACAATCACAAAAGGCAACTTCAATATGACTGATCGATTGAAATACCAGCGTCAGATCTTATAACTAGTAATAACCAAAGGTTAGGGAGTGCGGGCGACAACAATCGCTGGTCCAACGCTCACTCGCTAGTCTTGCTCCATCGCTGCATGTGCTTTGCCTACGTTTCACTTGACAGAAGGTTAAAGCACGCGCAGATCAGATTACGAGGAGTCCAAACGAAAGCTGGCTACATACATGCGGCCCATGCGTAATAACAACCTGAGATTAAGATTGCGGGCTCCTCTTGTCGCCCACAGTAAGTCAGTACTGACATTTACAATGGTATTGCTGTTGTTGACCTCGTGTCAATTTAATAAAACTTTTACAAGAGTAGCTATTGTTTTCAGACTCTTGAACCATGGCTACACTTGTAAATTACAAGTGTAAACGTTTTATTGAATTGACCCCGGGGGCTACATTTTGCGGCTGGCATTGTTCCTTTGACAACGCAGAGGAATTGATGTGACGGAAATTGCTTTACAGCTTGAAGATTTTTAAGAACTGTAAATATTTGGCTCCTCCAGGAGCCCATAACCTGGAGCGAGCAACTTCCATGCACTCGTGTCACGGCGTTTTCACAGACCAGTTTATTTTTAGAACGGTTTTGGCGCCAATTTCGAATATCTTTTAAGTCGCACAAACCAGTCAGCAAAACCTACAGACCTAAAAATGATAATTTTTGCCTTTTAATGACGTTTTGATATCTTATACTTCGAATGTGTTTATAGACGTGGTGGAGATTCCATCTTCGCGGGAAAAATTGCCCTAAAATGTGTCTAAAAATAAACCGGTCTGTAAAAACGCCGTGACATAGGCCTAGTATGGGAGTTGCTCGCTCTGGATTATGGGCTCCTGGCTCCTCATAATGGTTTTTATTTTACATAAATTTGCAATGAAGTTTTTGTTATTTGATGCAACTGTTTGTGTCAAGTTAAAAATGCTTAGGTATGGTAGTTATTTGATCGTTTTGTTTAACCGCAGCCAACAACTAAATAACAAAAAAGCTTTGCATGACCATGTTGAAGATTAAAAGAAAGGAATCTGTACCTTCCATTCTGCGTAAGAGAGGTAATTGCAGAAACACTTGCTTGGCCTTCTGCTGTGGCATTACCGGAAACTTGTGATGTTGCTTGACCAAAACCAGTGCCTGTTATTGCTCCAGCGGCACCTCCTGCCCCCAGCGGATGTGAAATCACACTGCCGTTGACAACCTCATGTACTTGGGAAGGTGCTCCGGGTCGATATGAGATCACCGTGCCATTTGCCGCGTATATGTTAAAAACCTGCATGAATCATTGCATTAACGATGGTCATGATTCCTCTCAGGACCCGTCTACACGTGAAGGTTTTTTTTTTAAAGGGAGATTTTTTTCGGATTTAGCCTACCGTCCACACGTATCCGGTGAAAATGGTCACTGAAAACGCACCTTTCCAAAAACGCTTGAAAACGCCGGCTTATCGTTTTCGTATGGATGGACGAAAACGAAGGTTTTCGAATACGATGACATCATACATCATATTCGACTGGCATTATGCACGATCCGTAAAGGATATGCTATCGTATTTCCACCCAGCGTTTTCGTGTAGACAGGCGAAAACGATTCGAATAGGTTACGTATGGACGTGTATTTTTTTTGTAAAGCGGAGACTCAAGACAATCTCCGGTTAAATATATAGATTTAGCCAGGGCTAAAAGCGAAGCCTCCGTTTATATACTTATAATAAAGCAATTAACTTATAACTCTAAGCCACTGAAAAGAATCCTCCTTTTGAGGGAGGGGCTGGGTGATTAAGAAAAAATATCCCGCAAACACACCTGAAATGAAAACTCTACCAGTAAGATAAGAGTCTTACGTTGAACAACAACAAAAAAAGTTTTTTAATGCAGGATACTCTTTGGTAGCAGCCAATTTACAGGATACGATCTCTAGAGTCGTTATGGAGCTTTAATTAGCATCGACAATGGCGATGAATTCACATTTATTCCAATTCGCTGAAAACGTCAAATGTAGGGGAATTTTCCAGGAGTTGATTGGCTGGGACCGCTCTCAAGTTAAGAGAGAGAAAGAAAATTCGCTGCCGCTTGTTTACGTCCTCCAAAAAAGATGCAATTAGGCATTTCACGTGAGTCGTGCAGTGACGACAAAAAATGTACAAAAAAGCTTGATGCACGTGCAAAGTAGTTGTGTTTCTTAATAACGTTATTGCTCTTTCGACGTTCTCGTTGCCGTGGCCGTCGTCGTTGCTTAAGCTCCCTAATAAATAGGAAAGACCTGAAAGAAAAATTGTGCTGACTTTTGAGTTTTCTTCTATCGGGCCCGGAATGTAACAGTCATCAGTGTTTAAAGGCACAACCTTAAAACCATATTTGTCAACGTTTCAAGTTGTTTGTCGTCAAACAAACGAAATTCAATATCTTTACTGGATACACTACATTGGCTGCCTCTAGGTTGACTGGTTTTAGTTTCGCCAAGACAAACGCAAGCTGCATTTCTTGGATTCCCCGTCCCCTCCCTTGCAGAATCTACTTAGTCCTTCCCTGCCCGGTCCGTACAAGCGGACGGGTAGGCGTACGATGACGTCATAACCGACTTTTTTCGCATCGATAGGTTTCCATTTTCTATTATATAGCAATTGAGGTTTCGCTATTATATTGTAGCGGGCGCGCGCGGCGGAGCCTCCATTGGTATGGAAATTGGAAACTATTAATGCAGGAAAATTTGGTTATAACGTCACTACGTCCGTATGTTCTTTCAGGGAGGGACTAAGTTGATACGAATTCCTCTCCCCCTTCAAGAGAGTTTTTTGTCCTCTATTGTTTAAAAAGTGAACAACATCCTTTTTCAATAAATTGGCTTGGGCGCCTTAACCATGCTGTGGTTTTTTCAAGACCAAAGTGTTGCATTCAAAGTTGAAAATACACCGACAAAAGACACAAATGGAAAGGAAAAGTTCAAAAGAATGCTCGGCTTATTTTTTGTGGACAAACGAAAGGTTTCGCAAGCTTAACGGCGAAGCGCTTGGCTTGTTTTGAGACAACCAAGGCAGCGAAGTTCTTGAAGAAATTTCAGGTCATTCTGTACTCTATGGTCAAGGAAAGTACGTTTTTAAATGAAAAATTATGTATTATTGGCGTTTGACAAACGTTTTGTACATTTTGACATCGGCGTGAAAGAAAAAGTACAAAATGTGCCAGCTCCGATCTGAAAATTACTTTATGTTAAATTTTGCAGCCGATTTTCCTTTCGTGAACGTTAGTGTTACGCGAATTGCTTTTAAGGATTAACTTATGGGTTTTCGAATAAACATTTTCAAAAAGTAATTTATCTGTCTATTGTTCATTCATAACATTAGCTGAAGACAGGATCGGGAGACAACAGATCTTGAAATTTAGACGAGCTTCTCGCCTTCCTTGAATAAAACTGAAGTGTTGTTGTAAGTTTTACATGTTCAATTGAATTCTTATTCCTGTTCTTAATCATTACTTGCCACTGAAGAATTTTTCAGTGTCCTCCCTTTTTCCATAACAGCTCGTGCCCTGAATACCGCTTGAATGAAGTTTGTTACGTATGTTTACACTTTCTATCCTACCTGAAAAACAGTATCTAAAATATGAAAGAGTTCTCCTTTGTTCTAACGACAGACTCGTTGGCTTTGTGAGCCCGAGTTTGTATTTTGATGCACGGCACTTGAACACGTACTGCACAGTTTGTGTAAGTTAAACAATTATTGAGTTATTAGTGAAAGGCTATTGTTAAATTTTCTTTCCTAGTCTGTCCTCAAAGAAAATAAACACCTTACGGGAAATTTTCTATCAGGTATTGCATGAGAGGTATAAATATAAGGGCTGCACGTAACTGTTCGTCCAGGGGCCGATAAGAAAACACAGAATTAGCTTAAGGGAACACAAAAGTCAGCCTGATTTTTTTTTTAGGTCTTTCCTTAAAGACAGAAATACTGACCCTAGAAATCGTCACTTGTAAAATGCTGCTACAGAAGAGACCTATAACTTCGAATTCACAAAAGGGTTTGGTAGGGGGTTCGAACGGATGCATACGAAATTTTGGAAGACTTCTAGGTACAGTGCAGTGATCGACCAGTAGACGTTTAATGTTTTTTAGCTGTAAATATGCGACTATTAACTTGCTGGGAAAATTTTTTCATTTCAGGTGTGTTCGCGGGATATGCTTTGTTAACCATTTACTCCTCCCTCTAAAGGTAATCTGATGCCGAATGCTCCTAAAGTTAATTAAGTAGGGATTTAAAGATTTCTTTTTAGTGCCTTAGAATTTATGTTAATTGCTTTTATTATAAGTATAAACGGAGGCGTCGTTTAGCCCTGGCTAAATCTATATATTGAAAATATTCCTCAGGGTATCGAGAAGCCAGAAAACCAAACAATTTTCACAATGACCATGCAAATTGTTGATGGCAAATATGTTTAGAAATAATCTGAAAACGGAGCGTCTTTTAAATACTACCCTCTACTTGAACGAAACAAAAGGCTGACATAAGCCTTTTAAAAACCATGCGAAGCAAACTAATACCTCACAGCAAAAGTGTAACAATTGTCCCCTTTCTCCAATGAGCAGGCAACGACAAAAACACGTGGCTTTGGAGTTGAAGTACATCTAAGCTTGCATTGCGGTCACGTGATGCTGATAAGCTAATGCCCCTTCCCCTTCTAAAAGCTTAAGTTTCACCAAGAATTGTTAAAACTTACTGGTTTCGGTAGTCCAAGTTTTGCCAGGGCGATTTTTAGTGTTTGGGTGGCCACTTTAGTAGCTGCATCAGTTGCTGCTTTAACCCCAGCCTCTGCTCCCGCCTTTGCACCTGCTGAATACCCAGCCTTGGCTCCTGCATTTGCCCCACTTTTATGAGCTTCGGCTATGCCAAGGGAGGCTCCCGCTTTCGCGCCTGCCTTTGCTGCAATCTTCATAAGAAGAAGCACGCTTCCTTTAGCTGTAAAACAGAATAGATGTTTGACGATATCTCCTGGGTAAGTCCAACAATTGGAATGAATCAGCTGAAAATTGAACCGACAATTTTCTGAAGATTCTAAAAACATTCATTCTTGACTATTCATAGTTTGCAGAAACGTTTCCAATACGATTACCGAAAATGTCAAAAGAATGCCGACGATTTTAAGGTATAACGTAAAATATCTTGCATGTCACAACTTCATGTTTGTCCCGAATACCAATAGAACAACGACTCGTGCAATGTTTATGCAAAGCTGTCACAATTACCCTAATGAATTGTTATTGTGGCTTTGTACGTTGTGAATTGTATGAATGTTCGTTTTAGGGAGAAGTTTCAGACTGCCACAAGTAATGATAGCTTTTGCTAGAATGAGAGTTCTGTAATATTATGGAAGTTGTGGTTAGGGCAGGCATTTGTATAATTATCCTCTCCTTTCTACTTTAGTATAGCTTAGAGCTCCTAATAACTCGACTCATTAGAAAAAAATGGCATCCATACCTTGTTTCTTAGAGGGCGCAAGTGTCCACAGAAACTGGGAGGGGATCGGTGCATAGGTTTTGTTATCGGGCGTCTGAACAGCTACCTCAATGTGGTCGCTGCCATACTGCTCCTTGTAAAGCGCCTCGATGTAGTAATACGAACCTTTTCTTAGTGGTATAGGGTCAGATTGCTGTTCTTGGTAACTAATATGATCAAATAAAATTACTTTGTCACCTTGATCAACTTCTCATGGCTGAATAAAAATTATCATTATTAAATACTATAGTGCAGGTTACAGTGTATTTAGAACGTTATACTACTACATGAGAAATTTGATTGGCTTAGAGCAGTGGTATTTCAGCTTATTTGAAATACCTACATGTGAAAATTACAAACCTTTTGCGGGTAGTACTATAAACAAATAATAGCATGATTTGTACGTGATATTTGGCATAAATACTACTAGTGATATTTCAACATTGTCTCAAATTTCACTCGCCTAACGGCTCGTGAAATTACATAAGACAATTTCGAAATTTCACTCGTGGTATTTATTCCAAATATCGTTACTAATCATGCTATTACCTATACTAATGACCGACAGTTCTGTAATCGCATGATTCTCGATGGCGAGGAGTTTAGACGTAATTCCAATAGGGAATGATTTTGGCCACAAATTGAAACGTTATTTTTTTTTCATTCTTTATTTTTTGGCAAAATAGGCCTTGGAGAAATGTTTGGAGATGTTCTAGATGAAATGAAAATAAAGATCTATATATTCGAGTAACTGCATTTCTCGTAAGCGGTTACCCATTGGCCAAAAAATTTCGTCATTCTCTATTCTAAGTAAATTAGCGCTTGTAAAACATTTTTAATATAATGGTATTCTAGATAGAAAACAAGGCTTTTTGCAATATGAAAATATGGATCTGATATATTTGCAAAGTTTGAATTTTTCAAAAGGGTTAACACTTAATTTTGGGCAAAATTTTTTTTTACAAAAATCTACATTCTCTAGTTTAGAGTAAGTTAGGAAAATTAAATGTTTTTGGTGATCTTCTAGATAGAAAACAAAGCTTTTTAGACTATAAAAATATAGATTTGAGATATTCGCGAAATTAGATTTTACCAATGAAACTCATGATTTTGGCAAAAAATAAAAATATCTACATGCTCTATTTTTGAGTAAATTAGGTATTGAAAAACTGTTTGGTGATTTTCCAGAAATCATGAAAACAAAATCTTTTTGACTATAAATTATATAGAACTTATGTATTCGCGAAAACAAATTTTTTCAAGGGATAAACCCAAGATTTAAACAAAAAGTTTAATTTTTTTTTTCTTCATTTTCGTGTCAATTAGGCCTTTAAAATATTTGGTGACGTTGTAAATAGTAAATAAACCTTTTTAGACCATATAGTTATGGATATTATTTATTAGAGACATTGGATTTTTCCCAAGGGGTTAACCCATGCTTCTAACCCCTTTTACCCCTTTAACCGCTTTTTGGTGATGGTCTAGATGGAATTAGACTTTAAAAATATAGAACCCTTACATTTGCGAAATTGGAGTTTTTTCAAAAGGGTTAACCCATGATATTTGCCAAAAATTTAAAATTCGTTCTTCATTCTCTATTCTTAAGTAACTAAGGCTTTGAAAACAAGTTCGGTGATGTTCAAGATATTCCAATTATAGATCTTATATATTCGCGAAATTCGATTTTTCCAAAGGGTTTTACCCATGGTCGTTTTACTTTGATACGAGTGGAAATGGCATCAGAATTCTTACGATGTGAATTGCATGTATTGAGTCTCGTGGCCTTTTTGAACCCGACATATTAATATCTTTCGGTCTGGGTTATCTGTGATGCTGAGGAAGAGCTGACATGCATCGTCGCATGCTGAAAAAATAAGGAGCAAAACATTGTTTCAGCATAATTTAAAGTACCCACGTGGGCGCTTTGTAACTTAACAGGAAGGAGTGAAAAAATAAACGCCTTTGTAGTAATTTATAGCCCGCTTAACACCAAATCAACATCCTTTGAGGAAAAGTACTTTTATCTCTCCCCTCTCTCCCGTTAAAAATTTTCATCAGTGTTATTGAAAATCTTAAATGCGGGAGACAGGCATTAATCATGCAAAGAAGTAAAACACCATTTTTGCAAACCACGCACGTGCGAAGAATCTACTAGCTACTTTTTTAGTCTCTAAAACAATTTGAATACGACACTTATGGTCCAGTTTTGAAGTAAAAAAGTATCCTCTAACCGTAAGGAAACTCAGATTAGCACTTCAAAACTCCGTCCGTAGCAAAATTATTTCCTTGAGTTAACGAAAATAAGGTCCATGCAGAAAAAATAAGAATCAAATACAGTGTGCGTGTCTAGTCTTCTTACCTATAAAAAATATGTGTAATCCCGTCTTCTGTGGCACAAAGTAGCCTCTGATTCGGGTTCCATAGGTATTTCCCCAATTACGTGGTTGCCGAAACACGGGCGAGTGAAAAACCTTTGTCGGCATGTCAGGAAAACGAGGATCTTGCAAGAGTTTTTTTATTAAGTAGCCATCAATTCCTTGCCATAGTTCAATAATCACTCCAGGTTGCCTCGTATTTGCTAAAGACGAGCAAGCAGTAGGGTTTTCAATGTGACTAGCCACAACCAATTACAAAATGATTATGACACTTTTCGAATAAAAATAAATTTCCCTACCAGTCAATGCTTCTCCGAATACGAGGAAGAATACTTTTGAATACAAGGGATTTTCTCTTTATCATGAGAAAACTGTTAACATAACTTTCGGCAAAGTATGTCACAGTCTTCTAGGCTAAAATTTTTGTCCATAAGCATAATAATATGTTTTACGAATAGACTGCGTTATGCAGTAAACGAATATGTTTTCAAGCGTGATTCAAAAACTGCATTATTGGCGGGTGCATATTTAGAACAATGAGAAACATAATTATTTTTTAAAAACTAGAGATTGTACGACATGTAAACAGAGTTTTGAAAACGTATCGAATTATTGTGCTGACTTTCCAGTAGTAGCGGAACGTCCGCGCGCGAGCAGGGGAGAATCCATTGCTATAGAAAATGGAAACCTATTTATGAAAGCAAATTTGGTTAAAACGTTTGCGTACACTGTCCGTCCGTACAGACTTTCGGGGTAGGGGAAGAAAGGCTTAGTGACGTAAGGTAAGGGATTCCCAGATTAATTGCGTTTGTTCTGGCGCAAATAAAATTAACCAGTTTAGACCCATAGTCTACTACCAGTAAAAATTTAGATTTAAGTTTCTTGCCATGTGTTTGACTGACGACAAAAACCGTTCGAAAATTAGTTTTCAAGAACTTGCTTTTTTTGGTTAGGCTTCTGATCACGCCCCAGGACCAATCTAGTCTCAAACAGGTCAATATTTTGGCAGGTGAATTCAGAAAAAAAGCCTTTTTAGAATATAAAAACATCGATTAAAAAAGGGACAAAATTTGCAACTTTCAAAAGAGGTTAGTCCATGGTATTTTTTCAAAAAAATTGAGACCTTTTCTATCTTTTGTTTTAATGAAAAATAGATCAAGACAAAGGCCTGGTGAAGTTCTAGAAAGAAAAGAAGCCTTTTTAGACCATAAACACATCGACTTAAAACGCCCAAAATTTGCATTTTTCCAACGGGGTTAGTCCATTCTTTGGTCAAGTAATTGACACTTTTTCCATCTTTTGTTTTAATGCAAAATGGATCAAGAAAGAGTGTTTGGTGAAGATCTACATTGACAAGTCTTTTTAGCCTAAAAAACATGGAATAAAAAACCCCAAAATTGGCATTTTTTAAAGGGGTTAGTCTATGGTTTTTGTCAGAAATTGTGACTTTTTTCCAGCTTTTGTTTTAATGCAAAATGGATCAAGAAAAAGTGTTTGGTGATGGTCTTAAAGGAAAAGATGACTTCTTTGCACGAATATAAAAAAGGCACATTTGGATTTTTCAAAAAAAGGGTTAGTTCATGGTTTGGGTAAAAACAATTCAAAGTTTTTCTTCTTTTGTCTTAACGTGGATCGAGAAAAAGTGTTTGGTAAAGTTCTAAAAAGAAAAGAAGCCTTTTTAGATTATAAAAAAAGAAGAATTAAAAAGCCTCAAAATCTGAATTTTTCCAAAGGGGTCAGAGCATAGTTTTTGTCAAAAATTGTTACTTTTTCCGTCTTTTGTTTTTAAGGGACAGGTTCACGATTCAGCGCGTGCTCATTTATCAAAATGCTGTTTTCTGCCGGGACAGGCTGTATCGTCTATGCAAGCAATATGATCATGTCCTAATGTTGTCAAAGAACCAATCTGCACACCCCTGGAAGTCACTTGCACTTTATCAATTTAAATATTTGAAAATAGCTGTAAATTAATCAAAAATGGAATAAAACCTTCGGGTCAACAATAAATTTAACGTTGGTAGTGTTGGCATAATCCGCTGATTTCTTCTGCGATTTTAGTACTCCTCCATCCTACTTAAGGTTACTCTGAAATACACTTCTACTTTGAAATACACTCTGAGATCGCTGAGATACATGTAAGTGGGATAGTTAACCGATAGAACAAGTAATAAACTGGAAAAAAGTAATCTAATTAATAAGCATGCGATTGACCGTGAACCTGTCCCTTTAATGCAAAATGGATCTATAAAAAGTGTTTTGTAAAGTTCTAGAAAAAAAGGAAGCCTTTTTAGACTATAAAAACATCAATTAAAAAACCCGAAACTTTTCATTTTTCGAAATGGACAAGTCCATGGTTTATTTCAAAAAAAGTAAATTTTTTAACTTTTTGTTTTAATGCAAAATGGATCAAGAAAGGGTCTTTGGTGAATTTATAGATAGAAAAGAAACCTTTCTAGATTTTTAAAACATCGATTTAAAAGGGCCCAATATTTGCATTTTTCAAAGGGGTTATTCCACCAGGCTTTTGTAAAAAAAATTAGACTTTTTCCATCTTTTCTTTTAATGCAACGTGGGTTAAGAAAAAGTCGGTGAAGTTCTAGAAACAAGAATAGCCTTTGTAGACAATAAAAACATTAACAATAAAGACCTAAAACTGGCATTTCTCAAAAAAGGATTTTGTCAAAAATTCAGATTTTTCCATCTTTTGTTTTAGTGCAAAATGGATCAATAAAAGTGTTTGGTGAAGTTCTGGAAAAAAAGGAAGTCTCATATATAAAAACGTCAATTTAAAAAAGGTCAAAACTTCGCATTTCTTCCAAAGGGGTAAGTCCGTAGATTTTGTCTAAAAATGCAGATTTGTCCATCTTTTGTTTTAATGCAAAATGGATAAAAAGAAAGTGTTTGGTCAAGTTGTAGAAAATAAGAAGCGAATTTAGCCTATAAAAACCTTGATTTATAAAAGCCCAAAAATTCACAATTTTTCAAACTGGTCAGAACATCGTTATTGCCAAGAATTAACACTTTTTCCATGTATTTTGTTATTCGAATTGGATCAGGAAAAAGTGTTTGGTGAAGTTTTAGGAAGAAAAGTAGCAATTTTAGTCTATGAAAATATCAATTAAAAAAAAATAGACTTTTTCCATCTTTTTTTTTAACACAAGGTGGATAAAGAAAAAAGGGATTCGTGAAGTTCTAGAACGAAAACAAACCTTATTTGACTATAAAAAACATCGATTAAGGAAAGGCCCAAAATTTGCATTTTTTTAAAGGGGTTTATCCATGGTTTTTGTCAAACAATTCAGATTTTTCCATCTTTGTTTTAATGCAAAATGCATGACTAAAAAGTGTGAAGTTCAGGAAAGAAAAGAAGCCTTTTTAGACTACAAAAACACCGATTTCAAGAAGGCCCCAAATTTGCATAATTCCGAAGGGGCTAGTCCATGGTTTCTGTCTAAATAATTTAGACTTTCTCCACCTTTTGTTTTAGTGCAAAATAGATCAAGAAAAAGGTTTTGGTGAAATCTAGAACGAAAAGTAGCCCTATTTGACTTTAAAAAACGTCGATTTAAAATAGGCTTAAATTGCATTTTCTCAATAAGGTAAGTCCATGGTTTGGGTCAAAAAATTAAGGAGTTAGTCCATGGTTTTTGTCGAAGTCTTCTTCCATCTTTTGTTGTAATGCAAAATAGAGCAATAAAAAGTCTTTTGTAATGTTTTAATTAAAAAGAAGCTGAATTTGAGTAGTAAAAAAATCGATTTAAAAAAGGCCTAATATTTGCGTTATTCCAAAAGGGTTAGTCCATGGTTATTGTCAAAAAATTAAGTCTTTTTCCATCTTTTGTTTTAATGCAAATGGAACAAGAAAAACCGATTGCTGCAGTTTCAGAACAAAAGGAACCCTTTTTTGACTATGAAAAACATCGATTTTAAAAAGGCCCAAAATTTGCATTTATCCAATTAAAGGTTAGACCATGGTTATTGTCCAAAAATTAAGAATTTTTTTAACTTTTCTTTTATTGCAAATTGGATCAATAGAAAGTGTTTGGTGAAGTTCCAGAAAGAATGGAAGTCTTTTTAGACAATAAAAACATCGATTAAAAAAACCCAAAATTTGCATTTTTCCAAAGGGAGCTTAGACCATGGTTTTTGTCAAAAAATTAAACATTTTTCCGTCTATTGTTTTAATGTAAAATGGATCAATAAAAAGAGTTCTAAAAAGTTCTAACGCAAAAAGAGCCTTAATTTGACTTTAAAAAACACCGATATAAAACAGGCCCCAAAGTTTGCACTTTTCCAAAGGGGTTAGACCAAGGTTTTATTAAAAAAATTGGGCCTTTTTCCATCTTTTGTTTTAATGCAAAATAGAGCAATAAAAAGTGTTTGTTCATTTATCTTTGCCTGAATGCAGCGAAGCGTAATGAAACAAAAGATAAATGGTTTCTTGAATTTCGAAGCACAGGTGCATTTGTCGGCAGTGTGTTTTAAGTGCCGGCATGAGATTATGAGAAGAAAGTGTGATATGTAAAGTAGCAAGTATATATTCGCTGAACAGTAAACAAGTTTCATTTTGGATTTTTACAAGCGGACAGTTAAATTTTGTCCTTTTTTTATTTTGATTGAAATCCTGCAATCCATTTCCTCGTAACGATTTAAGTTGCGTTTTCCTGATGATTGACAGTTATTATAAGTGGGTTTGTTTATTCAATTTACTTTGGCCGGATCAAACGTATACAGTTTGTTTGATTTTGTTTTTGGGTGTCTAAACAGTGTTAACAGTCGTTTTTTTTTGTGATTAGTTGGTTAGTTCAATAAATGGGCTAAGAATTGTCTGCTTATCCCGCACCGCATTTCTGGTTGTCAGTTTTTGGGTGCGGGGAATTCAAGAATTTTTAATGTTTTAAGTAAAAAGAAGCTCAATTTCAGTAGTAAAAAAATCGATTTAAAAAAGCCTAAACTTTGCATTTTTCTAAAGGGGTTAGTCCATGGTTTTGTCAAAAAATTAAAACTTTTTCCTTGTTTTGTTTTAACGCAAAATAGAGCAATAAAAAGAGTTGTTCAATGTTTTGAAACAATAAGGGCATGAATTTGAGAAGTAGAAAAATTGATTTTAAAAAAGCCTAAAATTTGTATTTTGCCAAAGGGGTCAGACCAGGGTTTTTTTCAAACAATTTAGACTTTTTCCAACTTTTCTTTTAATGCAAAATGGATCAATAACAAGTGTTGTGTAATGCTTTAAAGGAAAAACAAGTTTAATTTAAGAAGTAAAAAATCCATTTTAAAAAAGCGTAAAATTTGCATTTTTCCAAAGGGCTTAGATTATCGTTTTTGTCAAAAAACTGAGACTTTTTCCATCTCTTGTTTTAATGCAAAATGGGGCAATAAAAAGTGTTTTTTAATGTTTTAAAACGAAAAGAAGCTGAATTTGAGTAGTAAAAAAATCGATTTAAAAAAGGCCTAAGATTTGCCTTTTTCCAAAGGCTTAGTCAATGGTTTTAGTCCAAAAAATTAAACCTTTTTCCATCTATTGTTTAATGCAAAATGGATCATTAAAAAGAGTTCCAAAAAGTTCTAAAAACAACAAAAAAAAGCTTGATTTAAGTTTAAAACTTGAAATGACTTTAATAATCATCGCTTTAAAACATGCCCAAAATTTGCGTTTTTCCAAAGGGGTTAGACCATGGCTTTTGTCAAAAAATTAAAAGCTTTTCCATGTTTTGTATGAATGCAAAATAGAGCAATAAAAAGTGTTTTGTGAAGTTCCAGAAAGAATGGAAGTCGTTTTAGACTATAAAAACATCGATTAAAAAAGCCCAAAATTTGCACTTTTAAAAAGGGGTTATACCATGGTTTTTGTCAAAAAATTAATCCTTTTTCCATCTATTGTTTTAATGCAAAATGGATCAATAAAAAGAGTTCTGAAAAGTTGTAAAACGAAAAAAGCCTTAATTTGGCTATAAAAAAACATCGATATAAAATAGGCCCAAAAATTTTGCACTTTTCAAAGGGTTAGACCAAGGTTTCATTAAAAAAATTAACCCTTTTTTCATCTTTTGTTTTAATGCAAAATAGAGCAATAAAAAGTGTTTTGTAATGTTTTTAGTAAAAAGAAGCTGAATTTGAGTAGTAACAAAATCGTTTTAAAAAAGGCCTAAAATTTGCAACTTTCCATAGGGGTTAGTTCTTGGTTTTTTTCAAAAAATTAAAACTTTTTCCATGTTTTGTTTTAATGCAAAATAGAGCAGTAAAAAAAGTTATTTAATGTTTTAAAACAAAAAGAAGCTGAACTTAAGTAGTCAAAAAATCGATTTAAAAAAGACCTAAAATTTGCATTTTTTCAAAGGGGTTACCATGGCTTTTGTCAAAAAATTAAGAATTTTTCCAAGTTTTTGTTAAAATGCAAAATGAATGAATAAAAAGTGTTTGGTGAAGTTTCAGAAAGAATGGAAGTCTTTTAGACTAAGAAAACATCGATTTAAAACAGGCCCAAAATTTGGAGTTTTCCAAAGTGGTTAGACCATGGTTTTTGTCATAAACTAAACCTTTTTCCATCTATTGTTTTAATGCAAAATGGATCAATAAAAAGAGTTGGAAAAGTTGTAACACGGAAAAAGCCTTAATTTGACTATAAAAAACATCGATATAAAACTTGCCCCAAAATTTTCACTTTTCAAAGGGGTTAGACCAAGGTTTTATTCAAAAAATTAAGACTTTTTCCATCTTTTGTTTTAATGCAAAATAGAGCAATAAAAAGTGTTTTGTAATGTTTTTAGTAAAAAGAAGCTGAATTTGTGTAGCAAAAAAGATCGCTTTAAACAAGGCCTCAAGTTTGCTTTTTTCCAAAGGGGTTAGGCCATGGGTTTTGTAAAAAAAGTAAGACTTTTTCTAACTTTTCTTTTCATGCAAATGGGACAAGAAAAACCGATTGGTGAAGTTTCAGAACGAAAATAAGCCTTTTTTGACCATGAGAAAAATCGTTTTAAAAAAGGCCTCAAGTTTGCTTTTTCCCAAAGGGGTTAGACCATGGGTTTTGTCAAAAAATTAAGACTTTTTCCAACTTTTCTTTTAATGCAAATGGACAAGAAAAACCGATTGGTGAAGTTTCAGAACGAAAATAAGCCTTTTTTGACTATGAAAAAAATCCGTTTTAAAAAGGCACAAAATTTACATTTTTCCAAAGAGATTAGACCATGGATTTTGTTAAAAATTTAAGAGTTTTTCCAGGTTTTATTTTAATGCAAAATAGAGCAACAAAAAAAATGTCGTTAATGTTTTAAAACAAAAAGAAGCTGAATTTAAAATAGGCCAAAAATTTGCATTTTTTCAAAGGGGTTAGACCATGGCTTTTGTCGAAAAATTAAGACTTTTTCAAAATTTTCTTTTGATTTAAAATGTTTGAATAAAAAGTGTTTGGTGAAGTTCCAGAAAGAATGGAAGTCTTTTTAGACTATGAAAACATTGATTTAAAACAGGCCCAAAATTTGCATTTTTCCAAAGTGGTTAGACAATGATTTTTGTTAAAAACTAAACCTTTTTCCATCTCTAGTCTTAATGCAAAATGGATCAATAAAAAGAGTTCTGAAAAGTTCTAAAACAAAAAGAGGCTTAATTTGAATATAAAAGACATCGATTTAAAACAGGCGCAAAATTTGCATTTTTTTCAAAAAGATTAGACCATGGTTTTTGTCGAAAAATTAAGACTTCTTCCACCTTTTGTTGTAATGCAAAATAGAGCAATAAAAAGTCTTTTGTAATGTTTTAATTAAAAAGAAGCTGAATTTGAGTAGTAAAAAAATCGATTTAAAAAAGGTCTAATATTTGCGTTATTCCAAAAGGGTTAGTCCATGGTTATTGTGAAAAAATTAAGTCTTTTTCCATCTTTTGTTTTAATGCAAATGGAACAAGAAAAACCGATTGCTGCAGTTTCAGAACAAAAGGAACCCTTTTTTGACTATGAAAAACATCGATTTTAAAAAGGCCCAAAATTTGCATTTATCCAATTAAAGGTTAGACCATGGTTATTGTCCAAAAATTAAGAATTTTTTTAACTTTTCTTTTATTGCAAATTGGATCAATAGAAAGTGTTTGGTGAAGTTCCAGAAAGAATGGAAGTCTTTTTAGACAATAAAAACATCGATTAAAAAAACCCAAAATTTGCATTTTTCCAAAGGGAGCTTAGACCATGGTTTTTGTCAAAAAATTAAACATTTTTCCGTCTATTGTTTTAATGTAAAATGGATCAATAAAAAGAGTTCTGAAAAGTTGTAAAGCGAAAAAAGCCTTAATTTGACTATAAAAAACATCGATATAAAACGGGGCCAAAAATTTGCACTTTTCAAAGGGGTTAGACCAAGGTTTTATTCAAAAAATGAACACTTTTTCCATCTTGTGTAGTAATGCAAAATAGAGCAATAAAAAGTCTTTTGTAATGTTTTAATTAAACAGAAGCTGAATTTGAGTAGTAAAAAATTTGATTTTAAAAAGGCCTAAAATTTGCGTTATTCCAAAAGGGTTAGTCCATGGTTATTGTGAAAAAATTAAGTCTTTTTCCATCTTTTGTTTTAATGCAAATGGAACAAGAAAAACCGATTGCTGCAGTTTCAGAACAAAAGGAACCCTTTTTTGACTATGAAAAACATCGATTTTAAAAAGGCCCAAAATTTGCATTTATCCAATTAAAGGTTAGACCATGGTTATTGTCCAAAAATTAAGAATTTTTTTAACTTTTCTTTTATTGCAAATTGGATCAATAGAAAGTGTTTGGTGAAGTTCCAGAAAGAATGGAAGTCTTTTTAGACAATAAAAACATCGATTAAAAAAACCCAAAATTTGCATTTTTCCAAAGGGAGCTTAGACCATGGTTTTTGTCAAAAAATTAAACATTTTTCCGTCTATTGTTTTAATGTAAAATGGATCAATAAAAAGAGTTCTGAAAAGTTCTAACACGAAAAGAGCCTTAATTTGACTTTAAAAAACACCGATATAAAACAGGCCCCAAAGTTTGCACTTTTCCAAAGGGGTTAGACCAAGGTTTTATTAAAAAAATTGGGCCTTTTTCCATCTTTTGTTTTAATAGAAAATGGATCAATAAAAAGAGTTCCGAAAAGTTGTAAAACGAAAAAAGCCTTAATTTGACGATAACAAACATCGATATAAAACAGGCCCAAAAATTTGCACTTTTCAGAGGGGTTAGACCATGGGTTTTGTCAAAAAATTAAGGCTTTTTCCAAATTTTCTTTTAATGCAAAATAGATCAATAAAACGTGTTGTGAAATGTTTTAAAAGATAAACAAGGTTAATTTCAGTAGTAAAAAATCGATTTAAAAAAGGCGTAAAATTTGCATTTTTCCAAAGGGGTTAGACTACGGTTTTTCTCAAAAAATTGAGACTTTTTCCATCTTTTTGTTTTAATGACAAACAGCGCAATAAAAAGTGTTGTGTGATATTTTAAAACAAAAAGAAGCCTACTTTGAGTAGTAAAAAAATCGATTTCAAAAAGACCTACAATTTGCAACTTTCCAAAGGGGTTAGTCCTTGGCTTTTGTCTTAAAATTCAAACTTTTTCCATGTTTTATTTTAATGCAAAATAGAGGAATAGAAAAAGTTTTTTATTGTTTTAAAACAAATAGAAGCTAAATTTAAGTAGTAAAAAATCGATTTAAAAAAGGCCTAAAATTTGCATTTGTCCAAAGGCGTTACCATGGCTTTTGTCAAAAAAATTAAGACTTTTTCCAAGTTTTTGTTAAAATGCAAAATGGATGAATAAAAAGTGTTTAGTGAAGTTTCAGAAAGAATGGAAGTCTTTTAGACTAAAAAAACGTCGATTTAAAACAGGCCTAAAATCTGCATTTTTCCAAAGTGGTCAGAACATGGTTTTTGTCAAAAAACTAAACCTTTTTCCATTTATTGTTTTAATGCAAAATGAATCAATAAAAAGAGTTCTGAAAAGTTGTAAAACGAAAAAGCCTTAATTTAACTATAAAAAACATCGATATAAAACGGGCCCAAAAATTTGCACTTTTCAGAGGGGTTAGACCATGGGTTTTGTCAAAAAATTAAGACTTTTTCCATGTTTTGTTTAAATGCTAAATAAAGCAATAAAAAAGTTGCTTAATGTTTTAAAACAAAAAGAAGCTGAATTTAAGTAGTAAAAAAATCGATTTAAAAAAGGCCTAAAATTGGCATTTTTCCAAAGGGGTTAGACCACGTTTTTTGTCAAAATACTAAACTTTTTTCCATCTTTTGTTTTAATGGAAAATGGATCAATAAAAAGAGTTCTGAAAAGTTGTAAAACAAAAAGAGCCTTAATTTGACTATAAAAAACTTCGATGTAAAACAGGCCCAAAAATTTGCATTTTCCCAAAGGGGTTAGTCCATAGCCTTTGTTAAAAAAGTAAGTCTTTTCCCATCTTTTGTTTTAATGAAAACTAGAGCAATAAAAAGTGTTGTGTGATATTTTAGAACAAAAAGAAACTTAATTTGAGTGGTAGAAAAATCGATTAAAAAAACGCCAAAAATTTGCATTTTTCCAAAGGGGTTAGTCCATGGCTTTTGTCAAAAAATTAAAAGCTTTTCCATGTTTTGTATGAATGCAAAATAGAGCAGTAAAAAGTGTTTTGTGAAGTTCCATAAAGAATAGATGTCGTTTTAGACTATAAAATCAATCCATCCAAAAAGCCCAAAATTTGCATTTTTACAAAGGGGTTTAACCATGGTTTTTGTCTAAAAATTAATCCTTTTTCCATCTATTGTTTTAATGCAAAATGGATCAATAAAAAGAGTTCTGAAAAGTTGTAAAACGAAAAAGCCTTAATTTGACTATAAAAAACATCGATATAAAACGGGCGCAAAAATTTGCACTTTTCAAAGGGGTTAGACCAAGGTTTTATTCAAAATATTAAGACTTGTTCCATCTTTTGTTTTAATGCAAAATAGAGCAATAAAAAGTGTTTTGTAATGTTTTTAGTAAAAAGAAGCTGAATTTGAGTAGTAAAAAAATCGATTTGAAAAAGGCCTAAAATTTGCAACTTTCCTTAGGGGTTAGTTCTTTGTTTTTGTCCAAAAATTAAAACGTTTTCCACGTTTTGTTTTAATGCAAAATAAAGCAATAAAAAAGTTATTTAATGTTTTAAAACAAAAAGAAGCTGAACTTAAGTAGTCAAAAAATCGATTTAAAAAAGACCTAAACTTTGCATTTTTTCAAAGGGGTTACCGTGGCTTTTGTCAAAAAATTAAGACTTTTTCCAAGTTTACGTTACAATGCAAAATGGATGAATAAAAAGAGTTTGGTGAAGTTTCAGAAAGAATGGAAGTCTTTTAGACTAAGAAAACATCGATTTAAAAGAGGCCCAAAAATTGCATATTTCCAAAGTGGTTAGATAATGGTTTTTGTCAAAAAACTGAACCTTTTTCCATCTATTTTTTTAATGCAAAATGGATCAATAAAAAGAGTTCTGAAAAGTTGTAAAGCGAAAAAAGCCTTAATTTGACTATAAAAAACATCGATATAAAACGGGGCCAAAAATTTGCACTTTTCAAAGGGGTTAGACCAAGGTTTTATTCAAAAAATGAACACTTTTTCCATCTTTTGTTTTAATGCAAAATAGAGCAATAAAAATTGTTTTGTAATGTTTTTAGTAAAAAGAAGCTGAATTTCAGTAGTAAAAAAATGGATTTAAAAAAGTCCCAAAATTTGCATCTTTTTAAAGGGGTTAGTCCTTGGTTTTTGTCAAGAAATGGAGACTTTTTCCATGTTTTGATTTAAGGCAAAATAGAGGAATAAAAAGTGTTTTGTAACGTTTTTAGTAAAAAGAACCTAAATTTGAGTAGTAAAAAAAATCGTTTTAAAAAAGGCCTCAAGTTTGCATTTTTCCAAAGGGGTTAGAGCATGGGTTTTGTCAAAAAATTAAGACCTTTTCCAACTTTTCTTTTAACGCAAAATACATCAATAAAACGTTTTGTAAAATGTTTTAAAAGAAAAACAAGGTTAATTTCAGTAGTAAAAAATCGATTTAAAAAACGTGTAAAATTTGCATTTTTCCAATTGAGACTTTTTCCATCTTTTGTTTTAATGATAAAAGAAGCAATAAAAAGTGTTGTGTGATATTTTAAAACAAAAAGAAGCCTACTTTGAGTAGTAAAAAAATCGATTTCACAAAGGCCTAAATTTTGCAACTTTCCAAAGGGGTTAGTCCTTAATTTTTGTCAAACAATTAAAAGTTTTTCCATGTTTTATTTTAATGCAAAATAGAGCAATAAAAAAAGTTGTTTAATGTTTTAAAACAAAAAAGAGCCGAATTTAAGTAGTAAAAAAATCGATTTAAAAAAGGCCTAAAATTAGCATTTTTCCAAAGGGGTTACCATGGCTTTAGTCAAAAAAATTAAGACTTTTTCCAAGTTTTTGATAAAATGCAAAATGGATGAATAAAAAGTGTTTGGTGAAGTTCCAGAAAGAATGGAAGTCTTTTAGACTAAGAAAACATCGATTTAAAACAGGCCTAAAATTTGCATTTCTCCAAAGGGAGCTTAGACCATGGTTTTTGTCAAAAAATTAAACCTTTTTCCATGCATTGTTTTAATGCAAAATGGATCAATAAAAAGAGTTCTGAAACGTTCTAACACGAAAAGAGCCTTAATTCGACTTTAAAAAACATTGATATAAAACAAATTTTGCAACTTTCCAAAGGGGTTAGTCCTTAATTTTTGTTTAACAATTAAAAGTTTTTCCATGTTTTATTTTAATGCAAAATAGAGCAATAAATAAAGTTGTTTAATGTTTTAAAACAAAAAGAAGCCGAATTTAAGTAGTAAAAAAATCGATTTAAAAAAGGCCTAAAATTAGCATTTTTCCAAAGGGGTTACCATGGCTTTTGTCAAAAAAATTAAGACTTTTTTCAAGTTTTTGATAAAATGCAAAATGGATGAGTAAAAAGTGTTTGGTGAAGTTCCAGAAAGAATGGAAGTCTTTTAGACTAAGAAAACATCGATTTAAAACAGGCCTAAAATTTGCATTTCTCCAAAGGGAGCTTAGACCATAGTTTTTGTCAAAAAATTAAACCTTTTTCCATCTATTGTTTTAATGCAAAATGGATCAATAAAAAGAGTTCTGAAAAGTTCTAACACGAAAAGAGCCTTAATTCGTCTTTAAAAAACATTGATATAAAACAGGCCCAAAAGTTTGCACTTTTCCAAAGGGGTTAGACCAAGGTTTTATTTAAAAAATTGGCCCCTTTTCCATCTATTGTTTTAATACAAAATAGAGCAGTAAAAAGTGTTTTTTAATGTTTTTAGTAAAAAGAAGCTGAACTTAAGTAGTCAAAAAATCGATTTAAAAAAGACCTAAAATTTGCATTTTTGCAAAGGGGTTACCGTGGCTTTTGTCAAAAAATTAAGACTTTTTCCAAGTATACGTTACAATGCAAAATGGATGAATAAAAAGTGTTTGGTGAAGTTTCAGAAAGAATGGAAGTCTTTTAGACTAAGAAAACATCGATTTAAAAGAGGCCCAAAAATTGCATTTTTACAAAGTGGTTAGAGCATGGTTTTTGTCAAAAAACTAAACCTTTTTCCATCTATTGTTTTAATGCAAAATGGATCAATAAAAGAGTTCCGAAAAGTTGTAAAGCGAAAAAAGCCTTAATTTGACTATAAAAAACATCGATATAAAACGGGGCCAAAAATTTGCACTTTTCAAAGGGGTTAGACCAAGGTTTTATTCAAAAAATGAACACTTTTTCCATCTTTTGTTTTAATGCAAAATAGAGCAATAAATTGTGTTTTATAATGTTTTTAGTAAAAAGAAGCTGAATTTCAGTAGTAAAAAAATGGATTTAAAAAAGTCCCAAAATTTGCATCTTTTTAAAGGGGTTAGTCCTTGGTTTTTGTCAAGAAATGGAAACTTTTTCCATGTTTTGTTTTAATGCAAAATAGAGCAATAATGTTTTGTAACGTTTTTAGTAAAAAGAACCTAAATTTGAGGAGTGAAAAAAATCGTTTTAAAAAAGGCCTCAAGTTTGCATTTTTCCAAAGGGGTTAGACCATGGGTTTGCATTTCTCCAAAAGGAGCTTAGACCATGGTTTTTGTCAAAAAACTGAACCTTTTTCCATCTATTGTTTTAATGCAAAATGGATCAATAAAAAGAGTTCTGATAAGTTCTAACACGAAAAGAGCCTTAATTCGACTTTAAAAAACATTGATATAAAACAGGCCCAAAAGTTTGCACTTTTCCAAAGGGGTTAGACCGAGGTTTTATTTAAAAAATTGGGCCCTTTTCCATCTTTTGTTTTAATACAAAATAGAGCAGTAAAAAATGTTTTTTAATGTTTTTAGTAAAAAGAAGCTGAATTTGAGTAGTAAAAAAATCGATTTCAAAAAGGCCTAAAATTTGCAACTTTCCTTAGGGGTTAGTTCATTGTTTTTGTCAAAAAATTAAAACGTCTTCCATGTTTTGTTTGAATGCAAAATAGAGCAATAAAAAAGTTATTTAATGTTTTAAAACAAAAAGAAGCTGAACTTAAGTAGTCAACAAATCGATTTAAAAAAGACCTAAAATTTGCATTTTTGCAAAGGGGTTACCGTGGCTTTTGTCAAAAAATTAAGACTTTTTCCAAGTATACGTTACAATGCAAAATGGATGAATAAAAAGTGTTTGGTGAAGTTTCAGAAAGAATGGAAGTCTTTTAGACTAAGAAAACATCGATTTAAAACAGGCCCAAAAATTGCATTTTTACAAAGTGGTTAGACTATGGTTTTTGTCAAAAAAGTAAACCTTTTTCCATGTATTGTTTTAATGCAAGATGGATCAATAAAAAGAGTTCTGAAAAGTTGTAAAGCGAAAAAAGCCTTAATTTGACTATAAAAAACATCGATATAAAACGGGGCCAAAAATTTGCACTTTTCAAAGGGGTTAGACCAAGGTTTTATTCAAAAAATGAACACTTTTTCCATCTTTTGTTTTAATGCAAAATAGAGCAATAAAAATTGTTTTGTAATGTTTTTAGTAAAAAGAAGCTGAATTTCAGTAGTAAAAAAATGGATTTAAAAAAGTCCCAAAATTTGCATCTTTTTAAAGGGGTTAGTCCTTGGTTTTTGTCAAGAAATGGAAACTTTTTCCATGTTTTGTTTTAATGCAAAATAGAGCAATAAAAAGTGTTTTGTAACGTTTTTAGTAAAAAGAACCTAAATTTGAGTAGTAAAAAAAATCGTTTTAAAAAAGGCCTCAAGTTTGCATTTTTCCAAAGGGGTTAGACCATGGGTTTTGTCAAAAAATTAAGACCTTTTTCCAACTTTTCTTTTAACGCAAAATACATCAATAAAACGTTTTGTAAAATGTTTTAAAAGAAAAACAAGGTTAATTTCAGTAGTAAAAAATCGATTTAGAAAAGGCGTAAAATTTGCATTTTTCCAAAGGGGTTAGACTATGGTTTTTGTCAAAAAATTGAGACTTTTTCCATCTTTTGTTTTAATGATAAATGAAGCAATAAAAAGTGTTGTGTGATATTTTAAAACAAAAAGAAGCCTACTTTGAGTAGTAAAAAAATCGATTTCACAAAGGCCTAAATTTTGCAACTTTCCAAAGGGGTTAGTCCTTAATTTTTGTTTAACAATTAAAAGTTTTTCCATGTTTTATTTTAATGCAAAATAGAGCAATAAATAAAGTTGTTTAATGTTTTAAAACAAAAAGAAGCCGAATTTAAGTAGTAAAAAAATCGATTTAAAAAAGGCCTAAAATTAGCATTTTTCCAAAGGGGTTACCATGGCTTTTGTCAAAAAAATTAAGACTTTTTTCAAGTTTTTGATAAAATGCAAAATGGATGAGTAAAAAGTGTTTGGTGAAGTTCCAGAAAGAATGGAAGTCTTTTAGACTAAGAAAACATCGATTTAAAACAGGCCTAAAATTTGCATTTCTCCAAAGGGAGCTTAGACCATAGTTTTTGTCAAAAAATTAAACCTTTTTCCATCTATTGTTTTAATGCAAAATGGATCAATAAAAAGAGTTCTGAAAAGTTCTAACACGAAAAGAGCCTTAATTCGTCTTTAAAAAACATTGATATAAAACAGGCCCAAAAGTTTGCACTTTTCCAAAGGGGTTAGACCAAGGTTTTATTTAAAAAATTGGCCCCTTTTCCATCTATTGTTTTAATACAAAATAGAGCAGTAAAAAGTGTTTTTTAATGTTTTTAGTAAAAAGAAGCTGAACTTAAGTAGTCAAAAAATCGATTTAAAAAAGACCTAAAATTTGCATTTTTGCAAAGGGGTTACCGTGGCTTTTGTCAAAAAATTAAGACTTTTTCCAAGTATACGTTACAATGCAAAATGGATGAATAAAAAGTGTTTGGTGAAGTTTCAGAAAGAATGGAAGTCTTTTAGACTAAGAAAACATCGATTTAAAAGAGGCCCAAAAATTGCATTTTTACAAAGTGGTTAGAGCATGGTTTTTGTCAAAAAACTAAACCTTTTTCCATCTATTGTTTTAATGCAAAATGGATCAATAAAAGAGTTCCGAAAAGTTGTAAAGCGAAAAAAGCCTTAATTTGACTATAAAAAACATCGATATAAAACGGGGCCAAAAATTTGCACTTTTCAAAGGGGTTAGACCAAGGTTTTATTCAAAAAATGAACACTTTTTCCATCTTTTGTTTTAATGCAAAATAGAGCAATAAATTGTGTTTTATAATGTTTTTAGTAAAAAGAAGCTGAATTTCAGTAGTAAAAAAATGGATTTAAAAAAGTCCCAAAATTTGCATCTTTTTAAAGGGGTTAGTCCTTGGTTTTTGTCAAGAAATGGAAACTTTTTCCATGTTTTGTTTTAATGCAAAATAGAGCAATAATGTTTTGTAACGTTTTTAGTAAAAAGAACCTAAATTTGAGGAGTGAAAAAAATCGTTTTAAAAAAGGCCTCAAGTTTGCATTTTTCCAAAGGGGTTAGACCATGGGTTTGCATTTCTCCAAAAGGAGCTTAGACCATGGTTTTTGTCAAAAAACTGAACCTTTTTCCATCTATTGTTTTAATGCAAAATGGATCAATAAAAAGAGTTCTGATAAGTTCTAACACGAAAAGAGCCTTAATTCGACTTTAAAAAACATTGATATAAAACAGGCCCAAAAGTTTGCACTTTTCCAAAGGGGTTAGACCGAGGTTTTATTTAAAAAATTGGGCCCTTTTCCATCTTTTGTTTTAATACAAAATAGAGCAGTAAAAAATGTTTTTTAATGTTTTTAGTAAAAAGAAGCTGAATTTGAGTAGTAAAAAAATCGATTTCAAAAAGGCCTAAAATTTGCAACTTTCCTTAGGGGTTAGTTCATTGTTTTTGTCAAAAAATTAAAACGTCTTCCATGTTTTGTTTGAATGCAAAATAGAGCAATAAAAAAGTTATTTAATGTTTTAAAACAAAAAGAAGCTGAACTTAAGTAGTCAACAAATCGATTTAAAAAAGACCTAAAATTTGCATTTTTGCAAAGGGGTTACCGTGGCTTTTGTCAAAAAATTAAGACTTTTTCCAAGTATACGTTACAATGCAAAATGGATGAATAAAAAGTGTTTGGTGAAGTTTCAGAAAGAATGGAAGTCTTTTAGACTAAGAAAACATCGATTTAAAACAGGCCCAAAAATTGCATTTTTACAAAGTGGTTAGACTATGGTTTTTGTCAAAAAAGTAAACCTTTTTCCATGTATTGTTTTAATGCAAGATGGATCAATAAAAAGAGTTCTGAAAAGTTGTAAAGCGAAAAAAGCCTTAATTTGACTATAAAAAACATCGATATAAAACGGGGCCAAAAATTTGCACTTTTCAAAGGGGTTAGACCAAGGTTTTATTCAAAAAATGAACACTTTTTCCATCTTTTGTTTTAATGCAAAATAGAGCAATAAATTGTGTTTTATAATGTTTTTAGTAAAAAGAAGCTGAATTTCAGTAGTAAAAAAATGGATTTAAAAAAGTCCCAAAATTTGCATCTTTTTAAAGGGGTTAGTCCTTGGTTTTTGTCAAGAAATGGAAACTTTTTCCATGTTTTGTTTTAATGCAAAATAGAGCAATAATGTTTTGTAACGTTTTTAGTAAAAAGAACCTAAATTTGAGGAGTGAAAAGAATCGTTTTAAAAAAGGCCTCAAGTTTGCATTTTTCCAAAGGGGTTAGACCATGGGTTTGCATTTCTCCAAAAGGAGCTTAGACCATGGTTTTTGTCAAAAAACTAAACCTTTTTCCATCTATTGTTTTAATGCAAAATGGATCAATAAAAAGAGTTCTGATAAGTTCTAACACGAAAAGAGCCTTAATTTGACTTTAAAAAACATTGATATAAAACAGGCCCAAAAGTTTGCACTTTTCCAAAGGGGTTAGACCAAGGTTTTATTTAAAAAATTGGGCCCTTTTCCATCTATTGTTTTAATGCAAAATAGAGCAGTAAAAAGTGTTTTTTAATGTTTTTAGTAAAAAGAAGCTGAATTTGAGTAGTAAAAAAATCGTTTTAAAAAAGGCCTCCAGTTTGCATTTTTCCAAAGGGGTTAGACATTGGGTTTTGTCAAAAAATTAATACAAAATAGGTCAATAAAACGTGTTGTGTAATGTTTTAAAAGAAAAAGAAGGTTTATTTCAGTAGTAAAAAATCGATTTAAAAAAGGCGTAAAATTTGCATTTT
Source organism: Porites cylindrica (assembly GCA_964035525.1). Lineage (NCBI taxonomy): Eukaryota > Metazoa > Cnidaria > Anthozoa > Scleractinia > Poritidae > Porites > Porites cylindrica. The sequence continues at coordinate 43,724,270 of OZ037779.1, read as the reverse complement.
TCCAAAGGGGTTAGTGGATGGTTTTTGTCAAAAAATTGAGACTTTCTTCATCTTTTGTTTCAACATAAATGGAACAAGAAAAACCGATTGTAGATGTTTTAGAACGAAAAGAAGACTTTTTCGACTATGGAAAAAAACGATTTTAAAAAGGCCTAAAATTTGCATTTTTTCAAAGGAGTTAGACCATGGCTTATGTCGAAAAATTAAGACTTTTTCAAACTTTTCTTTTAATTCAAAATGGATGAAAACATTGATTTAAAACAGGCCCAAACTTTGCATTTTTCCAAAGTGGTTAGACAATGGTTTTTGTCAAAAAACTAAACGTTTTTCCATCTATTGTCTTAATGCAAAATGGATCAATAAAAAGAATTCTGAAAAGTTCTAAAACAAAAAGAGGCTTAATTTGAATATAAAAGACATCGATTTAAAACAGGCGCAAAATTTGCATTTTTCCAAAAAGATTAGACCATGGGTTTTGTCGAAAAATTAAGACCTTTTTCCATCTTGTGTAGTAATGCAAAATAGAGCAATAAAAAGTCTTTTGTAATGTTTTAATTAAACAGAAGCTGAGTTTGAGTAGTAAAAAATTTGATTTTAAAAAGGCCTAAAATTTGCGTTATTCCAAAAGGGTTAGTCCATGGTTATTGTGAAAAAATTAAGTCTTTTTCCATCTTTTGTTTTAATGCAAATGGAACAAGAAAAACCGATTGCTGCAGTTTCAGAACAAAAAGAACCCTTTTTTGACTATGAAAAACATCGATTTTAAAAAGGCCCAAAATTTGCATTTATCCAATTAAAGGGTTAGACCATGGTTATTGTCCAAAAAGTTAGGTTCTTTTTGGCATACAGTGTTTAGCATTTGGTTTTTGGCATCTGCTTTTGGCATATAGTGTTAAGCATTTCGTCAGTATTTCTTCGGTAATATTTTGGCATCTCTATAGCACTCACGCTTTCCACCAGCGGCTAGGGAGTTTCCCTTCCTTGCCCGAAGCTGTACGTGTTATGACCTTAAGAATTCAAACCCGACACAGTCGAAGTATCAGAGTGCATGCATGTTCACCTGAATATTCTAGAAACTTGTTATCAGCATAGCATTTCTGCAAAGATCACTATAAACTTATTAATTTAACGCTTTTTAGTTGTAAAATAATTTGCTTTCTCATGTGACTGTCAAACACTTTCCTAACGATAGTGCACCGACTTTCGTGTAAAATGGCTAAGTTTTACGTAAGGCCGAGTTTTATTTAAATCATGGTTTTAAACAATTACTTGAATGGACCTCGAGGGTTTCCTATAAGTGCTTTTACGTAAGTGTTTCCATATGCTGGTCACAAAGGGTACGTAACGGTTATTATGTACTACGAGCTATTAAATACAGAATACAGGCGTTTATGGCTAAATTAACTGCTTTAGAACGCGCTTTTGCTAAACACTAGCTAAAAATTAATTTAATAAACGGACTGAGCTCGAGGCTGTACGTGCTCTGGCCTATGGTTTTTGTCAAAAATTAAACCTTTTCCCATCTATTGTTTTAATGCAAAATGGATCAATAAAAAGAGATCTGAAAAGTTCTAACACGAAAAGAGCCTTAATTTGACTTTAAAAAACATCGATATAAAACAGACCCAAAAGTTTGCACTTTTCCAAAGGGGTTAGACCAAGGTTTTATTAAAAAAATTGGGCCCTTTTCCATCTATTGTTTTAATGCAAAATAGAGCAATAAAAAGTGTTTTGTAACGTTTTTAGTAAAAAGAAGCTGAATTCTAGTAGCAAACAAATCGATTTAAAAAAGCATAAACTTTGCATTTTTCTAAAGGGGTTAGTCCATGGTTTTTGTCAAAAAATTAAAACTGTTTCCATGTTTTGTTTTAACGCAAAATAGAGCAATGAAAAGAGTTGTTTAATGTTTTAAAACTAAAAGGAGCTGAATTTGAGAAGTAAAAAAATTGATTTTAAAAATGCCTAAAATTTGTATTTTGCCGAAGGGGTCAGACCAGGGTTTTTGTCAAAGAATTTAGACTTTTTCCAACTTTTCTTTTAATACGAAACGGATCAATAACAAGTGTTGTGTAATGTTTTAAAAGAAAAACAAGTTTAATTTAAGAAGTAAAAAATCTATTTAAAAAAAGCGTAAAATTTGCATTTTTCCAAAGGGGTTAGATTATCATTTTTGTCAAAAAACTGAGACTTTTTCCATCTCTTGTTTTAATGCAAAATGGGGCAATAAAAAGTTTTTTTTAATGTTTTAAAACGAAAAGAAGCTGAATTTGAGTAGTAAAAAAATCGATTTAAAAAAGGCCTAAGATTTGCCTTTTTCCAAAGGCTTAGTCAATGGTTTTAGTCCAAAAAATTAAACCTTTTTCCATCTACTGTTTAATGCAAAATTGATCAATAAAAAGAGTTCCAAAAAGTTCTAAAAACAACAACAAAAAAACTTGATTTTACTTTAAAACTTGATTTGACTTTAAAAATCATCGCTTTAAAACATGCCCAAAATTTGCGTTTTCCAAAGGGGTTAGACCATGGCTTTTGTCAAAAAATTAAGACTTTTCCATGTTTTGTTTTAATGCAAAATAGAGGAATATAAAGTGTTTTCTAACGTTTTTATTAAAAAAAGCCTTAATTTGAGTAGTAAAAAAATCGATTTAAAAAAGGCCTTAAATTTGCATTTTTCCAAAGAGGTTAGACTATGGTTTTTGTCAAAAAATAAAGCCATTTTCCAAGTTTTGTTTTAATGCAAAATAGAGCAATAAAAACTGTTGTGTAATATTTTAAAACAAAAAGAAGCTTAATTTGAGTGGTAAAAAAATCGATTTAAAAAACGCCAAAAATTTTCATATTTCCGAAGGGGTTAGACCATGGCTTTTGTCAAAAAATTAAAAGCTTTTCCATGTTTTGTATGAATGCAAAATAGAGCAATAAAAAGTGTTTTGTAAAGTTCCAGAAAGAATGGAAGTCGTTTTAGACTATAAAAACATCGATTAAAAAAGCCCAAAATTTGCATTTTTACATAGGGGTTATACCATGGTTTTTGTCAAAAAATTAATCCTTTTTCCATCTATTGTTTTAATGCAAAATGGATCAATAAAAAGAGTTCTGAAAAGTTGTAAAACGAAAAAAGCCTTAATTTGGCTATAAAAAACATCCATATAAAATAGGCCCCAAAATTTTGCACTTTTCTAAGGGTTAGACCAAGGTTTCATTAAAAAAATTAAGACTTGTTCCATCTTTTGTTTTAATGCAAAATAGGTCAATAAAACGTGTTGTGTAATCTTTTAAAAGAAAAACAAGGTTAATTTCAATAGTAAAAAATCGATTTAAAAAAGGCGTAAAACTTGCATTTCTCCAAAGGGGTTAGACTATGGTTTTTTTCAAAAAATTGAGACTTTCTTCATCTTTTGTTTTAATGATAAATAGAGCAATAAAAAGTGTTGTGTGATATTTTAAAACAAAAAGAAGCTTACTTTGAGTAGTAAAAAAATCGATTTCAAAAAGGCCTAAAATTTGCAACTTTCCAAAGGGGTTAGTCCTTGGTTTTTGTCAAAAAAATTAAAGGTTTTTCCATGTTTTAGTTTAATGCAGAAAAGAGCAATAAAAAATTTGTTTAATGTTTTAAAACAAAAAGAAGCTGATTTTGAGTAGTAGCAAGAATCGATTCAAGAAGGCATAAAATTTGCATTTTTCCAAAGGGGTTAGTGCATGGTTTTTGTCAAAAAACTAAGTCTTCGTCATCTTTTGTTTCAATATAAATGGAACAAGAAAAACCGATTGCTAATGTTTCAGAACGAAAAGAAGCCTTTTTCGACTATGGAAAACAACGATTTTAAAAAGGCCTAAAATTAGCATTTTTCCAAAGGAGTTAGACCATGGCTTATGTCGAAAAATTAAGACTTTTTCAAACTTTTCTTTTAATTCAAAATGGATGAATAAAAAGTGTTTGCTGAAGTTCCAGAAAGAATGGAAGTCTCTTTAGACTATAAAAACATCGATTTAAAACAGGCCTAAAATTTGCATTTTTCCAAACTGGTTAGACCATGGTTTTTGTCAAAAAACTAAACCTTTTTCCAGCTATTGTCCTAATGCAAAATGGATCAATAAAAAGAGTTCTGAAAAGTTGTAAAACAAAAGGAGGCTTAAATTTGCAATAAAAAACATCGATTTAAAACAGGCCCAAAATTTACATTTTTTCAAAAAGATTGGACCATGGTTTTATTAAAAAAATTAAGACTTTTTCCATCTTTTGTTTTAATGCAAAATAGAGCCATAAAAAGTGTTGTGTAATGTTTTAAAACAAGAAGAAGCTTCACATAGGTAGTAAAAAATCGATTTAAAAAGGGCCTAAAATTTTCATTTTTCCAAAGGGGTTAGTCCATGGCTTTTGTCAAAAAATTAAACCTTTTTACATTTATTGTTTTAATGCAAAATGGATCAATAAAAAGAGTTCTGAAAAGTTGTAAAGCAAAAAGAGCCTTAATTTGACTATAAAAACATCGATATAAAACAGGCCCAAAAATTAGCATTTTTCCAAAGGGGTTAGTCTATGGTCTTTGTTAAAAAATTAAGTCTTTTTCCATCTTTTGTTTTAATACAAATGGGACAAGAAAAACCGATTGGTGAAGTTTCAGAACAAAAATAAGTCTTTTTTGACTATGAAAAAAATCGGTTTTAAAAAGGTGCAAGATTTGCATTTTTCCAAAGAGGTTAGACCATGGGTTTTGTTAAAAATTTAAGACTTTTTCCATGCTTTATTTGAAAGCAAAATAGAGCAATAAAAAAAATGTCGTTTAATGTTTTAAAACAAAAAGAAGCTGAATTTAAAAAAGGCCTAAAATTTGCATTTTTCCAAAGTGGTTAGACAATGGTTTTTGTTAAAAACGAAACCTTTTTCCCTCTCTAGTCTTAATGCAAAATGGATCAATAAAAAGAGTTCGGAAAAGTTCTAAAACAAAAAGAGGCTTAATCTGAATATAAAAGAGATCGATTTAAAACAGGCACAAAAATTTGCATTTTCCCAAAGGGGTTAGTCCATGGTCTTTGTTAAAAAATTAAGTCTTTTTCCAACTTTTTTTTTAATGCAAATGGGACAAGAAAAACCGATTGGTGAAGTTTCAGAACGAAAATAAGCCTTTTTTGACTATGAAAAAAATCGCTTTTTAAAAGGCGCAAAATTTGCATTTTTCCAAAGAGGTCAGACCATGGGTTTTGTTAAAAATTTAAGACTTTTTCCATGTTTTATTTTAATGCAAAATAGAGCAATTAAAAAAAATGTCGTTTAATGTTTTAAAAAAAAAAGAAGCTGACTTTAAAAAAGGCCTAAAATTCGCATTTTTTCAAAGGGGTTGGAGCATGGCTTTTGTCGAAAAATTAACACTTTTTTTAAAAATTTCGTTTGATTTAAATTGAATGAAAAAAAAGTGTTTGGTGAAGTTCCAGAAAGAATGGAAGTCTTTTTAGACTAAAAAAACATCGATTTAAAACAGGCCCAACATTTGCATTTTTTCAAAGTGATTAGACAATGGTTTTTGTCAAAAAACTAAACCTTTTTTCATCTATTGTTTTAATGCAAAATGGATCAATAAAAAGAGTTCTGAAAAGTTCTAAAACAAAAAGAGGCTTAATTTGAATATAAAAGACATTGATTTAAAACAGGCGCAAAATTTGCATTTTTCCGAAGAGGTTAGTCCATGGTTTTTGTCAAAAAATTAAAACTTTTTCCATGTTTTGTTTGAATGCAAAATAAAGCAATAAAAAAGTTGCTTAATGTTTTAAAACAAAAAGAAGCTGAATTTAAGTAGTAAAAAAATCGATTTAAAAAAGGCGTAAAATTTGCATTTTTCCAAAGGGGTTAGTGCATGGTTTTTGTCAAAAAACTAAGTCTTTCGTCATCTTTTGTTTCAATATAAATGGAACAAGAAAAACCGATTGCTAATGTTTCAGAACGAAAAGAAGCCTTTTTCGACTATGGAAAACAACGATTTTAAAAAGGCCTAAAATTAGCATTTTTCCAAAGGGGTTAGACCATGGCTTATGTCCAAAAATTAAGACTTTTTCAGACTTTTCTTTTAATTCAAAATGGATGAAAACATTGATTTAAAACAGGCCCAAACTTTGCATTTTTTCAAAGTGGTTATGGTTTTTGTGAAAAAACTAAACGTTTTTCCATCTATTGTCTTAATGCAAAATGGATCAATAAAAAGAATTCTGAAAAGTTCTAAAACAAAAAGAGGCTTAATTTGAATATAAAAGACATCGATTTAAAACAGGCGCAAAATTTGCATTTTTCCAAAAAGATTAGACCATGGGTTTTGTCGAAAAATTAAGACCTTTCTCCATCTTGTGTAGTGATGCAAAATAGAGCAATAAAAAGTCTTTTGTAATGTTTTAATTAAACAGAAGCTGAGTTTGAGTAGTAAAAAAATCGATTTCAAAAAGGCCTAATATTTGCGTTATTCCAAAAGGGTTAGTCCATGGTTATTGTTAAGTCTTTTTCCATCTTTTGTTTTAATCCAAATGGAACAAGAAAAACCGATTGCTGCAGTTTCAGAACAAAAAGAACCCTTTTTTGACTATGAAAAACATCGATTTTAAAAAGGCTCAAAATTTGCATTTATCCAATTAAAGGGTTAGACCATGGTTATTGTCCAAAAATTAAGAATTTTTTTAACTTTTCTTTTATTGCAAATTGGATCAATAGAAAGTGTTTGGTGAAGTTCTAGAAAGAATGGAAGTCTTTTTAGACTATAAAAACATCGATTAAAAAAACCCTAAATTTGCATTTTTCCAAAGGGAGCTTAGACCATGGTTTTTGTCAAAAAATTAAACCTTTTTCCATCTATTGTTTTAATGCAAAATGGATCAATAAAAAGAGTTCTGTAAAGTTCTAACACGAAAAGAGCCTTAATTTGACTTTAAAAAACATTGATATAAAACAGGCCCAAAAGTTTGCACTTTTCCAAAGGGGTTAGACCAAGGTTTTATTTAAAAAATTGGGCCTTTTTGCATCTATTGTTTTAATGCAAAATAGAGCAATAAAAAGTAAAAGTGTTTTGTAACGTTTTTAGTAAAAAGAAGCTGAATTCGAGTAGCAAACAAATCGATTTAAAAAAGCATAAACTTTGCATTTTTCTAAAGGGGTTAGTCCATGGTTTTTGTCAAAAAATTAAAACTTTTTCCATGTTTTGTTTTAACGCAAAATAGAGCAATGAAAAGAGTTGTTTAATGTTTTAAAACTAAAAGGAGCTGAATTTGAGAAGTAAAAAAAATTGATTTTAAAAAGGCCTAAAATTTGTATTTTGCCAAAGGGGTCAGACCAGGGTTTTTGTCAAGAAATTTAGACTTTTTACAACTTTTCTTTTAATACGAAATGGATCAATAACAAGTGTTGTGTAATGCTTTAAAAGAAAAACAAGTTTAATTTAAGACTTAAAAAATCTATTTTAAAAAAGCGTAAAATCTGCATTTTTCCAAAAGGGTTAGATTATCGTTTTTGTAAAAAAACTGAGACTTTTCCATTTCTTGTTTTAATGCAAAATGGGGCAATAAAAAGTGTTTTTTAATGTTTTAAAACGAAAAGAAGCTGAATTTGAGTAGTAAAAAAATCAATTTAAAAAAGGCCTAAGATTTGCCTTTTTCCAAAGGCTTAGTCAATGGTTTTAGTCCAAAAAATTAAACCTTTTTCCATCTATTGTTTAATGCAAATTGGATCAATAAAAAGAGTTCTGAAAAGTCCTAACACGAAAAGAGCCTTAATTTGACTTTAAAAAACATCGATATAAAACAGGCCCAAAAGTTTGCACTTTTCCAAATGGGTTAGACTATAGTTTTTGTAAAAAAATTGAGACTTTTTCCATCTTTTGTTTTAATGCAAAATAGAGCAATAAAGAGAGTTGTGTAATTTTTTTATAAACAATTTTTTGCAATTTTTTTGTCATTTTTGTTTTAATGGAAATTGAATCAATAAAAAGTTTTTTGGTTAAGGTGGCTGAACACAGCTTTGGCAGTAAGTGAGCATATGTCATTTGCCAAATCATGGCAAGAGAAAGGTTGGAGGTTACAAGCTGAAACTTGGCAAGTAAAAAAAATATTGATGGAAGAGTTTGACTGACAAGTCAAATGTGACGTTTTTGTAGTTTCCATTGCAACAAGAACGATTGAATACAACCTTAAAATTTCCCTTTTGCTCAGTTTACACAAAATTCGTTCATTACATTTTGCTATAAAGTTGCATACAGCTTACTATGATTCAGTTTTTAGGCTATTAAAACATCAATTTAAAAAAAAGGCCAAAAATTCGCATTTTTCTAAAGGAGTTAGTTTGGTTTTTGTATAAAAATTGAGACTTTTTTCATCTTTTGCTTTAACGCAAAATGCATCAAGAAAAAGTGATTGGTGAAGTTCTAGAAAGAAAAGAAGAGTTTTTGAAATAAAAAACTTTTATTTCAAAAAGCCCCAAAACGTGCATTTTTCCAAATAAAGGTTTTAGTTCATGGTTTTTGTAAAAAAAAATTGGGACTTTTTTACATTTTGTTTTAATGCAAAATGGATTAAGGAAAAGTTTCTGTGAAGTTCTAGAGTCAAAAGAAGCCTTTTAGACTATAAAAACATTGCTTTAAAAAAGCCCCCAAATTTGCATTTTTCCAATGAGATTTTTCCATATTTTTTTTTTGTAATGCAAAATGGATCAAGAAGAAGTGTTTGTTGAAGTTCTACAAAGAAAAGAAGCCTGTTAAGACGATGTAAAAACATCATATAACAAAACCCAAAATTTGCATGTGTCCAAGGGGGTTAGTCCATAAACCATGGACTAGCCCCTTGGGAAAAATGCAAGTTTGGGGGCTCTTTTAAATCAAGATTTTTATAGCCTAAGAAAGCTTCTTTTCTTTCTATAACTTCACCAAACACATTTCCTTGATCCATTTTGCATTAAAACAAAAAAATGATAAAATTTGAGTTATCTACCGCCATTTCTTCTTGCTTGAATCAATGGACGATATAATAAGGACATTTTTGAATGTTATGTTGGTCGCTTTGCTGACCATTGTTTTATTTTAATATTTTTTAAATCAAATTTTCCACGTTTTTTTAAACTTTTTCGCGCTCCAAGTCTCAGGGTTAGTATATTTTTTAGAACTTGTTGTTTTTTGCTGTTAAGATTGAATTGCTTGCCGGTGGGCGGTCGCTAACGTTTTTGCTTACTTGCAACAAAAAGCTTTGTTTAAGTTCACACAATTTAATTCCAGAACCGTAAAGTGGTGATCATTGTCTTATAGAAAAGCGAAATTTGATATTATGGAAAATTAGTACTAACCGTATAGCTGTCGTTTGACAATTCCAGTCAAGCGAATATGGTTCCTATCCTCCTCTGAAAAAATCCAAAAGAAAAATATTGCACCAACGTCCTTACTTCATGCACTTACTCTAATGAAAACAATTCCACCCCCACAACTCTACGAGCTGTTAGCTATAAACTTTCGAAGACCTTTTAACACAGTCAAATAAGCCATTGTCATGTCTTTTTGTGGGTACCTTTCAATTTGCTGACATATTCTTTGCCAAAATACCAGCTATCAAACAGGAAAACTGCCAAAATACCTTAAGACGCCAGCTACTGGTAATATCTTTAATTTTATTCCATTGGTTTGAAGTAAACTTAGAAGAAGCCAAGTTAAACATTTTCTAAGTGTGCTTTAAAGTATATCGATCAGTACGATAATCAAAATAGCTAGATGTCTCGGTTCTTGTGACGATATTCGTAGTGATAAAACACTATTCTCACTCTTGTCGAAAAAAAAAAAAAACAGAGTAACACTAGCTTGATTTTGATCCAATGAAAATTTAAGTTTAATGCAATCTCCGAGGCAATTTTAGCCTTTGAAATTTTTTTAAAAAATAATAACAATTTCTCCTGTTGTCTAATGAGCCATGCAACGTGGTGAGTGAAAGAAAGTAGTTAATTTGCTTGTCATAAAGTGGCTTACCATTGTGTTTCTTGTTCTGTGCTAAGCACAGCCTATTAACTTCGACCGCGAAAATGCGACAGAATAAAATCAGAAGACTCCTCATGTTGAATGTTCATTATATGGGTTCTATTGAAATGCTCCTGACTTCCGTGAGAATCATAACCTCGTTTCAAAGCCTTTAACCACCTGCTTAGCAAGTCGACATTTCATGAGGTAATATGGTTTTAAACACGTTTTAAGAGAGCAACATTAATTGCAGGCGGTTGTTAACTGTTGACTTTCTGAGAAAAATAGAGGTTCTATTCAAAATAGCACAAAATCAATTAAGGTCTACAGTGTATTCAATAGCTTCCAGGTATTAGACCTGCGGAGCAGGGTTTACAGTGGTAAAGGGGTGAGGGGCGGGGGTTGAGGGAATTAACCAACACCTATTAGGGTAAGGATACAGGGGGTCCGGGGGTATGCTCCCCTGGGAAAAAATCTGGTTGTCCTTAGGATGGCAACAAATGCATCTAAAACTATTTTACTTTATAGTAGCAATAAGATGGAGTGACCAAAAAGTCGTGTTGCATTAACGCTCCAACCGGATTTTCCGGAAATGTTTTGTAAATAGTAAACAACCCTGAATAAAATCCGACACCTTTTGAAATAGCTGTCTACGCTCGTGATTTTGGGCGGGGGGGGAGGGGAGGGGGCGCAATCTTTGTTTGGACAATCATGATTATTAACGATACAATAGAACATGTAACGCAACGAAATATATTTTTTTAAAAAGTTTAATTTTAAACAAGCTTTTTGGAAATCATAACAAGTTAATGGTTCTACCACTAGTTGTTTTATAGACTGACGTTCACTTAGGCTTCAGAACAATCATTTTAATTTGCTAACTAATTTCTGAGTACAATCACTCGTTTTTTTTTTTGCCTGCCATATCTGAAGGACCACGGTTTGTTGAGACCCAGAAATTTTGCTTCAATGGCAACGTGACGTAACGACTTCTCCTCTGTATTATTAGCAGGTAAGACAAAATCTCAGTAACAAAAAACACCCAGCACTGGGCATGTTCATCAGCCTTGCGGTCGTCTGGATATTGGGTCTTTTGTGTCTGTGTGCTGGTTTTAAAAGTTATCTGAAACAAGATTTAGACAAAATTATGGATTCATACGGTCTCGATCAGATTGCAAAATAAATGCCCTTTTACGGGTACGATTGTGTTTTGTTTCTTTCACAATCGCACACGAATTAAAGTCACTTCTTCTTTGAAACAATTTCAACTGAAAACAATGTGTGGAAAACTCATGGGTTAATGCAATACTCCCGCAGCTCCTACCATTACTCACCCAGCTATACACAGAAGCCCCATTTTTTGTCGAGTTCGAACACTTTATTAACCGAGCACCATCTTTTCACAGAATCTTGGGTGGTACAAGCCCAATAAACCGCACCCTTATAGATAAAAGGCAAATTGCAGCAGGCCCCTTCTGCATTCCCACCGACTATACGCAGACCGTCTTTACAAACTGAAAGGAAACATTTGACAAAGATAAAGAACAAGTTAGCATTTCCCATATTTTGATAACCGTTTGAGCACGAAAAACAACAGAAAAGGTGGGTGTTCTTTACTCTAGCTACCTTTATCTGGCTAGAAACTAAATGTAAAAAGCGTGTTACTTTAATTTGTATTTTGTTTGCTTTCAGTTTTATCCGGGACTACCTGCAAAATTCTTCTCAGTAGAGCACGTTCTGGTTAATGGACGAATTAATCGAACTCGTTGCTTCTTGAAGCTTTCGGTAAAATGTTATTTTTTGCGAAAGCATGCTAAGATCACCGAGCCCTTTTTTAAATCTTGTGCCAGCCCAGGAAAAAATGACAGGAAAAAGTCAATAAAGGCAGGAGGTGAGTAAATTGGTTCCGGGCAATTTTTTTTAAAATTATAGAATTTTTGCCTCTAACCACATTCTAGCAACGCCGCCACCCATCCTCGAATATTATCGCCATCATATCTATCTACTATCTATCAGTCCCGTACAGGGGCATGTTGTTTTTACCTTCCCTTTTAATTTTACAGCATTGCGGTGGGCAGTTTAAGTGGCAACTAGAATAGCAGTCGCTGGGGCAAGGTGGAGTGTCTGCGCCCAGTAAACTGTTACGGCCAACTCCTCGTCGCGAGCTTGAGCAGCAGTGTGCCGGGCATGAGCTAATGCACGTACTGTAGCAAATCTGAGGACAGTATGAAGGTACTGGTGGAGGTGCAGGTACGTACGAAGCAGCAGGAGAAAGATTACAGCACCTCACGGGGCAGTCTGGTGCGCAGAGCTTGGCGCAGATTGATGGACATGACTGTTGTTGCTGATGAGCCTCAAAACTTTGCTGAAACTGAAAAATAACGTCGTTTCTAAGTCAATAAAACGCCTTGTTTTAAAATGCTTGTTTGTACCGTAAATTGCTTTGCAATAAGCAATTTTATCATAATTTTCTATTCACTGGTACCCGGGTATATTCGAACCTGGATATAGCTGGGTGCCAAGTTACAGGAAAGATTTTATTGTGGATCCTTTCCATAAATTTCACTGTAATTGGGGATAGATCGATCAGTCATATGATGAGTTTTTAAACATATTGTGGCGAATTTGAGCAATGTTCACACTATACAAGATAGCCTAGCCTTGGAGTAAGCTCTCCTATTTGGGCAAGCGAAATGAGCCTTTCGAGAACGCGCGAGCGAGGGGCCTTTCCCCTGTCCCTCGCGGCTTCGCCGCTCGCGCGTTTTCGCGATACTCCCTTCACTCGCCCAAATAAGAGAGCTTGCTCGCAGGCTACAGATAGCCTTTTTGTGCAGACACGAAAAGCTATACGGTATATAGTGTGAACACCTATCTGATATGTGACTCTCCCCTTTAGAGATGGGCGCGGCGCAGCTTCGCTCCTACGGAAAATCGCGTCTTAAGGTTATTACCTGTGCCGGTTGAGTTGTTACGGGAGGCATCTGCTGCTGAACACTTGTTTTCCCCTTTACACAGCAGTAATCAGGACACCTATCTACACACATCCCGTCGCAATCAGAAGAGCATGGTGCGTAGGCGAGCTTGGGCTGAGGAATTGACCCAGGGGCGTCACCTTTGGATAAATAAAGAACAAGAACGAATAACTATACCTTAGATTTTCCTAATTGCCAAAGATTCAGCCCGGTGAAAACGCGAGGCTGACGGGGCGGCAGCATAATACAGCCGATGCGCAAGGTATTGTAAAGGCGGAGAAAAATCTCGACTGATGTGAAAGATAATTAAGGTAACAAAGAGCTAATACAATAACCAATTAGAGCGTGAGATTTGGTGTATAACGTCATCATGTCATTAAGCGTTATAGTGGTAGAGTTATTTAGGCTTTCATCCCTACCGTCGTTGGTTTGTCCGGAAGTTCGTGGGCATTTTAGGTGAGTAAAAACACGGGTTTTATATGCTTGTATGCTTTTTGAATTGTATGCAGTTTAGTAGATTGTTATTTGAGTTTACATTCGAACCATCGCGTTCTATTAAAATCGAACTGTTAAAGGCCAGATCGCAAACTAATAGTACTGTCGTATACTGTATCTTCCTCCTTAGAAATTTGACACAAAGATGGGATGGCATGTTCTTCTTGGAAGGGTGTAATTATTATCCTTACAAAAATTTCAGGAAATCCCTGCAATATAATGCTTGTGTCAATGACGTAGCGTCGCTGCGTACAAACCTTTCACCTTAACTCACCCTAAAAGGATATGTAGTTAAGTACTGTTAGCATAACTGAGGTCGCGGCTACAAATGGTGAGACCACAATGAGTAGTATGGCCGGGATGTGTAACTAACCACAATGCGGACTTGCGAACTACACGTATCGACTGTTGTAATCAGAAAAGTATTGTGTAATCATCAATTAGAAAACAGTTTCCTTTTACCTCCACAATAGCCCCATTGTTTATCAACATCGTAGTCGTAAGTCGTAGCACACCAGGGCTTGGATTCATCCTGAGTGGTGCAAGTTGTGTACATTTTCCCACCATAGATAAAGGGAAAATGACAGCAGTTCCCATTTGAGTTGCCGCCGTAGCACAGATAGCAGGACGCACAAAACCCCCACTGTTTATCTACGTCATAATTAGCAGTGGTTGAGCACCAGCGATACCCTCGCCCTGCCCTTGTGCAGCGATGGTGCGGTGTTCCATTATAGATGAAGGGAAACATACAGCAAGCATCATGCGAAGTCCCACCATGGGTGGCCATACAACCTGATGTGATAACAAAATAACTATGTATATTTTTTAAATATTAAATGGTTTTCTCTTTAGTGTAACCATCTAATTGTTTATTTCAAGAGTTTTATTCCAATAAAGCAAATGTAAATGCTTTAGTGGACACCAAAAATTTGCCACCACGCCAGCACCACAGAAAATAATTTGTTTGTTTTGTTGTCACTGTTGTTATTCTTTTGCAAGCAACTTTATGATAAACCTTGTCCCAGTCATGTCAGGATGCACATCTAGCTCTGCAATTTCCACAACCAACATCATTCATAAATTAAGAATGATTTCTTAAAATACTGCTTTAAAATTTTAGACGTTTTCAGAAGATCAAAGAACCAGGATTTTTCCCCATACACCGAATTCAGCATATCGGTGATGATGAGCAACATCACTTTTGCTTACCTTGGATTGTAATCGCAACTGAAATAGAAAGCAAAGGAGAATGAGTTTACAGGTTTTAGGAAAGTTGTTGAGACGCCTAAAAAACGTCTAATTACTTTTAGTTCTAATTCCTAATATCTTCTTTATCCCGTCGCGAATTATTTTCTTTTTCGATATAGGAGAATAACGCCCAACGTTGACTGTATTAAAAATTCAATCGCCTGAGTTTAACAGATAAACAATTTTGTTAGTTAAAGGAGCGCTATTAAAGTGTGTCGAGTCATTTTGTATAGAATAAAATCAGCTTGGAATCGAAGGAAATCTTATTAGATAAAAGATTGTGAAATAGAAAAGCACGTACCGAACATCACGAATCAATAAAGACACTATGCTCTTTAAAACTAGCGAGCTCAATTTCTACAATTTTGGATCGAGCGTTTACGTTTAATTTATTTGCTTGGTTTTCAGCACATTTCAACTACTAGCCTGAGATTACTTTCTACATTTAAAGACCTCACCACTGGTTTCCCAGCGTCATTTTTGTGGGGGGACATCGTTTTGTTTCCCGAAATACACCCCGTTTAAGGACAGTGTCTAAACTTTTATTTCACCCACTGCCAGTTGGATGTCGTGGTGAGACTCACGGATAAAAAGAATCTTGTATGACCTTGGTTACAACGAGTTTTCCATAGCTCAGTGGGTAGAGGATGCTTAACCTGTTCCACCATGGTCGTGTTTCGACTACCGTCCATGGACGCTCAAGATTTTATAACTACAGAAAAGTCCTGGCTTAAATTTAACTTACCTGCAGCTGACAAAGCAGTTGAAATTGGCGGAAGGGTTGGTAAAGTAACAGGTAAAACTTGTGGCAGTGCAGTCGATGGTGGTCGACAAGGAGGTGGGGCCCGTGGTACAGGAGGCCCCCCCGGTGGAGAACATGGAGGGGATGGAGTGACTGGTGGAGGGGTAGCGACAGGAGGACACGGAGATGTGGATCCAGCAGAGCATGGCGGTGGAGGTGTTGTAACAGGCTCAATAGTAAGTGCAACGCATGGACCAGCTGTACTGGAACCTCCTTCTGGACCGCATGGTGCTGGCGGTGGCGTTGTTTTGGTGCTTGGAGGTTTTGTTGGGGGAGGCGGTGGTGGTGGTGGTCTCGTTGGTGGCAGTGCTGGAGGAGATGGCTCCGGTGTTGCTGGTGGCGGTGGAGGTGCATATACCGGTGTGGGTGCATGTCGAACTGGTGGTGGAGGAGCGTGTAAGTGGACATGTATATGAGGAAAGAGAGTTGGTGGAGGAGGTGGTGGTGCAGTGATACGTATGGTTGGTGGAGCTGGAGCTGGTGTGGTTGGCACAGGAGAAGTAATGGTTGGTCTCATTGTTGTTGTCTGTTTTGGAGTTGTTGGCTTGGTTGTTGATGGAGCTAGAATCAAACAAAAAACGTTTGATAGTATGATACTTTGCGGACGATACTTAAACTTGTTAAAAGTTTATCCGAATGATTAAGGGTTAGCACTTCAAAAATCAGCTTGTCCATCCTCCTACACACTTTAGCCACTATACTAATAGAATCAACTCAGTTGGTAAAACCACATTTTTGTATCTATGGAAATACTGTCATGTAAAAGATTTTGCGCATCATAGGTTGCTGCTTATTACAAAACGTCTTAAAGGAGACCTAACAGATAAGTTCCCTTAGTTAAGGCCCTTTTTGAAACAAATTAACTTTGTTGAACTTGGTTTGGAAGGCAGAAGTCTGACCATTCCACAGCCCGTGATCTTAACTCTTGGGTCTTTCTATCTACCTGCACTAGCTTGAGGAATTATGCATATAACACCTTTATTTCTCGTGCTTACTTGGTTTAGGCCTTGATGTCACTGTAATTTTTACTTGGTGGTCGCAGTGAATTCCCGGGATAGCGTACACAACTTTCTTGCCATCCAAAAGAATCTCACGCTTTCCGTAGGGATCCTTTGCCCAAAATTTGACAATCTGGTTAGCTGCTATTTTTGATCCCGGTGAGTCAAGTAACAGCTGCTGGCTTTCACTTATTTCATTCATTACCTTTGCGTAAATCAGATACCAGCTGTTAAAAAGGGTATCTATGGGCAAATCAATGCTTAATCCTCACATTTGATTGCAGTAAATTAAAAGCAAATATCATCTCATAAACCAATATAATTTGAACACTGTTTTTTTAGTATCCATGGAGTTTGTAAAACCTATATTACATGCAACACAGTGCTCAGTTCAATATTTCGCGTCATTTGCAATGCATTACCAACTTTGTGGTTCCGTAAACATGACCGGAAATTAATGTTGGAAGGAAATGTTTTGAAATAACTGCAGTTAGGTACTTTGTTGGTCAGAGCGTAGTGTTTCGTTTTCGTACCTCTGAAAGTAGGGGTCCATTTGAAACAGAGACCTTATCTCTCTTGTCTGGAAGACGGACCAGACCCACCACTTTTTTATTTCGGATGACGTAGTGAAGATGAATCTCAGGTCCTGTGACTAAGTAGCCTTCCGGCTTAAGACTGGAATAGAGCATAAAGGGTATACCGGCATCGTTCCAGAAATGAAAATTCAGGCAAGGACCTAAAGCGAGGAGTAAAAATGAAGGTATCATAACAAGAAGCATTCAGCATTAGGGGGCTTAGCTTTACCAACGCCAAAGACAATCTTGTTCCCAGGGTCCTTTCCTAATCGTTCCTTTTCTCTCGCTCCGGGGAAGAGGTGGTAAGAGAGGACCCTGGGAACAAGATGGAGATTTAGCATCGACGACGGGGACGGCAGAGTAAACGCCACTTTTGAAATGAATTCGCGTTTATTCCAATTCGCTGAAAATGTCAAATACAGTCCAATTTTCCTGGAGTCGATTTCTTGGGGACTCCGACAGAGGGGAAGATTTTAACTCTTGTAAAAAGTCTATAAAATTTACAATTTATAGACATCTTACTATCTCTGTAAAAGGTCCAGTTTTTCCAGTGTACTCTCAAGTTTGGAAAGTTGCCGTCGCCCAAAAAGCAATAGTTTTATTTAGCAAAACAATAACTTTGCACGTGCAGTATACCTTTTGTTCATTTCTTTGCCGTCACTGCACGACCATGAAGTGAAATTCCTCATGCGAATTTTTATGGAGGCCGTAAACAAACGGTGACGACATTATTCTTTTTCTTTCGTCCCTTGGGAGATTCACCTGCATTAAACGACTCGGAGTTGAAATAAACCCAACATATTTTTTAAAAATGCGAATTCATTCTAATAGTGATATTTTCGCTGCCGTCGCCCTTGTCGCTGCTAAAACTCCCTCAATGCGGGTAAACAGTAAAATTCATAAAATTTTAGATTGCATACCGAAGGGAGGTTGGGACACCTACCCCAACTCGAGTCATACGGGATAAAAGGGTTTGTTAAACACCGAAGGATATGGATGGTTCCAAACATTATAGGCTGGAGAAGGGTACAGATTTCAGGGGATTTCATACTAGTGTAGAATAGGGTCAGTGGTATGAAGATGAGTTTCTTCTCCTCAGCTCTCTGACACATGATAGGTTTTTTGGGGGGTTTGTAGTCCAGAAAAAGATTGCCAAATGCAACTGAACATGTTGAACATGGTCTGGTTGGTATAGGCTATGGATTCGCTCACCCCTTGCCTAAAATTTCTTCATTACCTCGCTGGGATCTAGCTTTCATCACTTTGTCCATTTCAGTTCTTCCAAAATATAATGAAAAATGGGGATATGGTCAAAACAACAAGGGATTGTCTTAAGTGCCCGACGCCTGAATGATCGATACTTAAAACAGATGGAGGACAATTTTGTGGAAAACATGAAAAACGACGGGATTTTTTCACCTTCTTCTTTGGGTGGAGTGGTTGGTGTAGTAGCATTTGTAGAATGAGTGGTAGGTATGGTTTTATTTGTCCCTGGTGGAGGGGAGGTTGGTGTAGCACTTATTCCAGGCTTTTGATGTGGCGTTGGTGGCGGACGCGTTCCAAGGCAGTTCATAAGCGGATCCTCGTTTGCTGCTAAAGGCCTTAGGGCGAACGAGCATCGTCTAAGCCACGATTTAGAAGCCATGTTGTAGTCTATGACAATCTTTACACGGTGATAGTCTGAGTCCTCACTTCTACAGATGTACCATCCTTTACGCATAAGACTGAACTGGAAAGCTCCTGGCAACGAAAACACTTGGAAAAAGGCTGCGGTGGCGTCATAGTCTGAAGGTCAGAAGAAAAGGGACTTTAATGATTACGACAAAGGCTTTTGATAGAATATTTGGTATTGGTTTTACTGCCTGTGTAAGAGGCAGATTACCTCTTTTGACAGTGCAGAACTGACACCCAAAAATGTCACTCGTAAAATTTCAGCTGAGTTCATATTATAAACTTCCCAGGAACTGGAAAAAGTTTTAAACAAATTCCCCTTTTACCTTTGAAAATGGAAACTAAACTAAAGTCTACCACAAACTTAATCATGAGCTCGTAAAAACTGAACGGAAATGAAAATCTTCTACTCCGAATATATATCAAATAAACTTACCAAATTTCGTATCTCCCTTCTTTCCTAAAACAAATTTGTAGTTCTTTTGTCGAACGAAATGACTAGGGGCACAGGCCGATTCAAATGATATAGTCGGGTGTTCGCCGGTTCCGTTGTCGAATCCAGGAATGTGGACCATAAAAGCCTGTTTAATATTAAATATAAGAAATAACCTAGGTTTCAAAGTAGAAAAGAAAATGAACACAAAATTAAGGTAAAGATACTGGTGTAATGTGCTGAGAGAGTGGAATGGTGAAGGGCAGTACGTGTTCCAGGCATTTCAGAAGTCCCAGCTTTCTAAACTAAATGATTTTTTACCCGAGGTCTCCAAGCGCAGAAAATATCAATTAAGATATGGAATATGAATTTGACAACAGGCTGCCAAAAAAGAATCACTGATAATGGTGTTTTCAACCTGAGGATACTATTCTTGGGGATCCATGGGAGTAGCACAGGGTGCACTGGTTTTTTTTAGTGTGAAGTGGAATGCATTGACGCCGATGATTTCATAGCCTTTTGTCTCTATCCTATGAACGATACAATTAAGAGGTCTAACTAATGCGTCCTACACTACTCAGGTGTGGTTTATTGGAAGTGAATAATAACGGCAGAACACAATTATTGCAGCAAAGAATCCATGATGAACGGGAGAATATCAGGTACACTTGCAAGGCATTTGAATTCTTTCTCCACTTTTCCCTGGCCAAGCAGTGAATTCAAAAGTTCTGAATTTGGTCTGGGAAAAGAAAGTGCTCATAGGAAATTTTCAGTTTTGGACGATCATTTTATACATTTTGCGACAATTTTGCAAATATACAGTAGATATTGCCTTCTAGAATGGTACACCAAGAATGGGCATAGCTTTTTGAATTGGCTATCTTACCTGACAATGCTGAGTTAGTTCCAATCTGTCATTACTTATTCGCCAACAAAGATTGTACATAGGATTTTGAGCAGCGGGTACATCAAAGGCATGAATCACATACAGAGCACCATGTACAACTGCAAAATATACGCATGATAACTCTATTTATGAGCTTGCAGTTTTTAGTGTTATTTTGGTGCATCTTTTTTTCCCTCAAACCAATAGCCCATTTCCGAATTACCTCAATTACCTCTGTTTCAAAGCGAGGCTAGGCACAAAGTCATTAATTGAATGATATGAAAATGACTTTTTTACTTTCAAACAAATAAAACCTATTTTCACAAGAAAAGGTTAGCATTTAGACTCATTTTGAAAGTGAGAGTTTTTGGAACTTGAAATGGCCTGTTTTTATGCTCTAGGGTCAATTTAAATTTAACTAACATGATAAGAGAAAGAGACAACTACCAGTTCTACTAAGTGACAAGTTTATGAATCAAAAGTAATTTCGCAGTTAAAATAGGCATTTCATTGATGCTCGGGATGTCTCTCTAAAAACGTTATTACCAACAAAAGTTTATGATTTGCAATATTCATGACTATAAAAAAATGGTTTGCCATGGAAAAGTTGAAGTTAACGAAGAGCACGACACGCTAGCCTTTATAGTTTCGTTAATTTTAGTAAAAAGCTGTGAAATTGGCTGTTGCTCAAAGCAAAAAAGTTCAAACGTCAAAAGTTCTGCACGATCTAAAATGGTGATGAATAATGGTTGGCTACTTACTCACTTTCGCGAGACCTCTTGGGTCCACAAACTGTTTAGCTGTGGCAGCTTCGTGAGGGTTGTCAGTCTTAGGTGGAATATAGTATGGGACTGCTCTGTTGTACACAAACGCGCCATGATATATCCCTGGGTGACCCGGTAGCGGATGGCCTGGTGTCCCGCCGTATTGAACTCCTATTGTTGCATTGTATGTTGATTGCAGCTCAGTTTGACCCGTTACAATTTGACCTGTTTGACCTTGGGTCCCTGTCTGACCGACCGCTGCCCCACTCGTCAGTGTTGTTTCTGTTCTATTCACTCCGCTGGTACCAGCTTGAGTTGTAGTCTGCGGCGCTGCAACAGGTTCCACGGGTATGACACTTCCATTTGCTGTGTATATGTTAAACGACTGAAAGGATGGTGTGGTCAATTTAGTCGGATGAGTGTCGTTTGAGGTTTAAGAATTAAGAGTAAGGACCAAGGGGAGGTGATGAAAGCGATCGCCTCTCATGAATGTGACCAGGGTTCATGTCCCGGATAATTAACCTAGTGTGATGTTGAGCATTAATTACTATCTTCCCCTGATGTTTCTTTCGGGTACCTCGGTTTTTTCCTCTCCTTTTCAAATAACAATGCCTCCAAACCCCAAACATACTCGGAGTGCATACACCCATGCTGAGCAGGTTCTTAGAGCTAAAAGTATTTCCTTTGTAGAACAACTCTAAATATTGTTTTGTCAAACTAACTCAGTTACTGCCGAAATTGTTTAATTAATTCAGTGTTTGATCACACTAATAGTGTGATATTTTCGAATCTAAGTCATTACAGTAAATGATTCAACCAGAATAATCTAAAGTATTAGGCATTACACATAAGAATATTTCTAAAACTGAAAAAAAAATGGATTGAACACTGATTACAAGAAGTATAAACACTGTACCGGTTTATGTAATTTTCCTAGTGTCTCTAATGCTTCCTTAAGCGTCTTCGTCGCGACTTCTGTTGCTGCTTTTGTTGCTGCTGCTTCCGCTGCTTCGGCTGCAGCCCTCTGCCCAGCTACCGCTCCTGCCAAGGCCCCGGCTTCTGCCCCACTTATTTTGGCTTCAGACATCCCAAGGGATGCTCCCGCCTTAGCCCCCGCTTTGGCTGCTATCTTTAAGAGAAGAGACTGGGGGGCTTTCTTGTTATCTTTAAGAAATACATATTAAAAGGAAAATTTACTTACCGGTAAACCCTTTCTATATTCGGTTCTAGTAAATTCTCGTTGCAAGTTTCTTTCAGGCAGCGTGGCGTCAAGAACAGCGCCTCTCAAGATTTGCACGGTTGCTAGAAACGTGACGAATCTCTGTTCGGATAACACTGTACATTACTCCTGGTACCCTTATCGGCCTACAATTTCTTTTTGGATCGCCGTATGGGATCCCGAACACTTGCTCTCGTTAATCAGGTCATTTGTTATTTCTCACTTACAATTTTAACACTAAACAGAGTCCCTAAAAACATTATAATATAAATGGCACGAAAAGCACAAGGAAATTCTTAGAGAATATAAAGTTATGAAAAATAACAGTTTTATTGATTCGAATAACTGCCATACCTTCCTTATGTGGCGCTTGTGTCCACAGGAACTGGGAGGGGATGGGTGCGTAAAATTTGTTATCCGGGGTCTTGACAGCCACCGTCAGAGAATCATTGCCGTATTGCTCCTTATGAAGCGCCTCGATGTAGTAGTATGAGCCATTCATAAGGTTGATAGGGTATGATTCTTGTTCCGGATATCTGAAGGTATACGAAAGCAATAATCTTAAGCCGTTTAAAGAGAAAAGTGTTCAGCATTAGTTTTGTATGACCCATTCATAAGGTTGATAGGGTACGATTCTTGTTCAGGATATCTGAAGGTATACGAAAGCAATAATCTTAAGCAACAATTTTAAGCCGTTTAGTTTCGCCGAACAACATGGGTCGAGACACGAATTATTATTGGTGTAGTACATAGGTTTAACCCCAGACACACGGGTTTTCCCTCCACTTCTAATTTCTAATTCGAACTGGAAGGGTGTACCCGTAGTTCCAAAGAGCTATCAGGTGCCTCGTAGTAATTAAATTACTTCTTATAACTTTTCTTAACAGTTTGCCTTGGTCCCAAACGGACTACAACGCCTAATGAAAATGGATCATAATCATTTTTGTCTTAAAATATAAATCAATATCTAGACAGCATACATACTTTCTAAACTGCATAGGAAGGGACTCGTGATCTTTTCCAACGCGACATATCAGAATCTTATCGTCAGGGTTATCTGTCGTACTTAAAAACAGTTGGCCCTCATTGTCACTTTCTGGAATAAAACAGATGTAAAAGGCTACTTGCAAATTGTTTAAATATTCAGTTAAATAGCCATCGCAAGGGTCATCTCAGGAACAATCGTTAACAAATGACATTCAAATGAAACAAAGTAAGATAAAAATGCTAACTGGCAGT
This sequence comes from Porites cylindrica, assembly GCA_964035525.1. NCBI lineage: Eukaryota > Metazoa > Cnidaria > Anthozoa > Scleractinia > Poritidae > Porites > Porites cylindrica. The sequence goes on along the minus strand of OZ037779.1, from coordinate 43,701,003 downwards.
TGGACATTAAACCAACTGGTTAATCAGATAAGGACGTATTTTCATTCAATCAGAGTGAGTCTGTGGGACATAAAAGACCTTTTTAGGGACATAATAAATCTTTGGTGGTGACTATAAATTAGGAGGAGCAATTATGACTATTTACCCATTAATTGATTATACTGTGTCACAAGTAGTCCGGCAGTAGGTTCCGGACACAGTAGTATTGAAAATTATCCCTGAAAAGCCCCGAGTGATGTAAATACATGCTTCCTCACCTATAAAGAATATATGTTGTCCACTTTGCTGTGGCACAAAGTAGCCACTGATTCTTGAGCCGTAGTTGTCACCCCAGTTGACTGGCTCACTGAACATCGGAGTGTATGAATAATATGTGGGCATAGTTGGAAAACGAGGATCTTCCAACAGTTTCTGGCACAGGTAACCATCGATTCCGTCCCATCGTTCAAGAATAGCTCCTCTCTGCTTTTTGGGATCTGAAAATCAACACGAAAATATTGCACTTTAATAAGACGAAAACTTCTTTTATTTGATCGATTGGATTTTGATGTAGATATATTATCAAGGCCTAGTCAATGTTCGTGTAATAAGGACAATTAGTTTAATATTTGAAAGGCTGTGTCAATGTTGTTAATCTATTCTTAAGGATGCTGTGATAAATATAAAGAATAAATATTAAGAAAATCCCCTTCCTCGGGATCGACCAGGGTTTTTGGGTGTACAGCATATATACACACAAATTGAATCACCACTCTAACGTCAACTTCCACGATGATAAATTCTATGGGCATGCACGGCACATACGGCAAGAACATGCAACGCCCTGAAGTAATTTGAAACAACCCCGCAACAACCCAGTACACGCGCCAGAAGATAAAAAGAATGAAAAGACAAAAAAACGAAATTCTAACCCGAAGATGTAAAACATTCAATGTTCTTTCTCCTTGTTAAGTTTATTTGACCTGATCAGGAGTTTTACGGGATGCGGTTAGTTCACGAAAGCATGCATTGCATTGGTCCATGAGAACAAAGGGAATACATTGGATTGGCTGTGAGATCAAATGGCATACATTGGATTGGCCGTGAGATCAAATAGTATGCATTAGATTGGCCGTGAGATCAAATAGCGTGCATTAGATTGGACGTGAGATCCAATGGCATGCAGTAGATTGGCTGTGAGATCAAATGGCATGCATTAGATTGGCTGTAAGATCAAATGACATGCACTGAATTGGCCGTGAGATCAAACGTCATGAATTTGATTGGTTGTGAGATCATATGGCATGCATTGGATTGACTGTGAGATTAAATGGCATGCATTGGAATGGTCATGAGGTCAAATGGCATGCATTGGATTGGCTGTGAGTGGCATCCATTGGTTTGGTCGTGAGATCAAATGGCATGCATTGGATTGGCTGTGACATCAAATGGCATGCATTGGTTTGTTCGTGAGAACAAATAGCATGTATCAGATCATAACGAGGGCTTGAGGATAATAAAAGAAACTTTTCAAAACGATAACCATATACAAACCAGAAGCTATCTTTTGCCTTGGTATTTTCTGCCTAGCGCTATGTTCCTCTCTATCCGTTGGTTTCCCTGTGGGTTTACAGAAGAAAAAGAAACTGTTAAGGAGCGTGTGCATTTTAATTGATCTACGTTGAATTTGTTTCGCTTGTTTCACGTGTTAAGCTGAAATTGTACCTACGGCCACAGGTGAGAGAATAAATCGCACCATGACTTCATGTATTTGGGTACCACAAAACTCGTGCAATCGAGCCTTTATTGGTAGTGCTGATTTTCCGTTTGAGTCAAACATTCACAGCTTTTTTCACTCACACTATCTGCTTGTATGCTTAACTTTACATTTCACTCATTGTAGAAGGAATGAAATTACTATAACTTTGAATGCTTACTTACTTATTAAAAGTATTGACATAGCATTTATCATCGGCTAATATGCTTGTCAAATAATTTTTGTAAGGCGTGTCTCGTTTTAATTTGCTACATAAACGCTATTTGGACAAAATGACAGATATGAGTTGATACTGCCTGTTTATAAGCCAGTTTACCCACCCACCAAGAGGAGGTAATTAAACAGTCGCGTTGGGGGGCCCAAAAACAACATTAACTTGACATTTCTTTCAATTGCCATGTGTTTAGATTACCATCTATTTGCCTTTAGATAGCCGCTTGTTCAAGACAAAACATTAAACCAGCCTAGCTTTCTTAAAAATAATAACTGTCACGATATTTTGACCGCGGCTTACCTTTATGGTTTTCCTCCGCTAGACTAATTTCATAAGAGCCACACCAAAAAAGGCCATAAAGCAACAACAGTGCGCTTCTCATACTGCATGATCATATCATAAGAGTCACACTCGAAACAGTCGATGTTCAGCCATTATTGGATTCATTGCAAACCACTTGTGACGAATTTTCTCTAAATCAACTTTCCTCCTGCTGTAAGACACCTGTCATGAAGGTCTCGCCTGTCGGTGGTTTTATTGACTCGTGCCATGATGTAATGGACACGGTTTATTACCTGCAATGGCTTTCAAGTTCTTGTCTTTTTAGTGTCAACTGCTGCACTTTTTTAGGCTTAACCAGCAAATCACTAAAATCAAAGTAAAAGAAATGAAAGAATTTTCTGCAGTATAATTTATATTTGAATTAGATCTTCTTATTCAAAGAGGTATAGTTTTAAAAGATCTTGTCTTAGTGATCATTGTGAAAAGCTAAAACAAAGCCTTTGGTTTCAAGTTTAATTAGCAAAGTAAACAGATTAACTGAAATACTTTCCTATTCACGGTTTGGTGGTAAGTTGTCTCACTCAAATTTGCGCCTAATTAAAAAGTTATATTTCAAATTAAGCTGAGTAAATTCTGATACATTCCAGTCAATTGATAGGTAGCAGACAATAATCGATTGGCTTTGATACCGATGAAAACCTTTCGTTTAGAACTATTTCACAGTGGATGATACTTCATATCCTCTAACATAATGAGTCCTCCTCCACTGTTTATAGCCCCCTCCCCCCCCGTTCTCAGTTAAGTCCCTTTGCCCTCCCGTGCCATGCCCTCTCTTGAGCCACAATTTGCGGGCTGGATCTTCCGCTGTTGTCGAGAAAAAATATTCAGCGTTTAGTCTCGATTAATCAGTAACAGGCGTAATGATGAAAGTATGGTACAAATATGGTATTTCTCCGTTTCTAATTGGCTCAAATCCCACGGATAATTCGTCGTAACCAGCCACTGTTTACCAAGAAGTGTGCGATATAATGAATAATGACGTCAGTTCTAGAAACTTGACTGTTAATCTAGAGGACCTGGGGACCAGGTTGAGTTGTTTTGGTAATGAGTACAAAATGGCAGAACATTTTACTCGTTTCGCGAGGAAGAACTAAGCAATCTATTGGCTAAAAACGGGATCGCAAGAACAACAAGAATACAACTCGACGGACTAGTTCTGCTATTTGGAGAACACTAAACTGAGCAACCCTTTATCCCCTAAACTTGCCAATAAATAGGCAATTGAAGATGAACTTAACATCGGTGAGGCAAGCATGTTTAGTAGTTTGTTTTTAAACTAGGAATTATTTTGAAAAACAATAAAACAATTACATAAACCTTTATCGAGCTCGGTTGCCCACATAACTAGTATGATCCAACAATTATTGAATTCGGTTTTCGTAACATCTGAAGAATTATGTATACTGCTATTTCGAGAAGTGCAGGCGACAATCCCGAAAGGTATTGTGGGATGTCTTAAGTGCACTGTCAATGGACATATGTTTGCTAGTGCTGAAGGAGAGCAAGAAAAGTAGGTTCTAAAGTGTCAAGAACAGTGCATTGATCATAATACCTTTCGGGATTGTCGCGTAAACATTTTTCCCAACAATCTTTCTCGAAATAGCTGTATTTCGGAGGGTGTTATCCGCCTCCGCCTAATCGGCCTCAGCTGATAATACCTTCCTCGATCTCCATAATTCTTCAGGATGATACTCAGCCTCCTCAATAAAACTTTTACTGAAACCACTTGTCACACAGTCTATTATTTCTCTTCCAAGACGGAAATTTCAGCAGAGGCTGAATTCAAAAGAGACACGGAATATAAAAATGCCACTAGCAGTGCGCGATATTTTTCCAAATTGTTCTCAAAAGTATGTTCGTTTTTGGAAATGATGCTATACTTTTTCTTAAACTAGGCGATCATGTACATGGGACTTCACATGCATGCCCGGCCCGGGGGTTTATGTTTAGTGCCTTTGCTTTGCTTAATGTTTCGATTTTTTAGCAATGTGAGCGGGTTCTAACAATATATTAGGTGGAATCAGAAACCCATAAGGGGTTGAAACCTGTAACTCGCGTTCAATGCTTGTGAATATTCATTTTGACTATATTTGGAAATCTTAGTAACGGATAGCCATTTTCAACAAAATGGCTGCTGCGCGATCACCATGCAGATGTTTTAAGACAAGAGTTCTGCATTTCAAGGTTAAAAATACACCGCTAAAAGACAAAAAATGGAAAGAGAAAGTTCAAAAGAATGCTCTGCTTTGTTTTTGTGGAGAAAGGGAAGCTTTTGATCAAAAAATCGTCCTTCGAGGAATTCAACCTTTTTTTTGTCACGGCGGAGCCAATGGTCTGTTTTGAAATGCAACCGAGGCAGCGACGTTTTTGCTGACTTTACAGGTACATTTTGCACTCTAAGACAATTACGTTTTTAAAAGGGAATTTATGTATTTTTAAATGTTTCATAGACGTTTTATAAATTTTTCTCTTCGGTGCGAAAGAAAAATTACAAAATGTGCCTTGATTTGAGATGGATTTTGTTTTGAATTTTGCCATGTGCTTAGCCAATGTCAGTTGCGTGAAAGGATCCGCGATCCAGATAGTGTTTTCCGAATTGCTTTAAAGGATTAACTTTTTAGACTTTGAATAAAAATTTTCAAGAAACGGCTTCTCTGACTATTGTTTTGAGTTTGTTCCGTCATAAAATTAGCTCAAAACACGATCATGACTACAACATCTAAGTTTAATTCAAGATTTTAAAATGCTTCTCACATTCATTACAAGTATCACTTTTTGCGAAGATGTCAGATTCAGGTTTTGGACACTTTCGATACGCAGCTATGAATTTTATTCGAAAATATTTTTCACTGTTTATTCTAGACTTTTAACATAAGAATTTTAAAAGCCTATTTGCAGTATAAGTTTACTGTGCAGAGGGTCAACGAGGCATCGTTTTTTGAAGTGATCGACAACTTCAAGAAGTTGCGAGGCCGTCAACGGCCCGGGTGGTAAGGCAATAATATCCTGCTCGGTGTTTCGGTAATATTCCTGGTTTCAACCTTTGAAAGCTTTCGCGGCTTTCGGGAGTTTTTCCCCCGTTTGTCGGCCATTTTTTTAAGCGGGTGCGGGAACCTGAAGGAAAATTACGTCACGTTGTTTACGAAGTTTGATTGGTCAGTTATCTCTTCTTCTCGTTCCAAATATGGTACTGTCGAAAATGAATAATCACGAGCATCGGACAAAGCAAACATGTGAGCGTTACACGTTTCAACCCCTTATGAGTTTCTGGTGGACTGCAGCTACTTTTCTCTTTGCATCTTGGCCGTTTTGCTGCCTGTGACGGTAGGAACTGGAATCAACAAAATCTTTTCTTCCGGTGTGCCACTAGAGAGCTTAAGCAACGACGACGACGACGGCAGTGAAAACGTCGCTAAAAATTTGAATATGGGTCCTTCCGTCGTATGTTCACGTCCTGCATAAGACCATGTAAAGGAGGTTTCACGTTGTGTTCGTGCAGTGGACGTCAAAGAAATGTACTAAAAAGCGTGATGCACGTGCAGAGCTAGTGCTTTGCTCATAAAATCAATTATTGTATTTTGATGTTGTCGTTGTCGTCGCCGTCGCGGTTGCTTTTAAGAAAGCTGCCTATTATTTAAAGGTAGATTAAGCAGCGACGTTTTTGAGCCACGCACGTCTACCAGAGGTGGACTTTTTGCACTCTCTGATTTTGAACAAATTTTTGGTTAAAACCACTCTTTAAGAGTAAAGACACTTAGAAATATAAGGCATATACAAAGAGAACAAGTCCACTTCTGGTTGGCGTGCGTCGCTCAAAAACGTCGCTGCTTAAACTCAGCCAAGCACAGATGTTAAAAGTTATCAAACTACGGGATCAAGAAAGTCATGACTCTGGTAATATTCTCTACGCCGCTTGTACATTATTGTACGTTATTGATATATCACGGGACCGATAGATAGCGCTATCCACCGTTTGAACTACTGGGGCCAGGATTGAAAAGAATAATTGTTTTAGAGATAGACATTTTTCACGTAAGCTTGCTCCCTTAGAGGTGATGTTACACGGAACGATTCCCAGCGACGATTTTTAGCACAACGCAGCATTACAACATTGTTACGTTGCGTTACCCTCAAAATCGTCGCTGCGAGTCGTCTCGAGTAACATCACCTTAAAGCATGATCTACGTTTCATAACCAAAATTGCACTGTGGTAAACTCTTTTTGTTAGCAGGAAGATCGACCCTGAGAATGCTGATTGCAATAACGGATCATTAAAATTTTATTGGGTGTGCAAATTAAGCGTGAGCGAGCTAAAGAATTTTGAGAAACTAGAAGCTGCCACTTTTGAAAATCTCGAAATAGGGTTTTCTGCGGCGACTTTAAGCTACTTGTTTGGCCAGAATGGTTTACAGTGCGACTACTATAATCGGCACTTGGACAAACTGACCAATCGCATTACAGGAAAATAACAATACATTCCGAGAAATTTAGTTGTGAGCCAATCAGCAGTTCATAAAGAAACGATAAGTTACTGGAGGCATAAAATTTAAATATTGATGGAAACTTAACGCTTTTCAAGAAAGCAAAATATTTCACCTGACAATATAAATGTTTTTCCATTCGAAACCTTACATTTAACACCCAGGAGACATATTTTTTGGCTCAAGCTGTTATTTTGTCATCCCCCAGCAATTTCTTCGCTACCATTGCGAAGTCAAAAATATAACTCTGTCATTCACTCTAACGGTACTTCTCAGGAAACACAGACTTTCTTCAGCGGGTTCAAAAAAGTTCACGTCTGTAGGTTGTAATTGGTTGATTTTGATCCATGTTGTTTTTTTCGTTTCGTGGTAATTATGATTGACAACTAACTTTTTTTTCGGAATGTATTGTTATTTTCCTGTGATCCGAAAGGTTAACTTTGTCTAGGTGGCCCCGGTTATAGCAGTAGCACTGTTATAATGCAATAAAACAAAGAAAGTTTTGTGACTCTTTTAACTTCTGTCAACGATTATCTTGAAAATAAATATACGTGCAATTTAATGCTATTTATTATTGTACACAAGCCTTAGAGCCTGTTTACATGAAGGTGGGGGACCTCAGGTATGTGAGCTAACTCGACCGGGTTACCCCACCTAACATGTAAACGCGATCACATTAAAAGGAGAGATTATATGGAGAGGCAGGTTACCCCACCTAAGCGGGTTACCTCATCTATCTGGGGTACCCCACCTGCATGTAAACAGGCCCTAAAATTTGTTTTTAGAAAGCTCGATCTAAAATTCCCACGTGCGCCAAAATTTCGTTCAAAATACATTTACATATTAGACTGTGTAATCAAATGGTGACGAGTGAAATTACGACATTCTTTTTCGCTAGTTTTGTCCAAATTCAAATGTTTTTTCTAATTAGTATAACTTGGACAAAACCTAAGTGACATTATTCACTATTTTTACGAGTATGCCATCTGGTTACCTATTAATATCATGTGTGACAACTTACGGTCGCAATTCACTCACAATCGTGGTTTGTTTGTCATATCGAAAAATCCATGAACTGAAAAGTCAAGAGCATAAATTTTGACTTAAGCTCACAAGTTTCAGAATTGTTTCACAAAATACCTGTTAGAATCATTCTTGGTGTGCTCTTTCGTGTGTTTAGGGTTTCTCAGTAAAGCGTCTTCTTTCTGAATCATAACACTAATTTAAAACTTCGACGCCATGTTGGCACTGAAACGTACGGAACGTTGCCATGGCGATTTTGTAATTTAACACATGACATAAATTAACGTTGAATTTCGCGCCAAAATTAAGGAGTCATTTGACACCATAATAGTAGGTATATCAATGCCAGAAAAACTGACCGCAGCCGAATAGTCCTAAGCACGAGTTTACCTTGTTTTGGTTGATCAGTACCGAATAGCTCGATATCCATAATTCTTCAGAAATACTCAGCCTTTTCTAATGATTGCTAATTAGTATATACACACTCAGTGATCTTGGTGATTTAAGCAATCTGATTGGTTCGCTATCTCGGACTATTCAACAATATTCACCTCCTAGCGAGTGGATAATGTGTGAGCTCGGTGTTTTTCCCGTTTTTTTTAGAGAACGATCTTTTAAAAGTCGACAAAATCCTAGGGCTGACTTTTTTTAAGGCAAGAAAAGGCTTGGAAGGATTCAATACGGCGTTTTTCAATTTACTGTAGCAGGAGTTTTGTGCTCGATGGATTGTTTACAACTCCCGTGTATTCGCGTAGAAGAAGCCGTTTCGTGAACTCAGCGTTTTCTAAGAAGAAAATTTTGGCTCAAAAATCGAAGTTTATTTATGACAAACAAATTTAAAAGGAAATGTTTGCAGAAATTCTACATTTCAAGTAAACAGGAAAAAGAATCAGGGGCACCCAACGAGGATATAGTTCAAAACCACTTAACATAGCATTGTTGAACGTATTTTAGTATTCAAACGGTAGATATAGGCATATTTTTATCCCCTAAAAACTTTTCATCTGTTCGGATTTCCTAGCTGAAAGTCTAGTGATCCGAAAATTATAGGGATAAAAACTTACCTTCTCGAAAATTTCAGCCAGGAAAAGGCTGCCGAAACTTTTAGGCGGCCTTTTTTAGGGTCAAAATTCTTTAAAAAGGGGTAATTATACCATTTTGTAGATGTTCGAAAATCCTAGGAGAGGTAGGCAAGCAAGAAATTTTACAACAAATACTCCGAAAATTCTAGATCTCAAATCGTCTTCCGAACAGATATTTTCCCGAAAATTGCCGTTGGGTGCCCCTGAAGAATGATACAGGAAGACGACCTCTTACCTCGAGCAACCGAGCCGCCATTTTTGTCAGCACTTCATGCGAAGAACGACACAACATGCCCTTTTGGCTATAAACTTGGCGAGTCAACAGAAAACAACACAGCTCTACTTTTTTTCTCAGGTAAGGAAACAGTTCAAACTTTTAGCGATTCCATTGAAGCCATTGCGCTGTTGTTTGCGAAATGAGTAAACTTGTGAATTGCCATGTTTGAAAATTCTGCAAAGATCTATTTTTAAACTTACGCGTGATTTGATCTGTCAATCAAATCCTACTTTTGAATGGTTTCCTTTCTGATTTTGTTGAGATCACTTCGTGTGTATATACTAAAACAATTATTCTTCTCAATCTCGGTGAATAGTGGCTTTGGGAATATTTACCTCGCCGCTTTCGCGGCTCGGTAAATATTTTGCCACTATTCACCTCGGTTTCAAAGAATAATTGTTAAATATCCCGAGATTGCGAAACGGTCAAATTGCTTTTACTAAACACCAATATCAGTGAGTTCGTATACAGTAAATTCTTATATCTTTACCCTACAAACTATATTTAGCCATAAAGATAGTCAAGAAGATACATCTTTAATTTTTAACTGTCAGTAGCTTTTTAATAGGACCTTAGAAACAAGTGGATCCATTTGCTAGCGAAACAAATCTACATTAATTCATCTCATATTAAGCATCATTAAATCTGAAATTCTGTCTACATACAACTCAATTAATTTAGAGTCCACGTGCAATCTCTCACTTAGTTTTAAAAATCAGTCCTTGTTTTTATCTTCTAATTGCCTTTTCCATCTTTTAGCTCCAGTTAACTTTTCATATCCTCGTCGTTGTTGAAATAACGTTACTTCGTTTGCAACAAAACAATGGACAGGAAGGATGACACTTGTCTGATGTTGCGCATATGCTGGGACATTCTATGTCTTCTATAAACGAACATTCAGACAAATTGTTAGGGTTACGAAGTTTTCCTGTTCTTCACTATACAGTAGTTTTGATGGATTAGAACCTTAACTTTATTGATGGCTTTTGTTAAAAATAGAGAAAGAAGGTGACAACCGAGTATAAAATTGGATTAACAGTATTAACTTCTGGACTGCTCTCTACCTTTGTTGTGTTCTTGGGCGAGACACTTTAAGTGCCTGACTCCACCCAGATGTATATATGGGTACCGGCGAGCTCAATGCAGGGTAGGGGGAAGCAAACCCAGCGATGGATAAGCAACTCATCCAGAGAGGAAACAGAAATATTTCTAGCCAAATCATAAAAACCGGATAAGCTCCGGGCTAATGAGATGGTTAGCTTTTATAACGGCCTCTTTCAAATTCTTGGGATATTTTGCGAAATCTAGCTAAATGTATTTTTTGAAGATGGAGTAGTTGAGCTTAGCAGTTTCCCTCCCTTTCTCTCTTTGCTGGCTGCTGGCAGATCCCCTAAACTTTTACAAAAAAAAAAAAACAGAAGAAGGTACGGATACCGCTGAATTTTTGGTTCAAGGGCTTCTATTGCTATAAACGGGTAACAGCCAAGACTACCGCCAATTTGGATGAGGTCAAAGCAGCGCCATATCTCAAAATGTTTTCATCATTTTGCAGAGCTTTTAATTTAAACTATTTTTCCACAATACTGTTTCCCACGCAGCTCCACGGGAAGGGGTTCGCAGCCGTCCCAATCGTGAACTCTAGATCTATTGGGTGTAAAAAATTTCCTGGCACGTAAGACAGTCCTTAATATATTTACCTGTAGTTGTTTCTGGTTGATCCCGATCATTGTAATGGTAATGATAATGGATTACTTTGTGATCTGTTTAAGAAAATTACCGTTACATACCGTTAAATAGCAAAAAAGCAATGGACGAGTTTGAGCAAATTATCGCGATTCGTAGCAATAAGATTGATTTGCTAAATACTGACAATAATTTGCAAACCAAGTTCAATAATACTATTCTCCTTCAACCAATATGCTTTTATTCTGTCCACGACCGTGGTAAAATTTGCTTTTTCTCAGTGTAGAAACCACGAACGACGCAAAGCAAAGGAAAAAGAGGGGGTCTAAAAAGGCAAAACAACACAGCCTATGAAAACAACTGTTAAGCTAGGTTACGTAATGTGCAGGACCGCAATAGTCTCCGATGTAACAACAACGGAATATTTGCATTAACACGACACGTAAAGCTTCTTATCTCCTCAAGAAATACTTCAACACTCTAGCTTAAAATGCGCAAACCACACGAACCTTGTTTTTCACATTTTTCAACTAAGATGGACTTACCTTGGTGTGATTTATCTTCTCCTAGGGCTCCAGACTGTGACGCTACAGAAGCGGTAACAGGCAGTGGTACTGCCGCTGGCGGTGGTGCTACCGCTGGAGGTGGAGAGGCTGCAGAAGCTGAAATATTGGGGAGCGAATAAACAGGAGGAGGATGGGTTGGGTGCGCACTGGGATGATGAGACATTGAATTAGAGGCACTTGATGCAGATGTAAGAGTTGCACTTGCTGGTAAACCTCCTCTAATGAGTTCTATATGGGTAAAACCAAACAAAGTTAACGAATTAAAAGTCAGATAAAGACCTTGAAACACCAATACAAGAGAAAGGAAAATCGGACTTTGAAACGACTTTGATATCTGTTCTCCTTCTCGAAACGTAATTCCTTGTCATATGTTATTTGTTGGTAGCATTAGCTGTCCCAGAGATGTTGCTGCTCGAAAGCGAGAAATTGTCCGTCTCCAGAGGCATCGCTTAACGAAAGCAAAACACGAATTATTTTATGCTAACAATTATGACAAGATCATATTAAATTGATGTCAAAATTGTTTCAAGAGCACTTTGATTCGATCGACTATTAATCGCAACCTAGCAATTTTTAAATACTCGTTTTGTTCGCATTCACTTATTTAATAGTAACTATACTGGGTTAGTGAAACCGTGGTTAAATTTTTTTTAGTCACCTCTTCCAGACGTCACGGATACCGTCAAAAACTTGGAACATCCCAAAATCGTTGGCTCCGAAATACTGGATGCTCCATTTAGAAAAAGCTCTCTTCTACCCGTAAGGTCCTCCGCGTAGAATGTCACGTGACTATGAAGTTCAGGTCGAGCAATTATTAGTTTAAGCTTAAGGCCATTTCCAGTAACAAGATATCCTTCATTCTTTAAAGACGAGTACAGCTTAAATGGAGATCCAAAATTGTTGACAAAGTTCAGTGCCACACACATCTCTGTAAAAACAACAACTTATAGTTAAAGTTAGGCAAATGATGTAGGCGCGATCGCAATATGAATTTATCGAAAAAATACGATAAACTAAGAAACTAAAGAGAAACAGACTAAACGGAAGGTTGATGCTGTGTCAGTGATGAATTGCAAAAACACTTTTGTTTAGGAAGAGTGTGAAGTACGTTCAAGTGTTCGCGAGGCGGGTACCTCACTTCTTGTCAGATCCTGCCAGAGAAGACTTAACGGCTTACGTTAGTGCTATAGCAAACGTTACTGTATTTTCCGAAGTATTCAAACGTAAAAAAAAGCTTGAACAATTTGAGGTTAATTATCTGCTATCTGTAAAACTGCCCTCTAGGGCAGACAGGGTCGACTACCTTAACCTCGACGGACCTTCTTCTGAAAACTTACTTGCAGCTGTGTCAACTGTGCCATTGGTGGAAACAGAAGGACTGAAAATCCTCGGTTTTCCAGATTCTTCCCCAGTCGAACCCACTGCACAGATTGGAATGCATGACGGAAGTGCGGTGGGTGGGTTTGGTTTTCGAGGAACAAGATGAGGTGGATGAGGAAGAGGTTGTCCGACTATTTCAGGATGTTTAACTGGTCCTAATACGTTTTTGCACATTCTGTATTTATCCTCGTTCTGTGCTATCGGATGGAACATAAACGTGCAACGATTAAGGACGTCTGGTTTGCCATTGTAGAAATCCAACTTTATGTCAGTTTTTTCCTTTACTTTCGTCTTCCATTGGCAAACGTACCAGTCCTTGTGCATACTTTGTAGCATAAGATTACGAGATATTTTCATCACAGAATACACAGTGAAGGAGCTTTCCTTATCTAAAAAGAAAGGTTGAAAAACATATATTGCACCTGTCCATCCAAAATTTATAGACAATAGATTCAAGGCCTCGGTCTGAGATTTCTCTGTAATGACCTCATTCTCGATTAATAAGTAGTATTTACTGACTCACCAAATAGATCACTTCCATCGCGTTTTTCAAGGATAAAGTGATAGTTCTTCTGTCTCATGAAGTAACCAGGTAAACAGACTGACTCAAACGATACTGTTTCGTTCTTTTTTTCGACGGCTTTGTACAACCCGGGGATTCTTGCTTGGAACACTTGGCAAAAAGCCCTTAAGGCTAAGTCTCCATTGTGTGCTCGCCAGCAGAAGTTAAGGGAAGTGTTTTCTTGCTGGTATGGCACGTCAAAAGAATGGACAGTATATAATCCTTTGTCTACAACTAAGAAAGGAAAGTGTTGTTTCAGTTTTCTGTTTATATATGGCTATCACTGGTTGTTTGAAGGAAATCGTTTGCCAGTCAGATATTGTTGCTAAGATTGCTTCTTTCACCCCTGTCATTTCATTGATAATGCTATCACAAAGTTAACACAACTTGTACACTATCTAAAATCTCAGGGGTAGCGGGACGTGCAGACGCAACCTACTCCCGCGTCCTGCCTAGGACATGAGTGTCTTTCCAGTTAGGCTGTAGGTTGTGGAATAGCCTTTCTGAGGTCATTAAGGGAGGCATAGAACGTCTTTCATTTCAGAGGGAAGTTGAGCAATCTTAACTTAGAGGAAAAATTGTAGATGCACCTTCCATGCTTCCATTCGCCAGCTCTCACACTTAACTCTATTACATAATTTATTTACCTAAAGGTGAAGGTAAAGGTAAAGCAACCATATTTTACGTGGATAACTCGAGACAGTAATAACTGCTAAACTTGAGGTTGACGGTGCTCTCATTTTACCCCCCTCTCTCCATCAGTGCTCCGTTTTGAGGGTATTTAAAGCTAGTCAAAGCTTAGCTACGCAGAAAGGAGAGAATTTGAATCAAGGATGTGATGTTACCAGGGATCGAACTCGGGACCTCGAGCACCGAAGGCCGAACACTAAACCAACTGTGCCACCCTTGCTACGTACTATAAGACCTGCGGCTCAAATTTTTTGAGGTAAAGTTTGTTATTGCAAACACTGTCTTTTTTGGAAAATAACTTTCTATTTTGAATAGCTAGAAGTATTGCGGAGCAAGGCAAAACAATATTTTCTCGATCTTAAGTTCGAACTCATGGGTGTTGACTTACGTTTTGTTGCTCCACCTGCTCTCCAAACCAAAGAACGTGCAAGACTTTGTGGGTCCTCTCCTGGCTTTGGAATATAGGTAACTTGACGGTGTGATATCGAACCAGAAAGCATGCCACCAGTGATACTTGCTCTGCCACCTGAGGACCCCGCACCGCCTCCCACACCACCGGCAACTGATCCAGATACCAATGCACCAGCTGAAGTAGCTCCTTCTGTACTTCCGCTGACACTCCCACTCGCACCCACACCTGCAGTCTTACCAACACCCGCCCCAGCGCCTGCACCCAAACCGCCAGCAATGCCTACACCAGTACCAGAAGTCGCTGCTCCCGTCCCCTTTCCTGCTTTTCCTTTTCCTTTTGCACCACCTCCTCCTCCTGAACTACCACCACCACCATTGCCGGCAGAGCCAGATGTACCTCCAGCCTCGTTGGGTCCTTTCCCACCGCCTGCTCCACCACTAGTCGCTCCTGCTTCTTCCGCGCCATCCAGCCCTGGTCCGGTCACAGCAACTACATTTCCGTTCCTTAAAATGATGTTATATCTGTGCAAGCTGTCTCCATGAAGGCTGTTCAGCGCATCTTCTATTGTTTTCGCAGTCATTTCCATCGCTGCCCTCTCGCCAGCAGCTGCACCAGCCGATGCTCCAGCCTGCCCCCCTGCTATTCCACCGGCTATAGCTCCTGCTTCAGCACCACTTTTCATTGCATATTTTGCGCCAAAAGATGAACCAGCACTTGCGCCAGCCTTGGCTGCCACTTTAATAAGGATGGATTGGTAGGTAAAGTTTTGAGCTGCAGAAGGTGAAATGGAAATGATGTCATCCCCAGATGATCATAAGCAAGATAAAAAAGTGTTTTCGTTTTGGGTTTCTCTACTGTGTCAAAGAAGTACTCATTTAGAAATATCTTATCTGAGGAAAATGCAGAAGAGCCTTCTTGACACCAAAAAATGCTGATTTCATTTTGTCAATGCAAATAGCAAAACTGCTTTATGACGTTGACCTACTAAAAAAATCAAGTGAATAAGTTAACTAGTCAGCCATACTCTACATTCTTATAGATGCTAGAAATGACGGGTTGGAAAAGGTTTGATCATTACTGAAAATTTCTCTGCACAAATCCATTGTCTCTACTCTTAATAAACGTAGGACAATGTAAGAAATGGTATAGGCTATACTCACAAGCAGAAAGACGAACTGTGGTCCGTAGGAACTCGGAGGGTATCACCTTGTAGAATGTTCCATCCGGGGTTTGCAAACCAACTTCTAAATGATCCTCTTGGTGATCGTCTTTCATGATAGCCTCCATGTAGTAATACTTACCTTTCTTTAATGAAATCGGGAGGGTTTTTTGGTTTGTATACCTGCAAGTTGGGTGTTTAAGAGAGGAATCTGACAAGACTGAGGTCTTCTTCAATGTTTAGTGCCCAGGGCTGGGAAACTGTCGTATATCTGAATTTTTTTTCAGTTTTTTAACCACTAAAGTTGTTTAATTAACTGGAAGATTACATCACTTTCATAGCCTCCAACTGCAGTTCACATAATCATAAGATTTCTTTCATATATCCTAAGTGATGTGATAATTGCCATGTCATTAGAGTAGAACAACAGGGAAAAAAATTAGAGAAGCGAGAATAATGGGGCCGATAGGAAAACGCCCAGTCTAGCCCTTGGGATATGTGTAAATCACCAAAGTTATTTTAGACCGATTAAACACGTGAAATTAATCGGACGTTGGTTTCCGAAGAGGTCCGCAAACTTTCAATCAATGTTGTCAATAGAGTATAATGATGTTGCTCCACTACAATATTCTGCATTCATTTGCTTTGCGGCAGTCGCACCTGGACTTGATGACGTTTCAAACAATAGATTAAAATATACAGACTTCCCCAGAATAAGACTCCTGGCCTCGGTTGTTTGAAGACTGGATAGTGCTATCCACCGGATCAATCTCCGTCCAGTGGATAGTGCAATTACTGTAGTTTCCCCAATACATATCTGTTGGATAGTGATTTATCCGGTCGATAGCCCTAACCAATGTTTGCACAAATAGGGCCTGTTTAATTACAACCTCTAAAAATAACTTAACGAAATTCAAGTATCCTGGCCAACGTCCCACGATTCCTTCTCTGTTTCATTACTCTCTCTTGCGCGTACCTATCACGTGACAGACTGACCGCACAGGCGCTCTATCCGTTGAACAAATCAAGCATTAACTAGATAAAAAATTGAAACTGTATCTGATTGAAAATTCTTATACCTGTCATATTCGTATATCTTTGTAGGGAAGCCTCCATCAACATAGGTAATGAGAGTTTTTCCTCCGACGGATGAATTCGTACTTAAGAAAAGCGCGCTTCCAGCATTAGAAGCTGAAACAAAACACGTTGTCATGAGATGAATAAACAAACTTCAACTGTATAATGAATATAGTATGAATGAAAAAAATTAGGAGTGCCTTCTGTACCCTTTCGATAGCTAAAGACGTTGCATTTGTCACATTCTTAGTAGTAGTAGTTAAAGTTTCCACGAAATTAGAAAATACTAACCAAACTTTTTTTTAAAAATTACTTCAGATATTGATTGAATTTGTAAGCTGAAAATAATCATCTGTAAAAACTTCTTACACAGGAAAAAGTAATGGTCCCCAGTTTGAAATGGAACAAAGTATGTCCTCAAACGTGAGCCAAAGAAGTCTCCCCAATTTGAAGGCTGCTCGAATGTGGGAATGCACGTACTGAAGCTTGGCAGATTTGGATATCGTGGGTCCTCCAGCAAAAATCGAATGCGCTTATAATCAATCTTCTCCCATTTCTCCAAGTAAACGCCATTGGTCACTACACAAAAGAAAAAGACCTTCATTAATCACACACATTACTTTTTTTAACCGATTACTGTTAAGTTATATTAACCTGGGACTGACATGAGAAGAACGTGTCTAACCGTTTGTTCATGTATGATGAGATGGAGTCTCATGATACGAATTGCCTCTTTTACCTTCCTACACGACAAGCTTTACTGAAGTCTCCCGCCTTTCTTCATCTTTTGCTCATTTTAAAATGCACCAAATAACATCGCCACTGAAGGAACTCACTTACGTACGGGAGATAGGATTTTTTTACCTAAGAATTCTGTTTACTAGCCAATGCCCTTTAAGTGCGTTTTTCTTCCGTTTATTAGCAAAATAGAGGGAATTATCCAAACTGTTAGAATGACGATAAATTATACTCACTGTTACAAGGTGGCTCTGAACTGCCAAACGTCCTTTTACTACGGATAACGTTTTGTTCACCTTTAACTAGATAAAAAAGAAAATCAAGGACAAACTGATCTGTTTCATCCTAATCTCATTACATCCACATTTTTTTCATATTTAATGTTCAAAAAATGCGCTCATAACCGCATCGTCCAATGCTCCGTCAGATAATCTTTATCCAAACTCAGTCGGGCGCAATATGCACTGAAGGCAAAAAAAAAAATTGCAAATAACAACAAATACTTTTTAGATAAAGTTTCAATTAAAAGTGAATGTCTATGCAGAATGAATGAATTTAGTCGTGTACATACATGAAGGTAAGAATAAACAAGTGAATTTTGTGTGTTCTTATAGAGCGGTTTTCACTTGACTGTCGTAAAACCAAAACCAAAGTAAATACACTAGCCAAACAAAGGGCGTAGTAAAACCAAAAGCAAAACCAATCCCTTTCGACAGTCAAGTGAAAACCGCTCTAGACTTAATCTTACGGAACCGAAATCATGGCAATTTGTGAAGGATCATTTTGCTTGTTTATGGTGATAAAGGAAACTCAAATGTGACCAGCGGTCATTGCAGCCTAGGGCTATGTTCTGTACTGTTATTTTTCTGGTCTTGAAAATATTTATAAAAATCGATATTATGGAGGAAAACTTATTTAAATCTGGACTCCTTCAGTTTTGCTACTTTTGGCGGAAACACGTCCCGTAGCCTGGCCCCAACTACACCTGTGATCTTTCCCGATTTTACTTTGATTGTCTACATAAATCACAGCTCGTCTGATAAATCATAAAATCTTTTTTTTTTCATTTTATATCGAATGGTAAAAATCAAAAAAGACTTTTAAAACAGTCTAAGCTAGTAAAGATACTTGGTGGCGTGTGTGTGCCTGTGTGACTCTCGTTACTTGTATATAACACCCTTATGTTAGAGTCTTGCAGGTAATGAGAATCAGTCGTCAGCAGGGTTCTTTCACTGCTTTTAAAGGAAAATACACACGTTTATTAAAGAGTTGTGGTAGGTGGCAAACTCCGCTAAGGGGACACTAAATACTGTCAGAAAGAACAGTGTATCTGTAGAAGCGAGTCATGTCAATATCGTCACAAATACGCATTTTATTAATGAAAGGAAAAATGTGTCCAACAGATCAAACAGAACACTAGCTTGGTTATGTTAAAAGTAAAACGGTACCTACCCACTTTCCAATATCGTTTTCGTCTTTGAGAATCGTGGCTATTTGAAGCAACAATGAACGCAAACGCACTTACTTCAAGATAAAAAATGGCGAAACGCGTCATATCAAAAGCTTTGAAGAAAGGGTGAGGAAACAGAAGACCTCTTCAATGAGGTCAATTTTTACCTTAAATATTTATGTATTCGTTTGTCGATGGGTGATCAACGTAAAACAAAAATTAACACCAGTGACACTCTGTTGGAAGTACTGTTATGAAAAATAGTCACAATTTGAATGATCGAAAATAAGACTAACGAAATTAAACATCAAATTTAACAGTTTACGCCATCCACGTTAACTCGCACATGTATATTCCCTTGAAGCCTTCCCTCTCCTTCACTTTGGTAAGCAGGTACTCTTTTCTCATTCATGTATAAAACACCCTAGTCGACTGCTCATTATAGACTCATAAGGGCTGGGCAATAAGAAATTTTGAGGGGAGCGGGTACGAGTTTCTTTAATTAGCCCAATATATTGTCAGTTAAGTACTTCTGTATGTTTCTTTAGGCGTCCAAGATTTTTCTTCGATGGTTAGGTACTTGTCGGAATTCATTTGGGCAAGGTTTTGTAACATGTGCTTACCGTCACCCCCTCCCCCCCGATATGGTGGTTTGACGCATAAAGGGTTTTCTTCATTCGCCAAATACGGTGATAAGACTGACGCAACTTGTCACCTGATCAGTGTAAGTCCGCAACAGTCTCCCTCATTCTAACATGGCACTGCAAACCTATACTGCTTTATGATTATGTGAATCTCCACCTGCTTTCAAAATCTCTACCTTATAACTCCTGAAGATTTCAGGTATATCAGGATCGGCTAAAAGTTTCAGCATGCGTCTCAAAGTCCCTTTGTCTGTTAAAACAATAAATGCGCATGCTCAAATTAGCGCACTGAGCGCTCAGTTCAGTCTCTAGGGCGAAAGGGAAGGAGAGGGCGAGGGCTATTTACTATTGATATTTTACGGGTTTAATCGACTCCAGTTTACATTGTTTTATCATTATATTTAAAAATATACGAATCTTACACTGTTTTATTACTGTAATTCATTCCGTGTTCCGAGGAGGAAGGTGTATTTTTAAAGCGGGACGCTAATTCCAGCGTTACACTGGCTGAATAACTGTATTACAAGACTTGAGAAATAAACACGGTTTAAAAGTTTATTTCCTCTTTATTCTTCCCTCTCTTCATATATTACTTTAAAGATCTATATACTGTACAATCAAATCAATGTTTTGAGTTAAGGGACACGAAAAGTAAAAAATATAAAACTGAGATCACTTGATCACGCTCAAAAACCAATGGGTTTTCGAAACGTAAATCAGTTCTTCCTGAGATTAGCTGTTTATATAAAGCCCCTCTGAACATAAACCCAGAATATAAACCTCAGAGCTTCAATTCGGGACTTTCGATATGCGTTTTCCATACGTATATTCTATTATAACCAGTTTTACCTGGGTAGAATTTTCTTTTGTGAATGAAAAGCGGAAAAGTGGCATGGAGCTCTATCCAAGTTTCCTGGTGAAATGGGACCCACTATAAAGAAGTCAAGCGGTAACCACGCGTCAAGTGCGTGATTTATAGCAAATGGACCAAACCAGAGTGGTCTTCCGAAAACTTAAGATGGCGTCTTTTTGAGTTTGAGTAAAACCATATCCACTTTATTTAGAGAAATACATAATGATTGCAAATGAGTGCTGCCAAGAACAGCGAATACAGTTAATATAAGCCCCAGCCAAAGGGTGCCGGTGTTGTGTTAAACGGTCATAAACGTTTTTAGAGAGACTTAAATGTAAGCCATAGGAAACGCTAAACAAAATGGGCCACTTCCATGATACAGCCCCTTTATTTTGGTAGAAGGGAGCTTACGAAACGACGACGGCGACGTCAACAAGAACGGCAAAAAAGCAATACGTTTATACTGGCGAAACAACAACTGTTCACGTGCATCACGCTTTTTTGTATAGAGCTATTTCGAGAAAGGTTGTCCGAAAAAGTGCACGCGACAGTCTTAGGTTCACTGTTCTTCAAAGAAATTTGAAAGAATGGCAGGAGAGGCCATGGGAGTATGTTTGCGAGTGCTAAAGGAAAGCAACAAAAGTAGGTTCGACAGCTACAGTGTCAGGAAAAGTGTATTGATCATATCCCATATCACCTTTCGGGATTGTCGCGTGCACATTTTTTCCGACAACCTTTCTCGAAATAGCTGTATTTCTTCTCCATCACTGCACGACCACGACGTGAAAATACCTAATTTCACGTTTTGTGGAGAACGTGAACACAAGACACAATAGAGACAAACGACTTTCTTTTTCTTTCCCTGAACTTCGGTAGAGTCATTTAGAATTCAACTCCAGAAAAGATTGCCAACATTTGACAAATTGAACGAGATGGAATAAAAGCGATAAAGTTTGAAGCAGTGCGACTTCACTTTTTAAGTGACGTTTTCGTAGCCTTTGCCGTCGTTGTTGCTTAAGCTGCCTAGAATGTCGGCTGGACAGGTTGGCTGAGGCTTTCTCTTTGTGCGAAGGCTGCTCGCTAGCAAGACCTCAAGTGAGCTCTCCAGTACTCTTCCCTCGCCCCTTAGTCAAGAGCTTGCTGGAAGCCAAGTTTGTGAGTATCTACAACGAGGCATATGAAGCTGAGAAAGCAGGATAATGTAATCAAGGCCCTTGTCTAGCTTTTCATTAAGGTTTCTGTGCTGTTTTCTTTCATTCTAGCCCGACCAAGGTCTAGGTCGTCTAATCACCAAGTGCAGGACAAACTGTACATGTATCATCTACATTACAGAAGTTCCATTTTCTTGGATAAAGGCAAAATCATTTCTCTGTTGTTTGATCTTCGTCGCCCTCCTCGTCTACGTACTCGTCCAAGTCTCGCTTGCAGCAGTGTATCGGACAGGCGGGAGGGCATGGAACAGAATTAGGAGAACAGCTGCTTGGGCAAGCTTCAGAAACAAACATATGAAAAAATATTGGATATTAGGTAAAACACTCTTCTTTGCTGTTAAAACGTTTACACAAGAGTCGAGATTGGCTATCTGATCTAATTATTTAGAGTCTTTCACATGGCTATCTGATCTAATTATTTAGTATCCTTCACATAGGGTCGATTTCCGCCGTCCCCAGACGGTCTGGACTTTGATCCTCCCCGAATCTCTTTTGGGGAGATGAGTTGGGGCTCATTTTCCCGCGTATCGGCTGGTAATCGAACCAATCCTTCACAGATGTTAAGTCTGATTGGTGATGACTTATACGTCAAAATAAATAAATTTGAAGAATGATCTGAAGTGTGGAAATGATTCCTGGCCCCGGATGTTCAAAAGGTGGATAGCGTTATCCACTGGATAAATTTTTGTCCAGTACTAGATTAAGCGATTTTCGTATGACCTTGAAATGAAAACGCGCGAACAAAACAGAAACAACAAACGAACGGAAATAGAGCGATTTGATCGGTTTAACGAACAGATACAAACGCGCCTGGCTTCTGGTTGGTTAAGCCAACGCTCGGCTGAAGAAACTTCATGCCCGAGAACTTTCTAGAAATCAACCGATACTTCGCTTTGACGTCATACTGCAACACAAATGGCCAATCGAGCAATGCCTTCTCCATATTAGGGTTTTCTTTGGCGGGAAAACGAAGAGGCAATGTTTTGATTTTTTCACCCATTGGCTTATGAAACAAATAACAAGCACTTACCGAAACCATTTTTCGAGGTCATACGAAGATCGCTCTAACGCAATTGGTTTCCCTAATAGATATCCGCTGGATAGTGATTTATCCGGTTGATAGCGCTATCTAACGTTTTAACAACTGGGGCAAGATCATTATTTTAACTTCGTTCCCCTATCAACTGAACATTTTCACATTGACCATAATGCACCTTGTTAACCCTGTAATGTTATTAATCTCGAGTTCATCACGTCACGTGATCCGTCAGTGAAAGTACGGAGTTATTCGAGACAAACAAGTATGGCGTTGTTTTCTTATTCACTCGGTCGATAGTACAAACCCATCAAAATTTTGCATAACCAGTGTTTCCAATTTCTCCCGGGTATTACTGGCGTACCAAGGAAAATCGAAGACAACGCCGAGTTATGCAAAAAAAGTAAAAAAAGTAAATTAGTGCATTATGGCCTAGGTGAAAATGGTGAAATTTAAGAAAAATAAGGCTTTGTTATGGGTGCTAAATACATAAAATAAGAGTGTATCATTACCATGGAGGTGGTCAGCCGTCTTGGATTTATAATAGTGGTAATGGTAATGAACCGACCCATTGTCTGCAAACGGTAAAAAAAACCTTTTATTTATTTATAAACTGATTAAATAAAATTATTGGATAAATCGTACGTACGGGGAGGCTGCCAAAGTATATTGCTGTCTAAAATTAAGTACCTTTGTTGTTTAGAAGGGCAAGGATTGTAAAATCAGTATTGAATTCGAAAGCTACGTCATTGAATAATCCATCAGTTGTAACATCAAAAAATTATTAATTAACGCTGAAAATAATTAGAGTGAAACCTTCAAGTGATCTCACCAGCTTCCATCTCTCCGCCGAGTGCCCGTTTGCAGGCCAAAATTAAATTTTGATGAACAGACGTAAATATTTCTTAGGCGACAAACAAAACGACCGAGAGAAATAAAAGGAGTTTAGTAAGTCCTTCATGATTCGAGGTGTCTTCAATTATAACAAAAAAGAGAGCTATTGAACTCCTTAGACCCTGTTTACAAGGAGTGGGGGACCCCGGTCTAGTGTGGTAAGTTTCTTTTGTTTTGTGTCTTCCAGAGCATGAAAACAAAAGAAACCATGTAAACAGGCCTTTAGAAAAGGGAAGGTAACTATCATTATTAACTTCCATGTTATAATTAATTATACATGCTGTTACTGTTATTATCAACTAAAAGAGCATAATCAGTTGTCTTTTCTTCATAATGATATCCATGCATTTCACACCGAAATATACTTTCTAGTGAATTTCATAATGCTCATTCAGAGAAAAACAATTTATCAGTTATTATTTTTAACATCATCATCATTATCATTATTATATTGTTACTATTAGCAAATGATTTACTTGCCTCTTGGCATGGAAGGAGCACCTTGAATGGACGGACTAGGTGGAGCATAAGCCGGCTGGGGTACCGGTGCTGTGGACGGAGCCGGAGGAGATGGTGGCGCTAATGGAGGTTGGGACGGCGGAGCCGGATATGCTGACGCAGGAGGTAAGGCAGGCGGAGGTGCAGCAGGAGGTGGTGGAGGAGGAAGAGGTGGTGACGGAGGAAGAGGTGGGGCTGCTGGAGCTGGTGGAGCAGCTGGCGGTGCATACTGTCCGGGAACAGATGAAGGGGGAGATGTGACCGGGGCTCCGGGAGGTGAACCTGAAGAGCCTTGTTCGGCTGTCACAGTTACCGGGAAAAAATAATCACAGTTAGAAACCACAGGCCTCGAAATACTTGGTTCCCCATTTAACAAGTCTCCTCGATTTCCACCTGGGTCTTTAGCGTAGAAGGTCACGTGGCTGTGCAGTTCTGGTCGATCTATCAAAAGTTTCAGTTTAAAGCCAGATCCAGTGACGAGATATCCCTCGTGTTTTAGAGAAGAGTACAATGTAAAAGGAGAGCCAACCTTGTTGTCGAAGATTACCGCAACACAGTATGCTGTGATAAAAAGCAACAAGTTTATGGTGAACCATGGTCTGCCTCGGATACTGTCGCATACAGGAAAGTCCATCTTTAAGCATTTCAGAGGCAATTATTTCAACGGAGTTACGTACATTATAGTAAGAGTCATGATGGGGGGTTTGCTCTGACGGTTGAAGGCTAAAAATTGTTAACAGTTACCTTCATTTATTATTCTAACATGACTTCATTACTATACAAGAAAATTATACATACGCCACAGCGGGGGTCAGACGATTTACAGTCGATTGTTCTTCCGGGTCGACCGATGATGATGATTTAGTGAAAAAATAATATTCTTTCTCACTAGTTTGTAAATGGGCCCTTGATGGCTAGCGTTAAAAAAATTTAGCTTTTTGATGGTTGACGATTACGTCCTCGATCGTCTGACGGTTAACGCCAATATGACCCTCTTGAGGGGGTGCGTTCACTGTGAACAGTGTCAGACTGTTTATCAAGTTGATCTGAATGCAATCTGTTTAAACCTTCTCCAATTATCCCCATCCGTACCCACTTTTAATTAATTTCTTTTTTTTCTGTATTTTTAATAAAAGTTGAAAGCGGGGACAATATCCTTTGCTCGATAAATGGCTGCTTATTGGAAAGGTGGGTTTTGTGCGATTATTTGATGTTTCCCTCGGAAAGTTATAGCCATAATCCCCCTTCCTATTTGACCCATCCTCTCGACTCAAAAAATTTAAATAGGCGCTCATTTGACACCATATTTGTTTATCATCTCTTTTAATTACTCAAGGGTATGAGTAGGTGGCAGCAATGACTTCTTTTTTTTTTTTGTATCAAAGGGAAGGGTAGTATTTATCAAGGGAAAGCTTGTATTAGAGGAAGTTACGTATATTCATCGTCTATCTCTTACGTTTGTTAGAGGGTTGAACAGCTGTTGAGGGTTGAACTCCATGTGATGAACTCGCTCCAGCAGCGGAGGTGCCGGGACCCGCTTGGCCCATACTCCCTTGTCCTGCCTGAGCTCCCGGCTGTGTTGTTCCCGCTGGGCAAACTGGTATACAGGTTGGTAGACCAAAAGGAGACGGTGGTTTATTCGAAACCAAATGAGGTGGATGAGGAAGAGGTTGTCCGCTTATTTCTGGAGTTTCCACTGGCCCAATAAAGTTTTTACAGTTCCTAAACTTGTCCCCATTTTTTTCTATTGGGTTGAGTATAAAGGCACAACGTGGAAGAACGTCTGGGTTACCACTGTAAAAGTCTAGACTAAGTTTACTTGTTTTGTGAACTCCACGATCTTCAGCCCTATTTTCCTCGCAGATATACCAGTCTTTGTGCATCGAATTGAAGAGAAAATTGCGAGTGTACGTCACGACGTCGTAGATAAAAAATGAACTGTCTTTATCTGGGGATTTAATAACAGATGACAATTAAAATATTAAGACGAAATCTACCAGGAAATTGAGTAATTTTAATATTCAGTGGACAAAATTCTTGTACCAGAATAATTTAAAGAATATTGCAATCTTTTTTAAATTTTTTATTTCTTTCGTTTGTAATCATTTATTTATACTATTTTTACATTTCAAATTTCTTTCATATTACTTATTCAACGGTTTTTGTTTTCATATAGATGTACTTTTAAGGTTCAATTTTCTTCTAATTTAAATTTTCACCTGTTATCATAGTATCATATCGCACAATATCGCTTGCTCGCCGATTTTTCTCCAAAAAGAACGAAAAGAAAAATAAAATAACGTCTGTGTACAGGCTAGTTATTCTTTATTTCAAATTTTAACGTCTTAGCTTTATCTTATCATTGTATGCAAGACCCTGAAGAAGAAGGCCGTGTCCTCCTAAATATTGCTAAATTTAAAAGAAATATATATTTTTCCGACAGTAAAATCGACCTTGCCTCTTTTGTTTCTTGAAAGTTGGCATTCCGCTTGAACTTCCTGCCAATCAGCTTACCTTCGACGGAATGCCGTCAAGGATAAAAGGGCTAGGCTGCTAAGCATGAAGAAAAGTGGCGGCTCGCGAAACTGAGTCTTTAAGTGAAGAGGAAAACCTTTTACTCTTTGAAACCTTTCGCGCGGTTTACCAAATCATAGCCTTATCTCAGTCACAAAACATTTTCCCACCCTTTTTTCAGAACTGGCCTCTGAAAGTTGTTTTCTGTTCGCCAATCTATTACCTTTTTCCTGGTGGGGGCGGTTATCCCATAAATTTTGGATAGGTGTGTACCGCCCAGGGTCTTAAACCCTGACCCTATTTATGGATGATACAGACCAAAACTAATACCTTATTTAAGGCCCAAACCTGAAAAATGAGACAATTCAAGGGAAAAAGAAAAACTAAGAATTTAATAGCCTGTGTACAGACGTCCCCCCTCCCTCAGAAAAAAATCGGGAGAAGAGACGTCTGTGAATCGCCGTCGTTAATCGTGTTCCCGTTTCCCCAGAATGTTGGGGAAAGCCTCTGATTGGTTGTATGACGCAAATAATTTCTGGTGTTGATATTGGTGAATGAATCTCAGAATAGATTCCCCAGGGAAGCCTCAGCCTTTATCGACAGCTTACCGCATTTAAATTATTTTAAATGTATTACGGCTCTGTGGAATAGGCATGTTAAGTTAACGGACCACCGATGTTTGCTGCACCGGTTGCGGGTGCGTCTGTTCTCTGCCGGTGGCTATTGTAAATAAAAGAGAAGGACGTACAGAATTCAACGCTTAATGAGAGATCTTATATCTGGATTTTGAGTGGACATTGCGTGAAAATGTTCGGCTAGCCTGTTACAGACGCCCCCCGGCGTCTGTAAAAGGCTCATTCGGCCTACTTGTTAGGGGCACCCAACGACAGTTTTCTGTAAAATATCTGTTCGGAGAAGCAAATAGTGCCTAGAATTTTCTGTAGCTTGAGGACGGCTAAAAATTTCTAAATGATCGTTCCATCCATATACAATTTTTGAGGCTCATCTAATAAGTTCCCTACGATTTCCTGAAGTTTCATTTTCACATTTCACTGCCCAGGTTAGGCTATTTTTCTTACAAAAAGGGAAACCTAAAATTTTCGGATTCGAAAATGTGATGGAGAGATAATAATCCGTTGAACTGCATCTAAAATTTTCGGGAAAATACTACTAAAGCCCTTATAAAAACCGTCGTTGGGTGCCCCTAACTTGCGCCGGTCACGACTCGTAGAATTAGGCAAAAGTAGAGCTATTTCTATTATAACTCCTTGCTGAAGAAAAGTGAACGATCCTTTACGTGAAACCTACTCGAAATCATTGAATGGATCAACTCCTGCATAGAAAGCTTGACTGGAAAGGTAAACAGTGCTTCCGAGATCAAATTCTGTCAAACCAAAAACAACAGCAAATCGATGCACCGAATAAACAGACCGACTTTATGAGCTAAAAGAAAACCGAAGAATGTTTTAGAATATATGAAGAAGGCATAATATACTCGTTATAAATGACATTTTAGATAGATATTCTAGTTAGAGCTTACTAGGTTAGCTATAAAGGTTGAGAACATGCGAGAAAATAACTGCGTACGTGGTCTAGAAAAGTCCAGAGTCGTCAACATCTTTTCAACAGTCAGAGAAAAACACAAAAAAATAATAATTTATACAAATATAATGTAACCGGAACTACACGATTCACGACGGCGATTCACAGAGGTCTCTTTTCCCGATTTTTTTCTGATGGAGGGGGGACGCCTGTGCACAGGCTAAGAATTTAATGGAAACACACGAATCTTTCTTTAATTGCTTTCCTATTTCTCGAAAGTAAAGTTCAGTTTTAACAGGTGATTTGTTTCTGGTGCAGATGGGCATATACGCGATACGCACTTGAATTTTTAGCTCATATAGTAAGGAACCCTTTCTAAGGATCACACCGAGAACCAAGGGAGGATAGGTGAGCACAACGCAAACAAAGGTCAAAATAATGCCCTATTTAAGGATGGAAGCCCTCAAAATCCATATAGCCCATATATGGGTGTACCTCCCCCGGTTACCTTGTTCAAGTGAAGTCAACAAAAGCATTATTTATTATTAAGAAGTATTTGACACTCGGCGATCTTATTCATCTGAAAAAAAAAAACGTTTATAGCTGAATAACTAATAAATTTATACGTCCTCGTGGTTCCATTTAAAACCGTGTCCGTATTCAGATAGACCATAATGGGCAAAAGCTATACCCATTTTTGTGACAAAAACTGTACCATTTGGGGCGGCACATGCCTACATATCATAGCTTATATAAGGGACCACCACACCCCGCGGACTGGATCTGAAAGCAAAAGATGCTGATGTCTACCTACCGAAAAGTTCCGTTCCGTCTCTCTTTTGGAGAATGAAGTGATAGTTCTTTTGGCGCAAGAAATATCCTGGCCGACATGCAGATTCAAAGGAAACTGTGTCTTTCGATGTGCTGGCTTCTTTTGACAAGGCAGGAATACGGGTAATAAATACCTGACAAACTTTATCTAAGTAGAATAAACCATATTTTGATCTCCAGCAATCGTTGAGAAAGGCATTTTCCTGGCTGTACGGTGCAACCATTGAATGAAAAGTATACATTCCATTTGCTACGACTAAGATAAAGAAATAATGAACAAATAATTTAGAAAGACATATTTAAGTATAATGAAAATAGAGTGAAACCTGTATTAAGCGGACACCGTATTAAGCGGACACCCTCTATTAAGCGGACAGTAGCCGAAGTCTCCAAATTTATTTCCCTTATTTACTTGAAATGAAACCTTTATTAAGCGGACGCGGACACCTAAAAAGTACCTGAACTGGTCATTTCTATTGTTGCCAACCTGTATTAAACGGACATTTGTATATAAATTACACCACCGAACATGCCAGACACCGGAAATGCGAAAGATTGCCACCCACAAACTTTAATATTTTTACATTAAAAAACGTGAGTTGACAAACTTATTTGATTAGTTTCACAGTACAGTGTTGTTTTCTATTTCGTTTTGTTTCTATAGAGCTTGTTTCACTCACCTGAGTTCTTCAAATTAGAGTTGCAATCTATGTTTATGGTACTATCATCTTTCATAAAGAAATTAATGCAAACGTATATCGTCATAGTCTCTGTGGGTATTCTAAACGTTTCCATTGAATGGCATTTGACACCTCATATGA
The DNA here is from genome assembly GCA_964035525.1 of Porites cylindrica. NCBI lineage: Eukaryota > Metazoa > Cnidaria > Anthozoa > Scleractinia > Poritidae > Porites > Porites cylindrica. Next base: position 43,671,267 of record OZ037779.1, on the reverse strand, counting down.
CGTTATCTATCGAAACCTGTATTAGGCGGACACCCTATATTAAGCGGACACTACAGCATTCCCCGAGGGTGTCCGCTTAATACAGGTTTCACTGTAATAGAAAAGTACAAGAACAACAATAAACGAATCTTTATATAGGATAATCCTTTTTATATTTCATTGCTTTAATAACTCTAAAAGGTAACAATTATAATAGATTAATCAATTTATTGCAACTTGCAAAATGTATTAATAGAAAACTATAAGTTATATGACTTCTACTAATTCAGATAATGCTAGTTATACTTATATCAACAACAACAACAACAACAATAATTTATTTAACCTCGTTATCGCCTACGAGTACAAGTGCTCGTTCAAAATACGAACGTGCATTAAATCTAACATTATAATAATAATATCTAGTATAAAAAAAAATAAACATATAATCTATAATCTATGTACACAGGAATATAAAATATTATAGAAATTACAAAAAAATTGAAAATATAAAAATTACAGCTGAATTTATCTTAGCTTAGACTTAAAAATATTAACATTATCGGCCAGCTTGACATCTTCTGGAAGATTATTCCATAGTTGAGCCCAAAAAGGAATATTCGTTTGAGGTTTCTCTTTTTTACTTTCACCCGCGGTTGTTGAGCCTTATGGCGCTTAAAGGTGAAGAGTTAAAGATCGAAGCCCCCAAAAGTATGAAAAACTTTGAAAACCCAGTAAATGAATGAATGAATGCATGCATGAATGACTGACTGACTGACTGAATGAATGAATCAGAATGGATGCATGCATGCATGAATGCAAGGGTGGAAAGATGACTTCACCTCTTCTATGGTTTCAATTTATTGATAAAAGATGATACTTCAAAGGCAAATACAAACTATTCAGATAACTATTCACTAACTATTGCCTCGTTATCTATCTTCAAAACTTACATTTGAACTCAGACATGAGATATTCTTAGTAATTTGATAGAATGATTTTAAACGTAAAAATGATCTTGTAAAAACACCTACACCGTCTTTCCAAACATTAGCGGCTTTTCCAAAGTAAAATTTAATTTGCTAGTATCGATAACATTATCTGACTTACTTTTCCTCGCTCCCCCGGCCTTCCAGACCAAATTAAGTGCCATCAATTGTGGATCTTCTCCTGGTTTTGGTATATACGTCACTTTTGCAGGTTTTATTGTGCCAGAGCTGGCTCCGCCAGTTCCAGCACTTCCAGTTCCAACGCCTACACCTGCAGCACCGGAAACCTGAGAGCCTCCTCCACCAGCAGCCACTGCACCTCCTGCTGCAGCACCACCAGACGAGCTACTTCCTGTACCGGTGCTCCCAGTAGCCCCAGCACCTACAGCACCCCCTGATCCACCGGCTCCCCCAGCAACACCTGCCGCTGCACCTGCACTTCCTGCAGCTGCCGTAGCTCCACCACTACCAGTAGCTCCAGCCGTCCCACCTGTTCCAGCAGTTCCAGCCGAGCCTGCACTTCCGCCGGCTCCACCAGACCCACCTACTCCGACAGTCCCTCCAGCCCAAGCATTTGCTGCTGCTCCTGCAGCTGCACTGGCTCCTGTCATTCCAGGTCCAGTGACTGAGACCACGTTACCATCCACTACGTTAATCTTATATTTATGCACGTCGTTACCATGAAGATTGTTTAACCCATCCTCCAGTGTTTTCGTCATCATTCTGATAGCTGCGTTTTCTCCTGCAGTTCCTCCAGCCCATGCTCCAGCTTGTACTCCTGCCATTGCACCAGCTTTAGCTCCTGCTTTTGCGCCTGTTTTCTTGGCCCATCTTTCGCCAAAAGATAGTCCAGCCTTCGCACCAGCTTCCGCGGCTACCTTAAGCAAAATGGCTTGGTAGGAGAAGTTTTTATCTGTTCATAAGCACAAAAAAAGTAACTAATTTTACATCGAAATAAACAAAGTCAGTCTGCTTGAATACGCATGGATCTCTAGCGAGGAAGCCTGAAAAACGAAGCGGCAATATATCGAGCTCACGGGTGTCCACAGTTAGCTAGCAAAGACCGCGAGTAAACAAAAACCCGCAAAAAACGCCATTTTAGCCGCCACGAAATGCTTTTGGCGATGAATTTCGACTGTGGAAGTACTTTAAACAGAAATGGAAGCTATTTAGGCCGTTAAATTCAAAATAAGACCGACATAAGAGAACATTTGTTTTGCGTCTTACTTAGCAGTCGAGTTTTATCGTCGGTATATCGGCTCTACAGGGCATTTGTTCTTCGAATGCAAAAAAGGGGTCCAAATTCGGCTCTCTACTGTCAAACCCCTGCTTTTTTCCTGAAATACAACTTTGAATTCATGCTTGACGTTTAACACGGCTTGACCGGCTTTACACTGCGTTTTCCTCCGGCAATTTGTTTTTCACTTGAGGCTCATATCTGGTTCATTAAGAAGCATCTTGGTAAGCACGTACCTCACCTAGCAAGCAAGGGTTTCGAGTCTGAATTTTGGATAAATCTATCACTTCGTTAAGAGCAATGTTGTTTTTACTTGAGGTTCTGGTTCATTACGTAGCGTTATGGTAAGTGCGTACGTTACCTAGCAAGTAAGGGTTTCGAATTTGGTTCTTGGATAAACCTATCATTTCGTTAATTATTTATTATCTTCGACTATGTTTTTTTTTCTTTCTTGGCTTTTCTCTCTCTACTAATCTCATGACGTTCTACGATCGAATTTCTTATTTATTCATTCCAAATATTCCTCACTTTCTGATTGGCTCAAATTCCACGGTTGATTCTTCATAAACAGCCATCGTTGACCAAATTTGGAAGACGTTTGCGATATGTGGAAAATGACGTCAATACACCGAATGCAAATATGGCGGACCTTTCGGCCGACCCGGGTCTAGTTGCGCGAAAGCAAGGATAATCCGGCCTCAAGAGTAGCTGAGAGTTTAGTTTTGACTACGCGTCTTAGCGATTGAGTCGATCGATGTGGTTTTCTTCGAGTTGTTACGCAAGTAAGGGCCATCAGTGAGGAGATTTAACTGCAGAAGAAACGAAAGTTGATTATCTTCCCTTTGCGAAGGTTCTTTACGAAGAAAGAAAAGGATTCAAGCGATTCGGCGCGGCGAATGGAAGCACTTTACTATCACGGAGTTAAAAGAACGAAAGTGTGCTTGCTTCACTTTCGTTCTTTTATCTCGCGAAAGGACAAATTAATACAATGCTCTAATTTCTTGCACGTTCTTTCCCTGCCAGAACCTTTTTCCTTCTTTTCACTTTCTTAGTTCGCGACAGTTCCTTTGTTAGTTTTTACAGTGCACTTTGATCAAAGGACTATTCTTCAAACATGTCGCGCGCTTCCTTCTAGTTCTTACATGGTTTCATAGGCCACGCTTGTAGGATTAACTGGCGATTGTTATTGTTGTGTTTCATTCACACTCGTCACTATTGTTATATTTCAGTACAGCTGTTTCCAGCGTGAAATCTAAAAGATCTTAAAGTCGACAGCGGATGCTCCCGTTCTCGAGAACGTTTACCTTTTGTTCGATAAATAACAGACTATGCAAGCATCATGGAACAGCACCATCTCTTGCGAAAATTCTTTCATTCAAATACTTTCGTGAGTCATCTCTTCTAAAGCAAGTGAAGCGACCACTTGCACTTGCACTTGCACTTGCACTTTTGCACTTTTGCTGTGAAGTGCATCCCATCGCCGCGCCGAATCGCGTGAATCCTTAACTTTCTTTGTGAAAAGATTTTCTGGAAAGTAAAGGTAGTTCCTGTTAGAGTAAAATCTCTTGGTGGTGATCAGCGAAGCAACAACTCGAAGCAAACTATATCGATCGACTCAATCGCTAAGACGCGCAGTCAAAGCAAAACTCTTGAGGCCTCACTAGCCTCGATTTCGCGCAAATAGACCAGAGCTGGCCGAGAGGTCCGCCATATTTGCATTCGGTGTATAGTGCAGCCTAAATGCCAGAAAATTGGACCGTTAAGCGACAAGTCTTGGGGACGAGGTTGAGTTGTTTTGGTAGAGCAGTAGAAAATGGCGGAACATTTCACACGTTTCGCGAAGAAGAAATAGGGTAACTACTGCATGCCTCAAAACAAAGCAAGAACAACAAGACTACAATTGAACCGACGACATTTGCTATTTGGAGAACATCCCTTTATCATCCAATAATCGTTAATTTTAAAAAAATTAAAAACAGAAGCTTCGCTTTTAGGCTTGGCTAAAACTATTTAGTATATGCTAAAACAGTGGATAGTGTTTTTCGCGCGCTCTGATTGGCTACTCAATCAGTGAATATCCTGCACCATTCACTGATTCACCTCCAGCTCCTCCGAGCGAGCGACGCCAAACTCGCGTAAGTTGCGAGCAAAATGCCCTCCCGGTTTGCTGCCGTAAACAAACAAAGAAATTTCACAACTAATCAAGCAAGCTGTTTCCGAAATACACGAAGAAGGTGACGAAGTTCGGATTGGAAGTTTTAACAGGTAAAGCTTTGTCTTTTTGACACCAATTTATCGATAAAACCGGTGAAAAAGTTTTTTTGTTTACAAATGCAAATTAAGTTTAAGTCTTGCGTTACTTTACTTGGTTGAGTTGTTCATAAATAAGCTTAAAACTAAATTTAATAATCTCTTTTTATAGAATGATTTTAAATACAAAAAGAATTTACGACTCCTTTTGAAGAAATTTCCCCGCAACGGCTAAACAAATGCCTTCAAAAGTTTTAATTGTCGGCAAGAAAAAGCGACGGCCGCGGCCGCCCGGTCATTACGCGCCAAAATTGTAATTGTTGGCAACAGTATTTGAGTTAAAAATCAACATTTTTGTGCTGAATTATCTCACTGTTTTAGTATATACTAAAACAATTATTCACCTCAGTGTCGGTGGCTAGTCGTGGATATTTACCTCACTGTTTCGCAGTTCCGTAAATACCCACGACTAGCCACCTCCACTTCGGTGAATAATTGTTATATATCTATCAAAATCTGCCAAAGGCTAATTCTTCAGTAGCCTGAGCTGTTTTCTATGCACCTGTTAAGGATGCAAAACATTATTTCCTGCATGTACTGCTCAAGGTTTGCTGCTATGCGTGAAAAGTTGTTTGCCTCGGCTGCCCAGCTATTTGGAAATAGATGGCATTGTGCCTCTGGTAAGGAAAAAATTGATTGACTCTTTATGGTATTTCTCTAAATGCTGATTTTCAAAATGACGTTAGGTTGTCCCTGTTTGCTCAATCGTTAATTTCTCTGTGCAACAGTTTTTGCTAACTGCTCGATACTTTGTGTGTGTTTTTGTTTGTTCGCTCCTTTTGTTCGATCGTGACTTTTGGACGTTAAGAGTGCTTCCAAATAGATCACACTCCCACTTGTGACGCATAAGCCCGAAAAATACGTTTCTTGGCCACCATTAATGGATAAATAGCGTCCCCAAAAGAGTGTTCAATTGATAAACTGGGCCGTTGAGAAGTTGTTAACTCCACGGAATCATACAAATGACAAAACGTTTTCAATTCGACAGTGGAAAAATGCATCTCATTCGTCGTACGAATGAATCAAATCGTTGTCAACCAGGAATTAAAACACTAGAGATCTTGAGTTGTCAAAATAGACATAAATGTCCCCTTTCCTGATTTGACCAATAGTCAACTTGAATCTGTTTGCCTTTTTCATCAAAAAAACTTCTCTTCCATATTTCTTGTCCTGTCAGTGGGAATACACAACCGAGAGGATTAAGTCCGATTGGCAGATAAGGGAATCAAAGACAGTCTTGGACTGTCGATTCCAAGCTACGGATTCCGGATTCCAGGGACTGGATTCCGGATTCCAGGGACTGGATTCCGGATTCTTGTCAGTGGAACTGGGATTCCTGATTCCAATGGTTAGTGGGATTCCGCATTCCTTGAGCTGTATTCCAGACTCTTCAGAAAGCCAGGATTCCGGATTTACAAGAAAACATTTCTGGATTCCGGATTCCACAGGCAAAAATTTTCGGGACTCCGGAATTCGGATTTCTTCACATGGGGAGAAAGAAATTTCCAGCGTAATGTCACAATAGGCTCTTAATGAAGTTGTCCATTCGAAGGATTCTAATATGCATTATTATTATTATAACAATATGCATTATTCCTTCAGATTTCGACAACTCACCCCGCTGAATTCAGAGAAATCTTCCTCCCAACCATTGCCTGCACTCTGACCTCTCAATCAGTCCACGCTGGGAGGTCACTGAAGCGCTGGACTTTTTATTTACAGATTTCAAGTCCCGCCCTGACCGCCAGTTTGATTTGTTCTCGGTAATCCCGAGTTCCAATTGTCGGCGGCCAAGCTCATAAAATAGCCAACTGGCATCATAATGGTTTGCCTCCCACCAATCAAGTATTTATCACCATCATCATCGTCATCATCGTCATCATCATCATCATTTATCTTTAAGGCCCCAGTTGTTCAAAAAGTGGATAACGCTATCCCCTGGATAAATCTCTATCCACTGAATGGTGCAATTAGTTTTCCTTATACTTATCTGCTGGATAGTGAATTATCCAGTAGATAGCACTATCCAACGTTTGAACAACCGGGGCCTGCTGGATAGTGAATTATCCGGTGGATAGCGCAATCCAACGTTTGAACAAGCCGGGCCAGGTTGACAGTATCGAAAAAGTTCATTGTCACTGACTTACGGGGTGGAACAGACAAACTGGTCCTCAAGAATGCAGAGGGTATCACTGTGTAATTTGTCCCGTCAGGTGCCTGCATTCCAACTTCTAAGTGGTCATCTTGATGATCGTCTTTCATTATAGTTTCCATGTAATAATATTTTCCCTTCTCCAGAGGAATAGGAAGTGCTATTTGGTTGCTATACCTGTATAGATTCATACATATAAGGTTGATTATATTACTGGTTGTCCCCGATATGGTCCTTTATTTAATCCCGTCACCCAATCTGACGCTTTGAAGTGATCATCTTTCATTCTAGTTTCCATGTAATGATGTTCGTCCTTTTCCAGACGAATAGGAAGAGACATTTGGCCTTGATACCTGTATAGGTCCATACGTATAACGCTGATTAGATTTTGCCTCTTATGCCTTCGATTTGGTTCTTTAATCCCGGGTAAAAGTCGGGATGTATAAATGAAACCCCCCGGGGGGCAATCCGCATGTGAAAGGGGTGGGGATGCTCTTGGTCTCGCTCAGGGGTGTAAATTTCGGATTTTGGTCTCACTTAGGGTGTTCTGGGCAAAACGCCATCATATTTAGCCGTGAAGGTCTCGTTTAGGGTTGCACGCGAAAAATTTAAAAATATATATATTGTCTGTGTTTTAACATTGTCTCTTTTAGGGGTCAAAAAAAGGTTGGGCCACGTCCAGATCGGTCTCCTTTAGGGGTTTAATTTAAAATTTTCGACGAGCATCCCCACCCCTATATACGACAGAGACTCTTAGACATAGAACAGCAAACATGGATTAGCGAAATACACAATGATGAACGAAAGGACCCGCATCAAAGAAACAAACTAAGAACTTTTAGGAAATTTAAACTTACCCATGACTACGAAAATTACCTCTCAAATGTAAGAAACATCAATCATAGAGTAGCAATCACAAAGCTAAGATTAAGCAACCACAAACTAGCAATTGAAACTGGACGATACGTTAAACCCTATCAACCACCAGACCAAAGAATCTGTCCATTATGTAAAACTGGATTAGAGGACGAGGAGCATTATTTGATGTATTGCATAACCTATAGGGATTCCAGGACAGAGCTGTTCAATACGCTAAAAAAGGAAACTAATCTCTTTCTTGACTCTATGACTCCAAGCTCTGCCTTTGCAACGTTGATAAGTATGAAGCAAGGAGAGAAAAAGCAAAAAATTGTGGCTAAATACCTCTGTGATCGCTTCCGTGAAAGAGATAGACGCGTTAGATATAACCTTGTTTAGTTGTATAAATTCTACAAATGTACACCTCTGTAATTATTGCACTTGACCCGAGGTCACTCAAGGGACGTTCGGGAAGAGGTGTGCCGCCATTTCACTACACTGTTTCAGACAAGAGACCTAATTTCATGACCCTCATCCATTTCGTTTCCACACACAGAATAAAGTAATTTTTCAAACCAACATCATGGAATTAGATTTTTTGAGAAACATTGTCGGGTAACACACATGTAGACCGCTGTGCCAAATAAGTATTGACTTATAATAAAGCGCACAAGGGAGTTCAAACTGCACGAGCGCGCATCAGACCTGATTACTTCAATGGTATACTGTTTACTGTTTGCCGTGTTTAGTTCTGTTTTAGACAAAAATCATTCATTTCGCTACCCTGTTTAAGACAAGAGACCTTACTTAAGACCCTGGGTAGGGCAGACGAAGAACCACTTTGTGGATGTGCTACCTCCAAATCATTATTATTATTATTATTATTATCATTATTAATTTCGTTCCGTATACATTATCAAACCATTTTTTAAACAAACATCTTGGAATGAGACTTTTTGGAAAAAAAAGAACATTCCCGTTGATACCATGTAGACCACTCATCGCCAACATTCAGACCTTTTAAAGGCTTTTTATCCTAAAAGACATCCTGTTCAAGACGCTAAATGTTGAAACTATATCCCCTGTTTAAGACACAAGACCCTGAAAACCATACCCTGTTCAGCGGCATATACCCGTCAAGGCCAAATAATTGAGTGACCCCCTCCCCCCCCTCCCCCCCCCCCCCCCTCGGGAAGGGTGCGACACAAATTAAAGTACAAAACTAGCTTGCATAGTAAGCGTTTCCGTGCGAGTTCGTCACGAAATTTGGGATGAGAGCAAAAAAGAGGAATAAAGGGGGAAGGGGAGGGGAGAAAAGGAAACCTCTTCCCCCTTCCCCTCCCCCTTCGATCTTCCTTTTTTTGCTATTCTCGCTCCATATTTAGCGCACTAACTCCATCGGAAACGCTAGCTGCGTAGAAGGCGCTTGGAAGTATCGTTGCAGGAAAGAACGGGGCGAGCGAGAGGGACAGGCGAGGGGAGAGGCGTTTTTCCCTCGCGAGCCCCGTTCTTTCTTGCGCCCATTACTTCCAAGCGCGTTCTACGCAGGCTAGTACAAAACATCTTTCAACTCACCTATCAAACTCATATGGTTGAGTTGGATGTCCTCCCGCAACCGACGCAATCATCGAAATGTGAACAGGCTTCTCATTAGTACTAATATAAAGCTCACTACCGGCATCTGATGCTGAGAGAAATTACATGCACACGTTATACACCGTGCACGAAAAAATGGATTTGCACAACTTTTACTATGTTTTCCATATAGTTGCTCCCCAGTATTTAAATATTTGTGACATATTTGCATAGTCCCTATTGACTGAGAAGGCCATGGAGAACGCCGTACAGGGACTAGGGGAAAGTGTAAACATGAAAATTCGTTGGTCGCTGGTAAAAAACCACTGGAAGGGGAGAGTAACGGTTTGCCAGTAAGATGAAGATTAGAGGGCGCTTCTCACTGTTAGAACCGGCCGACCAGACTGCTACAGTAGTAAAGAGAATCCCTAGGCTCTATTAATCAAGATTAGTATATACACACTCAGTGATCTTGGTGATTTAAGCAATCTGATTGGTTCGCTATCTCGGACTATTCAACAATATTCACCTCCTAGCGAGTGGATAATGTGTGAGCTCGGTGTTTTTCCCCTTTTTTTAGAGAACAATCTTTTAAAAGTCGACAAAATCCTAGCGCTGACTTTTTTAAAGGCAAGAAAAGACTTGGAAGGATTCAATACGGCGTTTTTCAATTTACTGTAGCTGAGTTTTGTGCTCGATGGATTGTTTACAACTCCCGTGTATTCGCGTAGAAGAAGCCGTTTCGTGAACTCAGCGTTTTCTAAGAAGAAAATTTTGGCTCAAAAATCGAAGTTTATTTATGACAAACAAATTTAAAAGGAAATGATTGCAGAAATTCTACGTTTCAAGTTAACGGGAAAAAGAATGATACAGGAAGACGACGTCTTACCTCGAGCAACCGAGCCGGCCATTTTTGTCAGCACTTCATGCGAAGAACGACACAACAAGCCCTTTTGGCTATAAACTTGGCGAGTCAACAGAAAAAAACAAAGCTCTACTTTTCTTCTCAGGTAAGGAAACAGTTCAAACTTTTATCGGTTCCATTTAAGCCATTACGCTGTTGTTTGCGAAATGATAAACTTGTGAATTGCCATGTTTGAAAATTCTACAAAGATCTATTTTTAAACTTACGCGTGATTTGATCTGTCAATCAAATTGTACTTTTTAATGGTTTCCTCTCTGATTTTGTTGAGATCACTTCGTGTGTATATACTAAAACAATTATTCTTTTCAATCTCGGTGAATAGTGGCTTTGGGAATATTTACCTCGCCGCTTTCGCGGCTCGGCAAATATTTTGCCACTATTCACCTCGATTTCAAAGAATAATTGTTAACTATTCAACCAAATCAACCTATTAATCAAGGGTATATTCAGCATTGGTAGGTTTTGGCAAAAATTTCGAGAAAAACCTAGGATTTTTTAATTTCAAAATAACCAGTTCGATCGTGCGCCAGCTCTGACTTTCGGTAAGCGCATGTCTAATAATTACAATTCCATTGCGTAGCATTTTGATAACATTAGACTGCAGAGCAGGCGCTTTATCAGCCATGCGAGGCAAACACGGCAAGTGCGCGAAGCGCAAAATGCTGCGTTCGACTAGCTTGGCTTATACAGCGCATGTCACGCAGACTGGATAACATTTGCCTTTCTGGATCAAACCCCTTCATTGGTCAAACACCCCAATAATACGAATCAGTTTGGTATGTTCAGTTGCACTGTTGAGTATTCACCGATCTACCGCCGTGCTTGTCTTCAAAGACTTTGATCAATCAACCGCAACCCCATTGACCTTTGTCCCCCTTACCTCTTTTTTTCTGAACCTAAACTCCTCTTTCTTGCATGCCTAATTAAGACTAAGGTACAAATTTTTAGAATCAAAATAAATGCTCTCACAAAGCATGAAGCGGTAAATCCCAGTCTGCTGTGGAACAAAATACGTCCTTGCTCGAGCACCGAAATAATCAGCCCAACTCTGCGGTTGCTGGAAATCAGGAAGACATATTGTTTTCGATGGCAGCCTTGGATAACGAGGGTCTGTGAGGAGGAATTTCACACGCTTGTAATCTATCCGGTCCCATCTTTCCAAATAGATGCCGTTGGTAACTGAAATGAAAACAGTTTCACTGGAATGTTGCAAGTGAAATCTCTACCCTTTCATCTCCCTGAAACCTCCCTGTATATATAGGGCGCGCCTCCCGGGCTCTTCTGGCGACTAAGAAGTCGGACGATAACGTCTAAAATGAGCGGTAAGCCCAGATTAGAGTGACAGAGACACGAGTAGAGTGTAGAGAGTAGACATTCGAGTCACAATTCTGACATTTTGTGGGCAATCATTCAGCTAAGCGAACGGGTTCAGTAATATCTTTCAAGGCCGAGTTGTTCAAAGCTGGGGTTAAGATAACCCAGGGTTAGTGCGAGATTTGAATTCAGATTTGAAAGCTTAAAAAACATTTCAGTTTTAATTCTTTTTGACTACAGGTTGATGATTGGAAGAAAATTATCCGAGAAAATGTTTTTGAACACAAGGAAAAGAAACCAGGGCCAGGTTGTTCAAAGCTGGGTTAAGATAACCCAGGGTTAGTGCAAGATTTGAATTCAGATTTGAAGGGATTAAAAGCATTTCAGATTTAATTCTTTTTGTCTACAAGTTGATGATTGGAAGCTCTAAATATATCAGAGAAAATTATCCGAGAAAAAGGCTTTTGAACACAACAAAGAGAAACCCGAGTTAAATTTAACCCCGGGTTAAGCGTTAATCGTCCTTCGAACAACTGGGCCCAGGGGTGTTTTGCTTTAATGTAATTTCACCTTCAGACAAGTCAGAAAACTGACTAACATATTAACTAGGGGTTTCAATTCGCAGGTAAGTGCTGGCGTCAGAGTCGGAAGAAAATACGGAGATTTACGGATTTTAATGCGTTTGACTGCTCTTCTACAACAATGTTTGCCCGTTCGCGAATGGCGTTGCGAAGGCATTGCTAATACATTTTCAGCAATAATCAAGGTCAATGGCCGAACGACGGTTTAATGTGGTGCTCGAGAAGATTAAAAGAAAACAATTGGACCCCACGGTAGCCTGCGTGACAGGTGCTTGCGAACGCAACAGTCAAATAATTTTGCAGTTGAATGGTTAGCCATGAGGAGATAGCTTCAAACAGCGATATACATTTTGAATCCAAGGTTCCAAGCTATTTCTTTCGCCTCAACAAACAAATGTAATTGAAATTCAGTGGTCAAATTTTTTATTTATCGGCTGAATTGTTTAACTCGACATGTACAGTTTTTGGCATAACGATCAGATTTAACACCTCAACGGGTGAAAATAATACTTTGATTTGCATGTGCCGAAGTAGCTTTAGACGCAAGGCTGTGTTATCAGGTTAATGCTTCGCACCGTCCTGTCGTTTCTCACGAGACGCAAGCCAGAGTCGGCGGTTAAATCCGAATGGAAGTATGTTTGCCAGGCACTTCACTACTGCTGAATGTACAGGGAAAAAACTATTTCCAAAAAGAAGGATTTGAATGATCGATATCTTCGCTCCCGCATATGTATTTGCGAATCGGCAAAAAGAGCAGCCAAACACATAATCCTCCTGCCTTCCACGAGATTCATAACTAAAACGCTCTGGATCGAGACATTGATGAATACTTTAAAGACATCAAGAAAAATGAAAAAAGCAATTGCTTAACACACATCTCGCTTACTTCCCTGCTAGCAAAGGTCTCTCACGACGAGGCAAAAATTTTGGCCTCGTCGTGAGAGACCTCTGCCTGCACCCTGAAATCTATTCGAAGTCCAAGTGCGTTTTACGTGATGTCATCGTACAGGAGCGAATACCCCGGATAATAAGCAAAACCAATCGACTGCGCATGCTTCTGATCTTACATTCAACAAATTTTGGCTTTTTCCCGCTATTGTAGAGAATAGTGTGCTGGCTCGCATAAGGCTCGTCAGCAATCAAAGACGTTACCAAGAAGAATTTTCGTTGTTTATAGTTTACTTTATTACTCACTATTACAGGGTGGCTTCCAAGAACCAAATGCTCGCCGCTTTCTAAGCAGTACACGTTCAGCTCCTAGAATTTTAAAAAAGGCACTCAAAGCTTAGTGATATTGTATAACAGATTTATTCTCCTACATTGTGATCTCGAATTTTAGGCAGTTTAAGATATCACGACGACGACGGTCACTGACGAGAACTTAATGCCAAATTTCAATTTTTATGAAGAACGTAAACAAACGAAGTCGAAATTTTCTTTCTCTCTCTGAAGTTGGATATAATTCTTAGGAATTCAACTCCAGGAAAGTTTTTGCCTACATTTGACAAAGTAGGTGAGTTCTGGCCGGGATAATAATTGCGATGACGATTGGAAGCCGGAACGCAAATTCACCATTTTGAGCGTCGACCTACTCGACTGTCACTACCAGCCACCGTCGCCGTCCTCGGATTTTAAATTCGTTTTTAACGTACCTGGCAGGACTGAAGCACATTTGGCTGACTGACGATTTTTTGAAGTACTAATCTCTTAAAAATAAACTGTGAGTGAGCAATTTCTGTCTTTACCATACCTCCATAATCATCAATGAATCGATCGAAGAGCTATTTCCATAAAAGCGTTGGAGATCGCTAAATACGGAGTACTATTAGTTATAAACCTAATCAATCTGCCAACCTTCAGTACGTTTTACCAATAATATACTGGACTTAATACCTCTGTTTCCTTTGTTATGTGTTTTTTCTTTCATCAACAAGTGTTTTATGTTTTTTATTTAGAGCTCAAGTTCGTGAATCATGACTACTCCAAAAACATGTCTTTAAAACTCTGATCTGAAAACCAAAGTTTGTCCAAACATTTAATTCTATGACATTCATATCTGTGCGATTCAACGCAAAAAATAAACAGGTAAACAGGATTAGATACATCTAGGGTCAGAAAGAAGTGGTTATCACTTCGAGATGCGATCATAGAATCGTGTTTTCCAAGTCAACTTTTCAGTTCAAAGTTGATATCAGGACAATTGCCGCGGTTTGCCTTGTCATTCTACAATTAAGTAAAGAAGTTTACGGTTATTTTCTTATTCCATTTATTTTTGTTTAGCTTTAGAATGGCCCTAAATGTAAACAATAAATAGCGAGTTTTATCAACAAACAGCGACAATATAATTACAGTGGTGCTAAAACCATTTAACGTACCTGTTGACTCGTGTCTTTTATCGCCTTGCTTGACCCCGTTTGAAAATTTACAAAGTAAAGCATATGTTGCGCAGTAGAACACTGCTGAAGCGGTACACTTCATTGGACGTCGTTGTTTAGTGGCTGGTAAGGACGTTTCACTGTTACTTTTTGAAAGCTAAAGTCTCTTGTCTGACGAAACTGAAGCAATATATGACCACCTGCCGAGGAACCTTAAGGCAACTATCAGAGAAATCAATTGAACACCAGCTTGCATGGGCAGTTGAAAATTAAAATTACCATAGATTGTATTACTAGCATTGCAGCGGGTGGCGTTATTGGTGTTCCAGAATGCTTTGCCTACTGTAGTTTTAGAGTTCCAGCGGTCATTCAGGGGGACATACAAAGAGAAAAAAGGGGTGAAAAACGTGGGAAGCTTTTAGCGAGCTGATACTTCCAATCGCTAAAAGTGGGCGTTCCCTGTCAAGGCTCTATAGATATCTAGCCTCCCCGCAGACGTTCTTTGTGGGGCACGACAAACCCCTAAGAACGTCTGCGTGGGAGGCTAATAGATATCTTGCAAGAATTTAATTAGATTATAATTTTACTATGAACAAATCTCTCTAGTCGTTCAGGTGATAATGGGCGTGAGTCCATTTTATCTGAATCGGTAAACTTTCCTTTCATTCCTGTTGATAAAAGAAAATTTACCAATCAAAAATGCATCTATTTTCTGTTCGACAACTTATTCTGTCGAGTTCGCCCCAAGTAAGGGAATCCAATCTTGGATTATGGCCACGCCGTGGATTCCAGCCTCGTACTCAGGCTAGTTCTCGCTATCCGAGTTACCAGAGGAGGCTTGCAACCGAGTGCGATAGAGTCCTCGGCGAATTTCCCAACAAGCTTGACAGGTGACGTCACATCCGAAATCGCCGAGGACGACTGGGTACGAGGCTGCGTGGATTCCAGATTAAAGGTGCCGTATTCCGGATTCTTTATCAATGGTAGAGGGATTCCGGATTCTAAGAGCTCTTTTCCGGATTTCAAACCCCGGGATTCCGGATTCCACAGCAAAAATTTGATGCAATCCGGATTCCAGAAGCAAAAATTTCCCCGATTCTGGAGGGGCCGTGTCGAGTCAAAAACAAGCCACAGTCTATTTGTGCAGTCGCACGAACGGGAAGTTTGTCATAGAGCGCCTTAAATCAACATGCTGGAAAATTTCATGCTGACTTTCTGAGACGCTCTTTTTGTCGTTTGGCAACTTATATTATATCAAGTCCCCAAAGACTGTCCATTCGTAAAATTCAAACGGTAGGAACAATTCGCTGCAGTTGCAAAGCCCTTCATATCATTTAAAGATCTTTGAAGTCTCTCTAATAAAATCCATTTCCGTTTACTGACAACTCATTCTTCCCTTTTGATAATGATTTTGCCTACTTATGGAACCGGTATGTAGGAGTCAACGACTCACTGTATGGCCTTTTATGCTTGGCAATTTCTAACTCTCTTAAATGAGATGCACTTTTCCGTTTGACAAATTAAGTCACTCTGCCGGATTCTTCGGAGTAGAAAATGAATCTATCCATTCGTAAGACACGTGCGAACCGACAATTTTTTGTAGGGCCCTTTACACTAGGCAATTTACAATTCTCTCAGATAAGATACATTTTTCGGTTAGAAAACTAATTCTTTCGAGTCGACAGTTACTTTTTCTGTTCATCCTGGGATCCTACGGTGAATAGACAACTATGTTGCAGGTCCCTGTAAGCTTGAGAGTTTTCTCCCACCGAACTCTCTCAAATGAGAAAGACCACCAATCGAAAATCTTTGACAGTTACTTGTGGAACAGTACATAGCAAACAGTAACAAACAATACATAACCTTCAAGACTTACTGGGTGGAACAGGCAAACTGGTCCTCAAGAAGGCCGAGGGTATCACTGTGTAATTTTTCCCGTCAGGTGTCTGCATTCCAACTTCTAAGTGATCATTTTGATGATCGTCTTTCATTATCGTTTCCATGTAATAATATTTTCCCTTCACCAGAGGAATAGGAAGTGATATTTGGTTGCTATACCTGTATAGATTTATACATATAACGTTGATTATATTACTGGTTATCCCCGATATGGTCCTTTATTTAATCCCGTCACTGGAACTAAAAGCTCACTCTGTATTAGCCTGTTTACAGCCGCCTACTTCCCTCAAACATAATAGGGGAGAGTGGAGTGAGATTAACTTTATATCCGCCTCTTCAGAGACTTAGAGGCTCTTAGATTAATAAGATAACTAAAGAGAACATATAAATTTATTCCTATCTTTGAGGCTTGAGGTTCAGGTATGAATTCCGTAAACCGCCGCTCAAAAGCACCCCCTCCCTCCCGCTCACTCTGTATAAGCCTGTTTGCAGCCGCCTCCATCCCCTTTTAACAGAATGGAGCTTTAGAAACGACGACGACAACGATGACGTCAGCAAAAACGTCGCTATCAAAGAGACTGCTTTTTTTTTCAGACTTTGTTGCGGTTTCTCCAACTCGTCCAACATGTCATTTTTCGGTGAATTTCCCTGGAATTGAATTCTTAGAGACCAACAAAAAAAAAAAAGAAAAAAAGGAGAGAAAGAGAAATTCGTCGTCCTAAGTTTGCTTCCTCCATAAAACGTGGCATAAAAAGAATTTCAC
This sequence comes from Porites cylindrica, assembly GCA_964035525.1. Lineage (NCBI taxonomy): Eukaryota > Metazoa > Cnidaria > Anthozoa > Scleractinia > Poritidae > Porites > Porites cylindrica. Next base: position 43,654,310 of record OZ037779.1, on the reverse strand, counting down.
CCCGTACTCGTGCAGTGAAAGCAACGAAATGTATAGATAAAGCGAGACGCACGTGCAGAGTTGCTGTTTTGCTTATTAACCTACTGCCTTTTTGCCTTTCTCGTCGCTGCCGCTGTCGTCGTTGCTACGGCTCCATAGAATCGGGATTAGAGAGAGGAGGGAGAGGCCGTAAACAGGCTAACCTGGTACTGGCGAGGTGCTTTTTATCCGCTTTTCTTGATCGGGAGCAAAAGTTTATTAAAGCGTCTTTTGGGTGATCCATATGTACTCACCTGTTCGGAGACCAAGGGGCTCTTAGATCAATTAAGATTAATGTTCGTCTCGTTTCGACATATCAAAATTTATTCCTGTCTCTTAAGATCCAGGGATGAGTAAATATGACTTTTAATTTTTATCCTCTTAACACTAAGCTGTGTTGGGTTCACTGTTTTCGGCCAAAGGAAACTGAAATCAATAACATGGTACGTTGCGCCCTTCAGTCCTTTAGTCTGATACTCCAGTAGACTATTCTCAGTCCCTCATTTTTCCGTAAAGGTGGAGATCGAGCGCTGGCCGACAGGGGCAGCCATCTTGGTTTTAAGTGTAGTGAAAGAGGACCAGAATCCTGCATTAAAGTCCGTAATTTGAAATCAAGATTGCCTTCTCTGACTATCCTGCACAGTCTATTCTGTTTAAGGTGCGGCAAACATTTACAAAATATACTATAAATAGAAGCTTTTATCTCACCTGTCAAACTCATATGGATAAGTTGCAAATCCTCCTGCTACGTAAGAAATCTTTGACTTTGAGTCAGGTTTCTCATTGGTACTAAGAAACAGCTCGCTTCCAGCGTCAGAAGCTGAAAAAAGAGTTATCGAGTACAATCAGTAAAATTTTCTTTCGCAGCCGTTATTAGGAGGCTTAAGCAACTACGACAACGGCTGCAACGGGAACGTCAAAAACCAATTGATTTCATCACAGGCGACCCAGACGTGGTGTGTATCAATATATTAATATTCACATGGACAAAATGGGATGAGTCGTCGAAACTTCCATGAACTAAAATTGTCCAAAAGTCAAACTATAACGAAACAAAGCTAAGATAACTTTAACTGAACGTCTCCTTCTTATTCCTGGCTGGTTAAAGTGGCATTTTGTTGAGTTTTGCAATTGTAGGTTCTCTAATGGATAGTACCTACGATTGTAAAAGTAAAAAAAATGCCACTTTAACCGGCCAGGAGGAGGAGACGTTCAGTTAAACTTAGCTTTGTTTTGTTATAGTTTGACTTTTGGACTATTCTAGTTCATGGGAGTTTCAACGATTCATCCCATTTTGTCCATGTGAATATTAATATATTGACACACACTACGTCTACGTCTGGACAGCCTGTGATCTTATGAGCAAAACGCGGGTACGTCGGCCTAGCCTCGATTAGCCTGCGTAGCATGGCGGTTTCGTGCGCACGAGCAACGAAGGCGCGAGAACGAGCGGCGAAGCGGCGACATAAATAGAAACCAAGTTGCTCCCGCCTCAATCTTCTCGCTGTTTCTCTGCCCTCGCCCGCCTTTATTTACTAAATGCGCACAAACCAAAACTGCCGTGCTACGCAGGCTAAGCCTCGATTTCCGCCGTTCTCCCGGGCTGGCCCATTTCTCGAAAGTCCCGGTAACTTATCGGGCCTTGAAAACTGTTTTTGTTTGCCGTGTTTGCATCAGTTCAAGATCAAAGTTACAATAAAGTAGTCTTCATTATTTATCCCGTTGGGGAAGGGGGGGGGGGGGGGGGGGGGCTCGGCAAAATCATGAGGGGGACAGAAACGTTTGAAGTGCCTCCTTGGGGGGAGGGGTTTGGGGGGATAGTTACTGTGTCAACATAGTTAGTGGGGGTAGATGTCAAAATTGTAATAACAATAATAATAGTTATAATGCTAATGTATTTTACAACACTTGAGCATTTGAAGGCTGGAATCAAAGGTGAAGAGCTACTCTACTCAGACACATTGTCATATGGGTGTGCATATGTGCTGAAGGAACACTAACTTGGCTGTCTCAAACTTTTGAGCTTTATAGATTTCATCAGTTTTCCTTAAAGGTTGAAGCCTGCTGTTTATAGGCGAATAACTCTGGAAACCTGTGGTTTTAGCAGAGGTTGACACTGGTGATGCAGGACCTAACAGATAGCGATTTTGACAGAGAATCAACCGACAATGAAAGTGAGCTTACAGACGTTACTATGCCCAGTCATGACATTATTAGGCTCCTAGCCCAGTACAGCTTCAAGCACCAAATCTGGAAGAAGAGTGAGGCCAAAACAATTCTTGAATATCACATCGTTTGAATTATTTATTTGCACTTATATAAAGGATAGGGGGATGCCCGAGGGGGCAGTTTTAAAGATATTGAAAGTGGATCAGTAGAAAATGCGCCCCTTCCCTTCAATCAAGGATAAATAATGAACACTTTTGAAAATGATACGATGAGAATATCAGTTGACGAAGGAAAATTGGATAGTTTGTGAGTTGCTATTCAATTTTGTTTTGTTAGCTGATAGTTTCATTGTATAATTTTAAAAACTATTAGAACGTCGATCTTGAATGTAAACACGGCAAACGTGAAACGGCTTTCAGGGTCCGAAAAGTTACCGGAACTTTCGAAGAAACCAGCCTGCGAATACAGCCTTTCTCCTTGCTCCTCGCCGCTAAGGGCGTTAAACGAGCTCATTTGTTTTTGTAGGGAGGAGTGCGGGCTCATTTCCCGTACAGCGGCTGGTGAGCGCGTACAGTTCTGCACGTGCAACACACTTTTTCATACATTTCTTTGGCGCCCACTGCACGACTATGACTTTGAAACTTCCCAGTTCGACTTACGAATTTCTCTGTTTAAACCTAAATACAGTCTTTAAGAATTCAACTCCAGGAAAAATCACTCACATTTGACAATTAAGTGGGTCTAACTATACGCTTGAAACAACAAACATTCATTTCTTAGCGACGTTTTCACCGAAGCCGTCGTGAAGGTTGCTGAAGCTCTCTCTTGGCTGGGAATTAGTTAGCCTCAAGAGCAGGCGGTTTTTTTGTGTTGTTGTTTGTTTGTTTGTTTTTTCTTTCATTTAGAGTTTTTCAGGCGAACGATAGCCTGCTCCAGGCGTTCAGATTGTGAGGAAGGGGCAAAGAAAAGTGAGCACGAAAAAACAGCGTGGGAAGGGTGGGGGTTAGGAGAGCACAAACCCTTCCCTCTTCTTTTCCACTTCCTTTGGTCTTCTTTTCTCTCTCCACTCTCCATTTCGCGCGTCCACTCTCCACTATCTGAAAACTCCCTGAACGCCTGGAAGTCCCTGAAACAGGCTAAACAAGCCATCATGCTTGCCTTTGCAGAACATATATTTTCTTGATCACTCTAGTAATGAATTGTCAGCCTCTTAGTGGCGCCAATTCAGGAAGAAAGTAAAAAACGTTTCCTAAATCTAATCTTACCACAATAAGCACATATATGTGTAAAGAGAGAACAGACGGGAATGAGTAATTCCCTGACGTAGTTAGAGAGGAAACTAAACGAACAAGTTCTTTTTCATATCCTTAAGTACGAATCGTCAAATGGACTTACAGAGCATAAAGTGGTAGATTCCGGTCTGCTGTGGAACAAAATACGTCCTTGCTCGAGCACCGAAATAATCAGCCCAATTCTGCGGTTGCTGGAAATCAGGAAGACAGATTGTGTCCGATGGCAGCCTTGGATAACGAGGGTCCGCGAGGAGGAATTGTATACGCTTATAATCTATCCGGTCCCATCTTTCTAAATAGATGCCGTTGGTAACTGAAATGGAAACATTCTCACTGGTATGTTGCAAATATTAATAAAACAAAAGTAAATTCGCGCGGGCTGCGTGTCAATTACCCCTATTTACTACTTTAGTGAAGCTGAGGAGGGGCTCGGACCGGGTCACCAAGCTCAGTGAAAAAGCTGGGGTATGCTTACTGCAGTGGTAAATTGTATAAAACTTTTAAAGAAGTGTACCTTACAAGTGCAAACATTTTTTTAGAGACTGAGAGAGTGTCACAATGGCTACTGACACTTGGAAATTACAATTGTGAAAGATTTATTAAATAGAGCTCAGTAAATGCAACTCCGACGCTAATATAGTTTGTTTTTTCTCATTGTTTTTTAGCCTGATGTCAAGCCTAAGCAAATGCGCAAGCGTCATTCACTGAAATATTTTTTTCTGGTCACAACCTTTTGTATCTCGATTTATAATACTTATTTGATAGCCAAACTTCGTTGGAAAATCGATCTAGAAATAAACTGGTTTATGGAAACGCCACTGCATGGACACAAAGGAGGTGATCTCTCCGGGTTATGGGCTCCCAAAGAAAAAAACTTATCTAGAAAAGTACGGCTTTTGTTGTTATTGGCGCCCATCATCGGTCAGAAAAATTTTATCCTTTTTTTCTTACTGTTTACAGTGTCATAAAAAATTGTTAAAGGTGGCTATCATCTCAAACAACTAGCTACTACGTTTCTTTTGTGCTTATAAGCAAGCCGGTATCGTACATCAATAGCTCTATATACAGCACACGCCGAGCCGTTTATCATTTGGGAATTGGGTTTATAAAAGTCCCATATATTTGAATTAGCAATTTTTCTTTCAAATCGAGGTGAATAGTGGCAGAATAAATCGCGGCGAGGTAATTATTAGCGATCGTTCGAGACAACTGTCAGCCAGGACCTTCTCTCCTTCTGCAACATGCACGGCCGAACATCAGAGCCCGAGGGAGGGGGGGGGGGGGAGGGCTACTAGACAAAGCTTTATACAGGGAAACTACTCCCAGGGGTCCAACCCTTTACCCTTTTCTATACCATCTTGACAGAAAAGGGACCCCTTTCGTCTACCTTTTATTAGCCAATATGGTACCCCTGTCACATACACGAAGTTTAACAGTCGGGGGTGGTGATTGATTGATACAGGGTATCATTTATTAGTGAAGAATAATTAGGGGAGGGGAAGGGGGCCTTATTAACTTTCTTCCCCTGAAAAGGGGGGCTTATTAGAGGGAGGGGGATTATTTGAGAGGGGGGCTTAATAGAGGATTTACGGTGATTCAGTTCATGATATTACTTACGGTTGCACGGTGGTTCCCAGGAACCAAATGTTCGCCGCTTTCTAACCAGTCCATGTTCAGCCTCTAGGATCAGCACAAAAACACAATCACTCCTTTTAATCAAGCAAATAAGCCCGTCTCTCAGAACTGGGCTGAATCTTCCTGGCTATCCTTCTTTGAGATTTTTTTGTACTTAATTCTGAAATGCTTTTTTTGTAATTTGGAACTTCAGTTTGTTAATAAGAAATAGTGAAAAATAAGTGCTTTCGAAAGTTGAACCGCTCTTTCCTGCAGACATTGACCCTCTGTGGTCTAGATTTAACACAAATAAAGAATTAGATACACTTCAGACTGAGGCAGCTAAAACCATTTTGAGATCGATTTATCTCTAGGTATTAACACTAGATCGACTTCGACATTTTACTGTTCTGTTATTATAAAAAGTACTATAGATACGATCGTTTACTTTCTTTATCGTTTTTGTAAGTTTTCCTAATCTTATTACGTTCATTTTAGTTGAAAGACTGGCATGGAATGTAACCATTGGATCGCGAGAACGAAAAACATTAACATAATAATTACAATGGCGCTAAAAGCACTTAACGTACCTGTTGATAGGTGCTGTTTTTCCCTTTGTTGGCGCCCTTTTGAAAACTGAAAAATCAAAGTGTATACTGCGCAGTAAAGAACTGCAGTTAAATGCTTCATTGTACTTCGCTAGTTGACGACTCAACAAGGACGTTTCACGATTTGTTATTTGCGATGGTTAAATTACTTTTTGTCAGCCAGACATTGAAGTAAGATGAGCCACCTGCTGGACACCTAGCAGATGTTGTCGAAATGTCAGTTGAAAAAATTAAACAAATTAGAATAATAATAATAATAATAAAACGGTAGATTTGACTACCAGCTACTTCTGTGGTATTACGGTTGTTGAAGTGTGGGATACCTCGTAAAGTCCAGCCTCCCTTAATTTTTTACCCAAATGGGAAAACAAGGAAAGAAAGAAGAATAAAATAAATAAACAAATACTATATAAGATTAACTATAAAATCATTGCTTAGATGATTTCCCCCGTACAAAAGCAAAGTAACTTTCTGCTCTTATCATCGAAGGGATAAGATTCCATTTTCATTATTCCATTTTTCGGAAGGAAGCTAAACAAATGATAGTCAGCGAGCGCTGGGTTGAATATACGTCGAGTGCCTTGCGACTGCTTGTAGTGAGTGCTTGGTACGTAAAATGTTGGAAACTGTTGATTTTTCTTCTTTCTTTCGAAAATTTTATGAACAATAAACGCATCATTGGCGACACCCTAGGATTCCAGTCTTAATCTTGTTTTATAAATCTTGCTGCTCGTCTCTTGACCGCTCCAACCTTGTCTATGTGATCTTGCTGGTAGGTATGTCTTACAGCAGAGGCAAATTCTAAATGAAGTCTAAAAACACATACATTGCGGCTGGTGGCCGACGTTACTAGAGTTGGAGAATGCTATAGCTAATTTTAGAGTTCCAATGCCTTTCACTGGCGGGAAATAAAGCTACATGGTTAGTTGTTTTCTGCTTTAATTAGCGAGTTGATAACTCCGACCGCTAAAGTGGGCGTTCCTTGTCAAGCCTTTAGATATCTTGCAAGAATTTAATTGGATGAGAATTTTACTACGTACAAATGTTTCTGGGTCTTTTAGTTGATAATGGTGTGAGTCCATTCCATTTGAATTGGTAAATTTTCCTTTCGTTCATTTCTATCGACAAAGGAAAATTTACCAATCGAAAATGCATCCATTTTCTGTTCGACAACTTATTCTGTCGAGTCAAAAACAAACCAGCTGTTTATTCGTGCAATCGCACAAACAAGCAGTTTGTCGCAGAGCACCTTAAATAAACGTGCTGGAGAATTTCATGCTAACCTTCTGATATATTATGAGACGCAATTTTATCGTTTGGGAACTTATATTATGTCAAGTCCACAAAGATTCAATCTTTCCACTCGTTAAATTCGAACGAGAGGACAATTTGTTGCAGAGCCCCTCACATCATTTAAAGATCTTTGAAGTCTCTCTAAATGAGATGCATTATTCGAGCTTATTATGCGTTCATCGCTGCCGCGGCGATGACCGGCGGCAGACGAGTTCTGGGCTTCGTTCAGCAGTCATGCGAAAAAAAACACGAAAAATCCAATGAACCGTGAGAAGTATCTTTATCCACGTTTCCCGCGGGGATGATCTCGAGACGAATGTAGAATAGGGCACGCCCTTCTCTTAGCCCTTTGAACATTCTTTTGTGACAACTCCTTTTTCGCAGTTGGCAATGATTTTCAATTTCTCTATTTATATATACGGCTCATACGAGTCGACAACTCGTTGTGTGGCCATTGCTGGGCAATTTCCAGCTCTCTTAAATGAGATGCATTTTTCCGTTCGACAAATAACGTCACTCTGCCGGATCTTCCAAGTAAAAAATGATTCCATCAATTAGGCTATCTATTCGTACGACACGTGCGAACCAACAATTTGTTAAATGGACTCTTTATATTACACTTGGCAATGACTTTTTCTACTCATACGGCTCGTATCGTGAGTCGACAGCCGAGTTGCAGGGCCCTTTAAACTTGACAGTTTCCTCCTACCGAACTCTTTCAAGTGAGATACATTTTGCCGACCACCGATCGAAACCTGGCATTTATGGTGGCTGTTTAGGAGAAGTTCATTTGTATAATTCTTTTACAGTTATTTGTGATTTGTTGGCTTCAAACAGTACATAACTTGCCAGACTTACTTGGTGGAACAGGCAAACTGGTCCTCAAGAATGCCGAGGGTATCACTGTGTAATTTTTCCCGTCAGGTGTCTGCATTCCAACTTCTAAGTGATCATTTTGATGATCGTCTTTCATTATAGTTTCCATGTAATAATATTTCCCCTTCTCCAGAGAAATAGGAAGTGATATTTGGCCGCTATACCTGTATAGATTCATACATATAAGGTTGATTATATTTACTGTTTTTCCCCGATATGGTCCTTCCTTTATTTAATCCCGTCACCCAATCTGACCAAAACGTATGTTGATAAGCACTGCCCTAAACTGTTTCGAGGTGCTTTTTGTACTTACTTCGGTTATAAGCCCCTCCGTTTATAAGCCCTCCCTGTACGGTACATGCTCAGTTGTTGTGCAGTGCATTCATTGAGAAATGTGCGATGGACTTATAGCCAAATTCGTTGTATCGCGCTGCGCATTTTGCAAACTTCGAAGGATTTTGGGTTTTTCTGTTCCGTCAATCATCTTAGCGAACCTCTTAGGAGACACATGTTTACTTGTGATTGGTGCATTTCGATCCACTTTGTTTTTGTTTCTGTGATGGCGGCCCTGTTTCGGACAATAATCGACTAGTTTTCTTCGAAGATTTTCTGAACTTTCTCATTCGTGTCTCTTGCATTGGAAAAATAAAGCAAAGTTTGCCTCCTGCCCTCGACAAAAATTCCATTCATCATCGCGATTTCCTTCGCTATTCTTGAGCAGTCTAAAGTCATTCGCAGTTTTGTTTTTGCCGGCCAAGCTGAGCGAGTGCGTTGCATTGTGATTTGCATTAACTCCACCCCACTCAAGAGAGTGACGGAACAGAAAAACCCATTCGAAGTTTGCAAACGCCTAGCGCGATACAACGAATTTGGCTATGATACACGACTACAAATTATAAACATTAGAACAACTTAAACGAGCTCGGGCTCGAAAAGCTACGAGCCCGGTGGTAGAAGAAACAAGAACTCTTTGATATTTAGCCTGTACAGCCCCCGAAATGATCCCTACCCCGAAATGATCCCAAATCGACCCCGAAATGATCCCCATTTCTCTTCACGTCGACCCCGAAATGATCCCCATTTAATTTTAGGAATGGAATGATATCCTAGAACTATGGATCGTGCAAAATGCACAACATTATAACTTAAGCTTCACTATAATAATCTTCACTTGCCCACATGACATTAATTTGGGATTACACTTCGAACTGAATTAAACGAAAATATTATTATCAAAAAATACACAAAGTCTAGTATATTTTCGGGAACACCATGAACTGCAACTGATAATATCAAGAAACATAACATTTTTTTAAATTATTACTTAGGTGATTATAGCCCGGGTTATAGAGAAAACTACATAGATGTTAAATTTTAAGGCTGCGTGCAAACGGGCACAACAACTCCCAACATTGTTGCGCCAACAATGTTGGGAGTTGTTACGTTCGTGTTCGTGCATCGTGGGAAGAATACAACCCATAAGTCTTTGTAATCCATGCTTAATGAGCGTGCGTGGCCCCAACAATGTTGGAAGAGCTGTGCAAACGGATCCAACATTGTTGTGCGACGCTTCGGCGATCACGGAACAAAAGAAATGTTGGGAGTTGTTGGCTGAAAAGTTTGACCGGTTTCAAACTTTGCGCAACAACACGCAACAACATCCAACAACATGCAACAGGGTGTGCAAACGGACGTAACATGTAACATCCAACAATGTTGGGAGTTGTTGGCCAGCAATGTTGCGTCCGTTTGCACGGGGCTTAAAAATGATGTTAAAACTGCATGCCTTGGATATTGAATTTTAAAAATGGTGTTTTAACACTTTTTAAAATCTTAAAATGATCTTGAAGATGCAAAAGTATACATAAAGGCGATTAGATGACAAAAGCGCTAAAAAATCACAAACTGTAGCAAAATGTTTAATTAAGAAAAAAAAACACTGCAAATACCGTGTACGATCAATCTTGCTCAACGTCGGATCCAAAAAGATCGTGATCAGTCAAAATAGGTCAAATTGAAAACGTTACAGTGAAGAAGACTTTAGCAGGTTTCAGTCTAAGTCTTGGGTTGGTTTGTAACTGCGTCAGTGCGAAGAATGTCGGAAGCTCGTTGTGTTTGGATCTTAAGAAAGGTTTTGTCGCAGCCGCGATTACACTTTTCACTCTACAGGTGAGACCCACCACATCAAATCTCTTATCACTTGTGAAACTTTTAATGTTATCTATTTGATTCAGTGTCGCCTGTGTAATCTACAATTTGGAGAAACTAAACGACGCCTCAAAGACCGTTTTAATGAACACAGACGACCTATACTCAACCCTACTGGTAATTACATCCATACTGCAGTTTCAGAACATTTTCTAACCAGTAATCATTCCGACAATCAGATGCTTTTGATTCTTATTGAAAAACTTAAAAATGGGCATGATTCTTTCAGGAAAGCACGTGAAGCCCACCTTATCCATAAAGCTAAGACAATTGAACCTCTGGGCATCAATAAACGTGATGAACTTTAACTATATATAGTATATCTTTTATTTTTTTGTTACCTTGTCTTTTAAAGTAGCCACCATACCACGTCATATTATGTAATTTCCGGTCATAATTTTACTTCATATATATTTCTGTGAATTCGCGATATCTCAATAAACCTGATGAAGACTGGTATTGGCCAGTCGAAATATCGCAACTAAACTCTATTTCACTTTGTTTGATCAGTCGCTGCTAAAGTCTTCTTGACTCAGACTCGTACCCAGTCGCTATTTAAGTAATTTTGGGATGAGAGAAGATTGGGGATTACGTTAAGGCGCGCGCGGGGTCTCATGGGAAGGGTAGAAGGAAAAATACTCTTCTTGACTGAAACGTTTTCAATTTGTAGCGAAATGTTAAACGCGATTTAAGAGCGCAAAAGCTGCAACAGATTTGTAATAATTCCGAGACGAAATACAAGTTCTATTCCAAGAATTAATTGGGGATCATTTCGGGGTCGATTTGGGGACCATTTCAGGGTTGGGGATCATTTTGGGGTCGGGATCATTTTGGGGGCTGTACAAGCCCAGGGCTTATAACGAACTCTTTAGCGAGATACATTTCTTTGTTTTGTTTTGTTTTGTTTTCTTCGTTTTTCTTTTTAACATCCTAAAGTCTCGAAGCTAAACATGAACTTAACCAACTTTTCAGTTAATATTCCTAACTCTATACTGTGTTTGGTACGCTGTTTTCTGCAAAAAGCTAGAAACTGAAATCAATAGCACGGCATGTTCATCCTCGAGTTTGTTTATAGATTGTTCCCAGTCCATTATTTTCTTTATATAAGATCGAGGTCGAGCGCTGACCGTTACGTGCAGCAATCCTGGTCTCAAATAAGCCGAAAAGGAAGGGACGAAGGAAAACTTTTCTTTCGTCCCTTCTCAAGAGTTCTCGCCCGCCTCAACCTAACCCCAATTTTCTCACACCCCAGAAAGAGATAAATAGCGACTGGGTACGAGTCCACCGAAACCGCCGGGGATTCAAGTGGATTTTCCACAGCTCATTGACAGGTTAGAGTCGGTAATTTAAAAACAAAGACGGCCACCTGTAACTATCCCGAACCCTCTAGTCTGTGTAAGGTGGGTGAAACATTTCCAAAAAAAGACGCTATAACTGAAAAATTAATAGAACTTTTATCTCACCTGTCAAACTCAAATGGATATGTTGCAAATCCTCCATCTATGTGAGAAATCTTTGACTTTGAGTCAGGTTTCTCATTGGTACTAAGATACAGCTCGCTTCCAGCGTCAGAAGCTGGAAAAAAGAGATATGGTGTTTGCATTGATTCCTGAGTTTCTTTTCTGTGTCACGCCTGTCTAGTTCATTTTGTTCATGATGTCAGTTGGTTGAATTTTTACTTTTTACTTAACGGAGGTTAAGCATCAGGTTTACGTCAAACGACAAACGCAAACTCGTACCACGTGACCAACTTTCCTCTCTACTTGTCGTTTACTGTTCATTATTTCTACGCCTAAATTAGTAGTTTCACGCAATCTTTTATTCATAAGAATTGCTTTTGAGCTCTTTTATCTACTCTTTTTCTATTTTGAGAAATTTTCCGGGGAAATTTTCAACTCGAACCTGACGTTTGCCGTTCGCCGTATACGTGAAGCTTAAACTCTAATGACAAAATCACAAAGGGTTGCTTTACAAACAACAAAATGAACTTTGAAAAACAATTAGACTGACAAGTTTTAGAAAAAAAAGATAATTGCAATCCGTTACACTCTTTTTCAAGTTTGTCTATCCGTGCCTTCTTTAGTAGTGGCGGATCCAGGAGAGGGGCACGGGGGGCCCAGGTCCCTCCCCCCCCCTTATTTTTTGAACCAAACTGTTTGCATGCAAGGTCAAAGTTTCAATAATTTTGAAAATGATAGAATAAACCTATCGGTTAGCGAATCACAACATTCTTGAGTAGCACGCAGGGACCACACAAACGTAACCGGTCAATTTTGCTTAGGTAATGATTTTCAAATTTGCCTTCGATTTTCAAATTTCGCCTTTCGAGGGATGAACGGGCCCCAGGAGCCAGTTTTCGGGCCCGAAGGCAAATTTTTTAAAACCAGTCAAACATGACAGAGTTAGTAATTTAAATATCAAAATATCCTTACAGAGCATAAAGTAGTGAATTCCAGTCTGCTGTGGAACAAAATACGTCCTTGCTCGAGCACCGAAATAATCAGCCCAACGCTGCGGTTGCTGAAATTCAGGAAGACATATTGTTTTCGATGGCAGCCTTGGATAACGAGGGTCCATGACAAGGAATTTAACACGCTTGTAATCTATCCGGTCCCATCTTTCCAAATAGATGCCGTTGGTAACTGAAATGGAAAACGTCTCACTGGAATGTTGCAAAATATTTGGCTCTGAAGGTACAGTGACTACCGTACAGGTTGTCGAAACGTCAGTCACTGTCAACAACAGTAGGAAGCTTAAGCAACGACGACGGCGACAGCAACGAGGACGGCAAAAAGCAATTGGTTTAGATTGGCAAAACAACAACTTTACACGTGCATTACGCTTTTTTGTTCATTTCTTTGCCGTCACTGAAAGACTACGACGTGAAAATGCCTAATTTCACGTTTCTCGTGGAGGATGCGAACACAAGACAACAACTTGCCTTTTTCTTCCTGGACTTCGATACAGTCTTTTAGAACTCAACTCCAGAAAAAAATTGCCAACATTTGACGAAATGAACAAGACTCCGGACGAGAGAGAATAAGCGTGATAGATTAAGTTTGAAGCAGGGCGACTTCACTTCAGTTAAGGGACGTTTTCGTAGCCGTCGCCGTCGTTGTTGCTTTTAAGATCCCTAGTCCTGTTCAGGACTACGTTTACCTTGAAGATCATGAGCAACCTACTAATGAAATGACTCCTGGCCAGGTTCAAACCTTCACAAAACAAAGTACAGCAAACGCTTTGTGGGTCAATAGCCTTCGTTTGCTCACTACCCGCCCCGCATCCCGTCTTCAACCAATCGTCGGGTGGATTCATATACAACATACGAGTATAACTGTCGCATTTGCCCGCTGGAAGTTTTTGTTTTTAGGCTTAAAGACAATAAAAAGTTCCAGCGTACAGGTAAAATCTTTGCTTGTTGGTACTCATCTAACGATAGCTATAACCAGAAGCATATAACCCTGAAGGGTATAACTCTGTTCCAATGCTGGGGTTTTTTGGAGAACCAATCAAAATTTACTTCCTGATATGGAATCACTGCCAGACTGTCCCGCTATTGTTATGAAAACTTTGTATCACGATGTAAACGAAGCCCTACAAAGAGCAATTACAGTTTTAGTAAGTGAAATTCGACCAAAATCGAAATTTAAAATGGCCAGGATTGACTTATTCGGGACAAAATAAGGTCGACTAATCATCTCACGGGCCTGGCTTGACTGACACTACGAGCAGTTTCTCTTTTTTCTTGGTCCGTCGAGCAAAACGCCAGAGACACGCTCGGCGCGTGCACTCCCCTTACTAAATCTGAAGAAAAAGAGAGACTCCTCGCAGTCTAGCCTTAACTTGGTCTCGAAAGCTACTAGCGCCTGCTCAAACGGGTATGCGTCAAAATCATTACTAGCTTAGTGCTTTTACCGATATATAAAATGTTTCTTTTATGTTGTGGTTCAATTTTATCCTTGGTTTAAATTTTATTTTCTTTTGTTTCAAACTCATTATCATACATTACCATACCCAAAAACAAAGGAAAATAAAATTTAAACCAAGGATAAAATTGAACCACAACAGTTGTTATGCTCAAGTTCCATAAACAAGGCATTTTTGTTTCTGCCTAGAGCTTTGAAGTATGCTTCTTGTTTTGCCAAAATATGTCCATGGTAATATGATGATAAACTATCCGAGACCTATATAACGCAGTGCCAGCCAAGCATTCGCCCATTTTTGATTTGAGATTAATCGAATTCAAACATACCATTTGAAGGCCCAAACATATTCTTATGATATTTTTTTTTACGCTGACATTTTCCGTTAATACCCCGGTTATTGACTTTGCGCAGTTGATTGTAAACTTAACTTGACATCTGTGGTTAGGCCACGAAAAGGTTCCAGATCCTTCTTTATCAATGAATGACCCAATTGTTTAATGTGTTTGCCAACTTCTTGATTTTGTCGGACACCTTACCATTTGAGTATTTTTCGCTTTGAGGAAAAAATTATGGAATTGGATTTTGCCAATAAACTGATAAATTCAACAGCATGACTTTATAACAGTCATGTCCAATACTGTTGCACTGTTACGGACCGTTAAGAGCAATTGACGGATCGTACACTCCGTACAAACCGTCAGCGTTGCTAACGGTCCGTATTCTGAGCACATACGGAGCGTGCATCTCATTATGACATCAGAGCACAGTGTGTTACCGTCCGTACGATCCGTACGAATCGTAACGGTCCGTATGCTAAGAGCAGTTGACGGATCGTACGCTCCGAATAAATCGTCAGAGTTGCTCACGTTCCGTATTCTGAGCACATACGGAGCGTGCATCTACGGTCCGTACGATCCGTACGAATCGTAACGGTCCGTATGCTTGATTGACACGGACCGTATTAATTCCTCGTTATATAAGCTATATAAGCCATAAGGCGAAACAAACACACTCCAACAGTAATATTCCTCGTTCTATAAGCCATAAACCACAAAATCTGAAATCGCTGTCCAGTGTCTGGTTGAAATTAGTAAAGGGAATAAATAATCCTGAGGGTGATTTTCACAATCTTATCCCATTTGGGGGACGTTCACACACCAGTAACCTTTAGGCATCCGGAAAAGGTAAGCTACACTTATAGACTGTACATAACTGGGAAAACCAGGTTATTGAAAACAAAAATTATTTTTTGTAGTGGTCATTCCCCTCACTGTTAATGCAATTGGCAGATATCTACCTGGCCACTTTGTAGCTCAGTAATTATCCACCACCATTCACCATCACTTCGGTAAATAGTACATATTATTATGAGAAATGACGTAATCAACATGTCACGAGCACGGAACAAAGTTAACGTGAATTATTTGAAATAACATTTAAGACTTGTATGGGCACAACTCCATGCTTGAAAATACATTTGACAGCGGATTTCCCTTATTAAGCCATGAGTATCTAATTAAATATGCATATTTTGTGTCAATAATGGCCTCACCAATATGAGATATTTTGGAAGGTCACATTTCCGTCACGTGACTGATAATTGAGAATTAACGGTCAAAATATTTACCTTAAAATGGGGAAAGGATAATGAAAGAACAACAAGTTCTTTTAGGTACATTTCAGAGGCTATTAAAAAGGTTGTTAAGAATTCGCCTTGTATGCGTGTTAACGTTATATAGGAATCGGTAAATAAGGGGAAAAGGGTCACGTGACTCATTAATTAGTGAAATGGCTAATAGGATAAACAACACTTCCATTCATACAAGGCAGATTTACGATTTACACTGTTTGTGTAACATTTTGGGTGAAAATTCCTAAGATCAAGGTTCGCAACCCTTCCCCGTTTAAAAAAACGTATTTTGTAACATCATTAACGAAGCAATATCACGTGTTATTTGAAATCACGTTTCACGTGTCTTTTTTTTTTGTTGAGCCACATTTTCAGTTCATTTTTCAGAATCATTGATGGAAGCAAACCGTTCTAAATAGCATTTAACAAAATGTGCATATTAAATTAGGTTGTCATGCCTTAAGTGGCTTTTCCTGAGGTAGCAAGAGATGACAGAAAATAGTTTCAATGCCTATAAATATACTCTGTACACGAGGTCAACAAATCTCGGGGCCATTGTTCAGTTTTGGAATTCAATTGTTGCGAAGATACGTTTTAGGTTTTTAAAAGACAGCAAATAGCATTACGTAGCCCCTTTACAACAGTAAACGACGCCAATATAGTTTTAGGGGTGTCTCAATATTTTTAACCGTGATGTCGACAGCAAGTGTGCAAAAATAGTCTAGCTTGGGCAGTGAAATGCGAAAAATTAAACTTTGGAAAATCGTTGGGAATTTATTAGATAAGCTTCAAAAATTGTGCATGAATGGAACGGTCACCTAGAAATTTTTAGTCGTCCTCAAGTAATAGAAAATTCTACTCAATATTTGCTTCTCCGAACAGATATTTTACAGAAAACAATCTTTGGATACCCCTGATGACTTTTAAAAAGGAAAGGTGAACACCCTTTGAGTCGCTTTTAGCGTTCGAAAGCTGATTCGGATGCTTGCATTAAAAATATATTTAAAAAAAAAACGTTTAAAAAATTTGACCTGTGCAGATGTCGAAATAGCAACCGACAGGACTTATGTTTATATAGTTAAGACCTTATAATAAAACACGAAGAAACAATGTTTCCCGTTTGTAAACTGGAAATGGAGGACGAATATCACTTTTTAACTGTATGCCACGCTTACCAGGAAATAAGAAACGTTCTACTCGATAGCTTGAAAAATGAATATCTTATAAGAATGAACAAAATGTTACCAAATGAAATATTCATGTTTTCCCTAACGAGAAGCCTAAACCGCCAAAATTGATAGCGAAGCGAAAGCTTTAAAATAACGAAAAAAATAGATCAAAATATGTGTCTGTGTGTATGTAACTATCGCTATTTGTAATAATTTGTTATGTATAAAAATGTTGGAAAACAGTCGATGTATCAGCTGGTATAAGATCCCTAATAAAATATTGTCTTGTCTTGTCTTGTCTAGTCGGACCTCGAAGTCTGACCACCTCTCGTAAGCGACCACTCATCCAAAACACCAAACATTTCCCAGTCAAACCCTTTTAGTTGAAACCTCTCATAAAAGACCATCTCCAGTAAGCGCTGAGCTCTTTTGGGGGCTGACGGTTTTATAATTTTCTGTTGTTTTTAACCTGCTGTAAGCGACTACTTGATGCGTAGTTTCATTATTCTCTTTATGTGGCGCAACTCAGAGTAAACAAAAAACGTTTAGTGACTACACAGAAAAGAATATCGTAACTGCTTGCTTGCAAAAAATTCTCTTCGATCCATAAAATAGATGAGTCAGGACCTCTTCTTGGAAGAGACCCCCTGTGATTTGATTCAAGTAAACGACCACCTCCCGCAAGCGACCACTAAATTTTCGCATCTTGGGTAATCACATACGGGAGATTTGACCCAGCTATAATTATCACTCAACTAACACTCGGAAAAACATTTACCAAGTTGTTAGCCTAGTCCCTAGGCGTTCTCTCTTGCCCCGTTGTCCCCGCGAGGACTAAGAAGGAGCGAGCGAGTCTCTCAGTCGGTGACGTCACAGCTCAAGGTAGAATCCAGGATTGACCAAGCCGAGACGGCCTAGGGACAAGGCTGCCAAGTTGTATGAAATTCATGATTTTACTTACGGTTGCAAGGTGGTTCCCAAGAACCAAATGAACGCCGCTTTCTAACCTGTTCATGTTCAGCCTCTAGGATTTACAAAAACCGATCACTCTTTAGTCTAGCCTGCAAATCTGCCCATCTCTCATCGGCCCTCAAGCCTGTAAGTTCGCCTGAGACACAAGCGATTATTTCAGAAACACCCGGCAAAACTCAGCAAGGATACATACATTTTTTTTCGTCAGTAAAACTCAGTCATTTGAGAGATTTAGAGTCGCGTTTCAGCAAACGACAAATGAGAATTTGCAGCTGATGACCATGTTTTCCCTTCCTCAAAAAATAAGTATTTTTGCGTTAGTTTCATCCATGAGAATTGTATTGGGCAGTTTATATCTGCTCATTTCCTATTTCGAGAAATTCTCAACTTGAATCTGCCGTTTCAAAGTGCACTAAGCGATGGATCCTATTTTGCCATCGACAATTCGTTTGAACCCTCTATTAAATAAATGCTTGGGGATATACTTTTTTAATACCTTTTTTTAAAATTTTAAGTTAGTTAATAATAAATAGCGAAAAATTAGGGCACTCTCTGATCTAGATTTAACACAAAAAAAGAATTAGATACATTTGGATTCAGACTGAAGCGGGTAAAAGTGGAAACAATTTCGATAACGGTTTATGCATAAGTGAACACTAGATCGGCTTTGACATTTTACTGTCGTGTTATTTTGAGAAGTACTTAAGATCGTTTAACTTATTTATCGTTTTCATACGTGTTCCTTATCTTATTAAGTTCATTTTAGTTAAAAGACTGGCACAGAATGTAAACATTGGATCGTGAGAACGAAAAACGTCAACAAATTATTTACAATGGTGCTAAAAGCACTTAACGTACCTGTTGATACGTGCTGATTTTCGGTTTCTTGGCGCCCTTTTGAAAATTGAAAAAGCAAAGTGTATACTGCGCAGTAAAGAACTGCCGTTAAATACTTCATTGTACGTCGCTGGCTCACGACTCAACAAGGACGTTTAACGATATATTTTTTAGGGTAAAATCACTCCTCTTTGACAGACAATGAAGTAAGATGAGCCACCTGCTGGGCACCCTCATCGCAGATTCATGGAAAAAATCACCTGACTATAGTTACCAGCTAGTAGATGTTGTCAAATCAGTCCGCTGAAAAAATGAAAATAATAAAATAATAATAATAATATTAACAATAATCATAACTATAACAAAATTGTCAAATCTGATTGGCTATCAACTGCCCTGATTTCAGCCTTAATTGGACAGTTTAATAGGACAGTACGCGTCATGCCTAAGTAATTGGACAGTACGCTTAAATGGCTTTTTTTCACTGCTAGCAAAACAAAATTTCGAATTTCTTGTGTTTTGATTTAAAAAATAGCCTATTATATTACACATTTTGTTAAATTTATGGTTAATTGGTAACAGACTTCATGTCGTCCAACTCGGTCTGTAATCATACTCGTGATTAAACAAATCGGACTCCCACTACGCAGTCGTCCGATTTTGTTAATCACTCGTATGACCGACAAAATTACAAACTTAAGGTGTTTCGATACAGTTTTTCAGAGACCATACCGATATTCTTCAATCCCCTTAAAAGTGTTTTTTTCCTTGTCCGATCGCTATAAAATTTTCACCAGTAACTGGCTATTGTAATTGAAATTTGTGAAAATGTGGTTTTAAGTAAAATCGATATTACTATGACAACAATAAACAAAAAAAAATTGAAATTGATAAAAGCCGAATTTTGCATGATCTAGACCAGCTACTGAAAATCAAGCACTAGGAACTTAAAGTTTGGTGTTTAGCAAAAAATCTTCTTAAGAAGTAAAAAATTCTGTATATTTGAATTCGACTAAAACGAAAATATATTTTAAACCTTAAATTTTCAATAGCCGTGATAGGTTATTTAATAAAAATGTTATAAATGACTCAAATTATTCTTAAGTAGCGTCAGAATGCTGCTTAATATCATATTTTGATTCTAGGAAATTTTGGCGTACTTTCGTTCTTGCGATCTTGAAAACTAACCCGTTTTCTCACCACCTGTACAAGTGCAACTTCATTCAGAATTTGGACTTTTAGCGCTTTCTTGTATATCTGTGAAACGACTCGAACGAATTTCTTTTAAAATCTCTTCACATAATCTTCATAATATATATAAAAATGTCTGAAACTTTCATTAAGATTGATTCACTGCAACACCTTGAAATTTCAAGACAAATCTATCCTACGAACCGGTCAAAAATCTGCGTTACAACATTCACTGTTTTGACGTTATGCTAATTGTTCCAAGTTAATGCGGACAATACATATATCCATGACTAGTACATTTCAGTGTGAGTATTGTCAACGTTTTACATTCAAAAGATGCGATAAATTCAAACTAAAATGTACTAGTCATGGAGGTATGTATAGTGCGCATTATTTTGGAACAATTAGCATAACGTCAAAACAGTGAATGTTGTAACGCAGATTTTTGACCGGTTCGTAGGATAGATTTGTCTTGAAATTTCAAGGTGTTGCAGTGAATCAATGTCAATGAAAATTTCAGACATTATTATATACATTATGAAAATTATATGAAGAGATCTTAAAAAAAATTCGTTCGAGTCGTTTCATGCAGAGATATAAAAAAACCCGCTAAAAGTCCAAATTTTGAATGAAGTTGCACTTAGACAGGTGGTGAGAAAACGGGTTAGTTTTTAAGATCGCAAGAACGAAAATACACCAAAATTCCCTAGCGTCGAAACATGATATTAAGCAGCATTCTGACGCTACTTAAGAATAATTTGAGTCATTTATAACGTGTCTTTTTTAAATAATCTATCACGGCTATTGAAAATTTAAGGTTTAAAATATATTTTCGTTTTAGTCGAATTCAAACATACAGAATTTTTTACTTCTTACAGAGGTTATTTGCTAAACACCAAACTTTAAGTTCCTAGTGTTGGATTTTCAGTAGCAGGTCTAGATCGCGCAAAATTAGGCGTTTATCAATTTCAATTTTTTTTGTTTATTGTTGTCATAGTAATATCGATTTTACTAAAACCTACATTTTGACAAATTTCAATCTATAGTCAATCATTGGTGAAAACTTTGTAGCTGTCAGACAAGGATAAAATCACTTTTAAAGCTATTGAAAAATATCGGTATGGCTTCTAAAAAACTACATCGAAACACCTTAATTTTATTTCTTAGTTTTATGCTAATCCGGCATTTCACAACCTTCCTCTCGCTTGACCCATCATAGCTGTATTCTTATTGTAATTATGGTTTGTAGATAGACATTGTAAGGATATTTTATAATTGTAAAATAGTTTTTACTCTTTTTAGTCTTATTCATATATATATATTTATAGTTCTTTTTCTTAAACGATATGTATTTTTGGTTACTTAATTTTTGTTTTATGATTTTAGTTTGAGGGCCATTAGTTATTCAGCTGAAGTACTGTCCCGTGTTACCCTCGTTAAATAAAGTTGATTGTTATTATTATTAAACGCCTGACAAATGCCCAAGCGGAAGGGGGGGGGAAGGAATGCTTGGAATTGACTGAGCCATTAATTCCCAGCAAGAAAAAACAATCTCTCCTAATAGCAAAAATTAGCTCACGCAAGACAGAAAAAATCACCAATCTGCAAAAACAAACTCGCACAAAAATTTTGTGCCAAACGGTACGGTAAGTTTTAGCCTATCTTCCAGAGCGGTTTTCTTGTCCCTTCCAAGAAAGTTTCCCTGGGTAGTTGTATTCCGGATTCCGAATTTCATTATTCCAGATTCTACACTGTAGCTTACCAACAAATCCCCGACTTGCATACAATTTCGAGATCAATTCATTACAATACATGCTAAAAGAAGTTAAAATAGATCTTACCCTAATTGTCTTGAAACCGTCAGTTAAGAACTGGCGCGCCTTTTCCTCTTTCTACACGCCTCTTTGGTCGAAAACTTTTTACACAGCTCGTCTACAGCTTAAAGGTAAGTCTGTTGACGTTCTCCTCTTTCTCTGTTCTCTCGGCCACTTGCGCCGTCAAAACCTTGCTTCCCTTAACCGTGGCTTGTAATAACAAGAAGTAAAGGTCCGAAAGAGAGATTTCTTGACCACGATCTACCGCGGACATGGCAGCAAAACAACAAAAACTCGAAATTCCCGCCTCCTGCTTCGAAATGTGACAAAATTTCCTCACATGAAAGAAACGCGGGCTTTGAGGTCATGTGATCTTGTTCTTTTGTCTTACTCGTGATGTCGAGGCTACCGAGTCCGGTTACTAGGGAAACAAAAATGGTCTCATCCCTTGCGTATCTTTTGCTTCGCGGCCTCGCGGCAGAGAAAAGCCTCTGCATGCATTTTGTATGCCTTGAGTTGGTTTCAAAAACAACGACAATTACGACAGACCTCAAATAAGTCTTATCGTATTCAGAATTTGCTGAACTGAGATTACTGAGAAGTCAATTTCCGTTGTAATATTCTCAGACACCGGTTTCTTGGCAAAGTTCTTGCTGATAAGATAATTAAAATAAAGTTGAGGGAATTCTTGGCGGGAAATGTTTGGACCCAAATAAAACACGGCGGTCAATGGACTGTTTACACGTTGCTGATAACGATGGTAAAATGAGGTTCAAAACGCACTCTTGAATAGCGTTTGCCAGGGGCTAGAAAACGTGAAATGAATGGCATGTTTTCCTGGTGTTAGCGCCGGTGAATGTTGAGTTTTCCCGCGAGTTTTCCTTGAGTTACCCGAAGTCGGAAAACGATTCAGGAACGTGAAATTTTCACGACATTAACCGTTTGGTAAAATTTCCGGTTAACGAGAGAAAACGAGCTGTTCAATCCAGTTTTCCATGTGCTGGATAACGTGACATGAACAGCATATTTTCCCTCTGTTATTAAAGTGATGGTGAATGCCAAGTTGTCCTTGTCTTTTCCGAAGTGGGAAAACGAGTCACGAACGCGATATTTTCCTTACATTAACCGTTTGGTAAAATGTCCGCTTAACGAGAGAAAGCGCACTGTTCAACCACGTTTTCCGTGTGCTGGAAAACGTGAAGTAAACAGCATATTTTCTTGGTGTTACTCCGCTTTTCACAAACATGCGAATTCTGAAGTTCAAAAGCCAACTGACGATTGCGTTTTTCGCTGCCGTCGATCATCTTAACGGACCTCTTAGGAAACAAAACTTTACTTTAACGGGTTCAAAAGGTCATGGTTTGTGATTTGTGATTGGTGGATTTGGATCCGTTTTGTGTGTTTCTGTGTTTCAAGCTTTGTTGCTTGTGCTCGTAATTACGATTGACGGCAGCGAAAAACGCAATTGTGAAGGCGGCTTTTGAACTTTAGAGTTCGCATGTTTGTCAAAAGGGCAGTAACGGATTGCGAACGCCGAGTTTTCCTTGCGAATTCCGAAATGAGAAAACGGATCGTGAACGTGGCACGAATTGGACTCCACTCAGTCCTGTTACCATTACTAATAACTAAAAAAATTTTATTAACATATGACCAATACATTCCACTATCATAGACTAAAATTCTGATGACATAAAAATATTAAAAGAACCTAAGACACTAATTTACAAGCTCACGCCACTAATAACAATAATAATAATGATAATAATAATAGTAATAATAATAATAACAAAATGAATGATATCACCATTCTCTATGATATGCCCATTCATACGGATAGAAAAATTTCTGCAAACCGTCCTGACATTGTCATCAAGAACATTAGGGATAAGAAATGCGCTCTCATTGATGTGGCTATACCCTCTGATAAAAACACCCGCAAAAAGATTTCCAAAAAACTTTCCAACTATAAAGATCTGGAAATCGAAATTAGCCGAGAATGTGGCAGATAAAGACCGAAATAATTCCAGTGGTTGTAGGGGCGTTAGGGATTGAGAAAGGTTCAGAGAAGCTTGTTTTAGAGAAATTCCAGGGAACGTTAACATCTGGGAAATTCAAAAGACAACATTACCGGGAACGGCACATATTCCACGGAAGGTCCTATCCATCAAGCGACAATAATGACAAAGAAACCCTCAAGTGCCCCAGGTTCAAGGTTTGGACTAGGCCCTTGGAGAAGAAATACGGTCTTATGAACTGAACACTTAATAATAATAATAATAATAATAATAATAATAATAATAATAATAATAATAATAATAATAATAATAATAATAATGACGGTAGATTTAAGTGAGGTCGCTTGATCACGCTCAAAAACCAATGGGTTTTCGAAACGAAAATCAGTTCTTCCTGAGATGAGTTGTTTATATAAAGCCCCTCTGAACATAAGCCCCAGAATATAAACTTCAGAGCTTCAATTCGGAACTTTCGATATGCGTTTTCCACACGTATATTCTAGTATAACCAATTTTATCTGGGGAGAATTTTCTTTTGTGAATGAAAAGTGGAAAAGTGGCATGGAGATCTATCCAAGTTTCCTCGTTAAATGGTACCCACTATAAAGAAGTCAAGCGATGACCGCGCGTCAAGTGCGGATTAGCAAATGGATCAAACCAGAGTGCTCTTCCCAAAACTTAAGATGGCATCTTTTTGAGTTTGAGTGAAACCATTTCTATTTTATTTAACCAAGAACAGCGAATACAGTTAATATAAGCCCCAGCCAAACGGTGCCGGTGTTGTATTAAACGGTCATAAACGTTTTTTATAGAGACTTAAATGTAATTAAGCCATAGGAAACGCTAAACAAAATGGGCCACGTCCATGATACAGCCCCTTTATTTTGGTAGAAGGGAGCTTACGAAACGACGACGACGACGTCAACAAGAACGGCAAAAAAGCAATACGTTTATACTGGCAAAATAACAACTGTGCACGTGCATCACGCTTTTTTGTATATTTCTTTGCCATCACTGCACGACTACGACGTGAAAATACCTAATTTCACGTTTTGTGCAGAACGCGAACACAAGACACAATAAAGACAAACGACTTTCTTTTTCTTTTCCTAAAATTCTGTAGAGTCATTTAGAATTAAACTCCAGAAAAAAATGCCAACATTTGACAAATTGAACGAGATGGAATAAAAACGATAAAGTTTGAAGCAGCGTGACTTCACTTTTTAAGTAACGTTTTCGTAGCCTTTGCCGTCGTTGTTGCTTAAGCTGCCTAGAATGTCGGCTGGACAGTTTGGCTGAGGCTTTCTCTTTGTGCGAAGGCTGCTTGCTAGCAGGACCTCAAGTGAGCTCTCCAGTTCTCTTCCCTCGCCCCTTAGTCAAGAGCTTGCTGGAAGCCAAGCTTGTGAGTATCTACAACGACGCATATAAAGCTGAAAGGTCTAAGTCGTCTAATTACCAAGTGCAGCACAAAATGTAAATGTGTCATCTACATTATGGAAGTTCCATTTTCTAGGACAGAGGCAAACTCACTTCTCTGTTGTTTGATCTTCGTCGCCCTCGTCGTCTACGTATTCGTCCAAGTCTCGCTTACAGCAGTGTATCGGGCAGGCGGGAGGGCATGGTACAGAATTAGGAGAACAGCTGCTTGGGCAAGCTTCAGATCAAAGACATGAAAAAATATAGGATATCAGGTAAAACACTCTTCTTTGCTGTTAAAAAGTTTACATAAGAGTCGAGATTGGCTTTTTGATCTAATTATTATTTTAGTATCCTTCACATAGGCTCCAATCGTGGACAAAACTGTTGAGAAAATTGCCTTCTTGGGGGTCATCTTTTCTAAACTTCGTGGCCGACCCATTCTTCCCTCCCCCTCTCCGCCTGGAAGCAGTGTTGTTGGGTTTCCAAAGAAAGCCGGATCCCTAAGCATTTGTAGGAAGTAACTTTGAACTGGGGGAGGGGAGTTTCTTTACGCAAAGCCGTTGATTTGGGAATAGTTTTGTTGCCTTAGGCAGTGCGCATTAATGAAAACATTTTCTCAAGTAGTTTTGTCCAGGATTGTCGATTTCCGCCGTCTCCAGGGTCTGGACTTTGATCCTCCCCGAAGCTCTTTTGGGGAGATAAGTGGGGGCTCATTTTCCTGAGTATCGGTTGGTTATCGAACCAATCCCTCACAGATGTTATGTCTGATTAGTGATGACTTATACGTAAAAATAAATAAATTTGAAGAATAATCTGAAGTGTGACAATGATTCCTGGCCCCGGATGTTCAAAAGGTGGATACCGTTATCCAGTGGATAAATTTCTGTCCAGTACGTGATAACGCAATTGGTATCCCTAATAGATATCCGCTGGATCGTGATTTATCCGGTTGATAGCGCTATCTAACGTTTGAACAACTGGGGCAAGATCATTATTTGATCTTCCTTCCTGTATCAACTCAACATTTTCACATTGACCATAATGCACCTTGTTAACCCTGTAATGTCGTTAATCACGAGTTCACACGTCACGTGATCCGTCAGTAAAAGTACGGAGTTATTCGAGACAAACAAGCATGGCGTTGTTTTCTTGTTCACTCGGTCGATAGTACAAACCCATCAAATTTTGCATAACCATTGTTTCCAATTTCTCCTGGGTATGACTGGCGTACCAAGGAAAATCGAAGACAACGCCGAGTTATACAAAAATTTGGGGAAGTAAATTAGGTGCATTATGGCCTAGGTGAAAATGGTGGAATTTAGGAAGAATAAGGCTTTGTCATGGGTGCTAAATACATAAAATAAAAGTGTATCATTACCATGTAGGTGGTCATCCGTCTTGGATTTATAATAGTGGTAATGGTAATGAACCGACCCATTGTCTGCAAACAGTAAAAAAGTAATTTCTTTTTTCATAAACTATGAAAAATAAAATTATTGGATAAATCGTACGTAAGGGGAGGCTGCCAACGTATATTGCTGTCTAGAATTAAGTACCTTTGTTACGGTTTAGAAGGGCGAGGATTGTAAAATCAGTACTGAATTCGAAAGCTACGTCATTGAGTAACCATCAGTTGTAATATCAAAAAAATATTAATCAGTTGTCTTCAATTATAACAAAAAAGAAAGCTATTGAACTGCTTAGAACAGGGAAGGCAACTATCATAATTATCTTCCACGTTATAATTAAGTATACATGCTGTCACTATTATTATCAACTAAAAGAGCATAATTAGTTGTCTTTTCTTCAGATCTAATATCCATGCATTTCACATCGAAATAAACGCTCTAGTCAATTTCATAATGCAAATCAACGGAAAAACAATTTATCAGTTATTATTTTTAACATTATCATCATCATCATCATCATCGTTATTATATTGTTACTATTAGCAAATGATTTACTTGCCTCTTGGCATGGAAGGAGCACCTTGAATGGACGGAATATGTGGAGCATAAGCCGGCTGGGGTGCTGGTGCTGTGGACGGAGCCGCAGGAGATGGTGGTGCTAATGGAGTTTGGGACGGCGGAGCCGGATACGCTGGCGCAGGAGGTAATGCAGGCGGAGGTGCAGCAGGAGGTGGTGGGGGAGGAAGAGGTGGTGACGGAGGAAGAGGTGGGGCTGCTGGAGCTGGTGGAGCAGCTGGCGGTGCATACTGTCCGGGAACAGATGAAGGGGGAGATGTGACCGGGGCTCCGGGGGTTGAACTTGAAGAGCCTTGTTCGGCTGTCACAGTTACCGGAAAAAAATAATCACAGTTAGAAACCACAGGCCTTGAAATACTTGGTTCCTCATTTAACAAGTCTCCTCGATTTCCACCTGGGTCTTTAGCGTAGAAGGTCACGTGGCTGTGCAGTTCTGGTTGATCTATCAAAAGTTTCAGTTTAAAGCCAGATCCAGTGACGAGATATCCCTCGTGTTTTAGAGAAGAGTACAATGTAAAAGGAGAGCCAACCTTGTTGTCGAAGATTACCGCAACACAGTATGCTGTGATAAAAAGCAACAAGTTTATGGTGAACCATGGTCTGCCTCGGATACTGTCGGATACAGGAAAATCCATTTTTAAACATTTCAGAGGCAATTATTTTAACGGAGTTACGTACATTATAGTAAGGGTCATAATGAGGGGTTTGCTCTGACGGTTAAAGGCTAAAAATTGTTAACAGTTACCTTCTTTTATTATTCCAACATGACGTCATTACCATACAAGAAAATTATACACATGCCTCAGTTGGAGTCAGACGATTTTCAGTCGACTGTTCTTCCGGGTCGACCAATGATGATGATTCAGTGAAAAAATAATTTTCTTTCTCACTCGTTTGTAAATAGACCCTTGATGGCTAGCGTTAAAAAAATTTAGCTTTTTGATGGTTGACGATTACGTCCTCGATCGTCTGACGGCTAACACCAATATGACCCTCTTGAGGGGGTGCGTTCACTGTGAACAGTGTCAGACTGTTTATCAAGTTGATCTGAATGCAATCTGTTTAAACCTTCTCCAATTATCCCCATCCGTACCCACTTTTAATTGATTTCTTTTTTTTTTTCTGTATTTTTAATAAAAGTTGAAAGCGGAGACAATATCCTTTGCTCGATAAATGGCTGCTTATTGGAAAGGTGGGTTTTGTGCGATTATTTGATGTTTCTTTCGGAAAGTTATAGCCATAAATACCGTAATATGACCGAAGAGTCCCCCTACCTATTTGAGCCATCCTCTCGACTCGAAAAATTTAAATAGGCGTTCATTTGACACCATATTTGTTTATCATCTCTCTTGATTACTCAAGCGTATGAGTAGGTGGCAGCAATTACTTCTTTTTTTGTATCAAAGGGAAGGGGGGGATTTATCAAGGGAAAACTTGTATTTGAGGAAGTTACGTATATTCATCGCCTATCTCTTACGTTTGTTAGAAGGTTGAACTCCATGTGATGAACTCGCTTCAGCAGCGGAGGTGCCGGGACCCGCTTGGCCCATACTCCCTTGTCCTGCCTGAGCTCCAGGCTGTGTTGGTCCCGCTGGGCAAACTGGTATACAGGTTGGTAGACCAAAAGGAGACGGTGGTTTATTCGAAACCAAATGAGGTGGATGAGGAAGAGATTGTCCGCTTATTTCTGGAGTTTCCACTGGCCCAATAAAGTTTTTACAGTTCCTAAACTTGTCGCCATTTTTTTCTATTGGGTTGAGTATAAAGGCGCAACGTGGAAGAACGTCTGGGTTACCACTGTAAAAGTCTAGAGCAAGTTTACTTATTTTGTGAACTCGACGATCTCTACCCCTACTTTCGTCGCAGACATACCAGTCTTTGTGCATCGAATTGAAGAGAAAATATTGAGTGAACGTTACGACGTCGTAGACAAAAAATGAACTGTCTTTATCTGGGGATTTAATAACAGATGACAATTACAATATTAAGACGGAATCCACCAGGAAATTGAGTAATTTTAATATTCAGTGGACAAAATCCTCGTACCTGAATAATTTAAAGAACATTGCAATCTTTTTTAAATGTTTTATTTCTTCCGTTTGTAACCATTTATTTATACTATTTTTACATTTCAAATTTCCTTCATATCACTTATTCAACGGTTTTTGTTTTCATACAGATGTACTTTTAAGGTTCACTTTTCTTCTAATTTAAATTTTCACCTGTTATCATGGTGTCATATCGCACACTATCGCTTGCTGGCCGATTTTTTTCCAAAAAAACGAAAAGAAAAATAAAACAACGTCTGTGTACAGGCTAGTTATTCTTTATTTCAAATTTTAACGTCTTAGCTTTATCTTATCATTGCATGCAAGTAGCCTGAAGAAGAAGCCCGTGCCTTCATAAATATTGGTAAAAGAAATATAAATTCCCGACAGTAAAATCGGCCTCTTTTGTTTCTTGAAAGTTGGCATTCCACTTGAACTTCCCACCAATCAGCTTACCTTCGACGGAATGCCGTCACGGATAAAAGGGCTAGGCTACTAAACATGAAGAAAAGTGGCGGCTCGCGAAACTGAGTCTTTAAGTGTAGAGGAAAAACTTTCACTCTTTGAAACTTTCGCGCGGTTTTCCAAATCCTAGCCTTATCTCATTCCAAAACATTTTTCCATCCTTTTTTCCGAAGTGGCCTCTGAAAGTTGTTCTCTGTTCGCCAATCTATTACCTTTTTCCTGGTGGGGATGGTTATCCCGTAAATTTTGGATAGGTGTGTGCCGTCTTAGACCCTGACCGTATTTATGGATCAGACAGACCAAAACTGATACCTTATTTAAGGCCTAAACCTGAAAAATGAGACAATCAAGGGAAAAACAAAAACTAAGAATTTAATGGAAACACACGAATCTTTCTGTAATTGCTTTACTGTTTCTCGAAGAAAAGTTCAGTTTCAACAGGTGATTTGTTTCTCGCGCAGATGGGCATATACGTGATACGCATTTGAATTTTTAGCTGATATATAGTAAGGAACCCTTTCTAAGGATCACACCGAGAACCAAGGGAGGATAGAGAGCACTCAAAATCCATATAGCCCATATATAGGTGTACCTTCCCCGGTTACCTTGTTCAAGTGAAGTCAACAAAAGCATTATTTATTACTAAGAAGTATTTGACACTAGACGGTCTTATTCATCTGAAAAAAACAACAACAACAACAACACAAACACGTTTATAGCTGAATAACTAATAAATTTATACGTCCTCGTGGTTCCATTTAAAATCGTATCCGTATTTTGCTAGATCATAATGGACTAAAGCTATACCCATTTTTGTGACAAAAACTGTACCATTTGGGCCGGCACATGCCTACATATCATAGCTTATATAGGGGAGCACCATACCCCGCCGCCTGGATCTAAAAGCAAAAGATTCTGATGTATACCTACCGAAAAGTTCCGTTCCGTCTCTCTTTTGGAGAATGAAGTGATAGTTCTTTTGGCGCAAGAAATATCCTGGCCGACATGCAGATTCAAAGGAAACTGTGTCTCTCGATGTGCTGGCTTCTTTTGACAAGGCAGGAATACGGGTAATAAATACCTGACAAAATTTATCTACGTAGAATAAACCATATTTTGATCTCCAGCAATCGTTGAGAAAGGCATCTTCCTGCAGGAAGGGTGCTTCCATTGAATGAAAAGTATACATTCCATTTGCTACGACTAAGACAAAGAAATAATGAACAAATAATTTAAAAAGACATATTTAAGTATAATGAAAATAATAGAAAAGTACAAGAACAACAATAAACGAATCTTTATGTAGGGTAATCCTTTTTTATATTTCATTCCTTTAACAACTCTAAATGGTAACAATTATAATAGATTAATCAATTTATTGCAACTTGCAAATAGAATAGAATAGAATATTAATAGAAAACTATAAGTCATATGACTTCTACTTATTCAGATAATGCTAGTTATACTTATATCAACAACAACAACACTAATTTATTTAACCTCGTTATCGTCTAAGAGTACAAGTGCTCGTTCAAAATACGAACGTGCATTAAATCTAAAATTATATAATAATACCTAGTATAAAAAAATAAACGTATAATCTATAATCTATGTACACATGAATATAAAAAATTATAGAAATCACCAAAAAATTTGAAAATATAAAAATTACAGCTGAATTGATCTTAGCTTAGACGTAAAAATATTAACATTATGGGCCAGCTTGACATCTTCTGGAAGTTTATTCCATAGTTGAGCGCAAGAAAGAATATTCGTTTGAAGTTTATCTTTTTTACTTTCACCCGCGGTTTTTGAGCCTTGTGCCGCTCAAAGGTGAAGAGGTAAAGATCAAAGCCCCCAAAAGTATCAAAAACTTTGAAAACACAGTAAATAAATGAATGAATGAATGCATGCATGCATGAATGACTGACTGAATGAATGAATCAGAATGGATGGATGCATGCATGCATGCATGGATGCATGAATGCAAGGGTAGAAAGATGACTTCATCTCTTCTATGGTTTCAATTTATTGATAAAAGATGATACTTCAAAGGCAAATACAAACTATTCAGATAACTATTCACTAACTATTGCCTCGTTATCTATCTTCAAAACTTACATTTGAACTCAGACACGAGATATTCTTAGTAATTTGATAGAATGATTTTAAACGTAAAAATGATCTTGTAAAAACAGCTACACCGTGTATCCAAACATTAGCGGGTTTTCCAAAGCAAAATTTAATTTGCTAGTATCGATAACATTCTCTGACTTACTTTTCTTCGCTCCCCCGGCCTTCCAGACCAAATTAAGTGCCATTAATTGTGGATCTTCTCCTGGTTTTGGTATATACGTCAGTTTGGCAGGTTTTATTGTGCCAGAGCTGGCTCCGCCTGTTCCAGCACTTCCAGTTCCAACGCCTACACTTGCAGAACCGGAAACCTGAGAGCCTCCTCCACCAGCAGCCGCTGCACCTCCTGCTGCAGCACCACCAGACGAGCTACTTCCTGTACCGGTGCTCCCAGTAGCCCCAGCACCTACAGCACCCCCTGATCCTCCGGCTCCCCCGGCTCCCCCAGAAGCACCTGCCGCTGCACCTGCACTTCCTGCAGCTGCCGTAGCTCCAGCACTACCAGTAGCTCCAGCCGTGCCACCTGTTCCAGCCGAGCCTGCACTTCCGCCGGCTCCACCAGACCCACCTATCCCGACAGTCCCTCCAGCCCAAGCATTCGCTGCTGCCCCTGCAGCTGCACTGGCTCCTGTCATTCCAGGTCCAGTGACTGAGACCACGTTACCATCCACTACGTTAATCTTATATTTATGCCCGTCGTTACCATGAAGATTGTTTAACCCATCCTCCAGTGTTTTTGTAATCATTCTGATTGCTGCGTTTTCTCCTGCAGTTCCTCCAGCCCATGCTCCAGCTTGTACTCCGGCCATTGCACCAGCTTTAGCTCCTGCTTTTGCGCCTGTTTTCTTGGCCCATCTTTCGCCAAAAGATAGTCCAGCCTTCGCACCAGCTTCCGCGGCTACCTTAAGCAAAATGGCTTGGTAGGAGAAGTTTTGATCTGTTCATAAGAACAAAAAAGTAACTAATTTTACATCGAAATAAACAAAGTCAGTCTTTACTTTTAAGTTCCTCGCCATGCGAGGTTTACAATTTGTCGGAATTCGCATCATGCTTGAATACGCATGGATCTCTAGCGTGGTAGCCTGAAACACGAGGCGGCAATATATCGGGCTCACGGGTGTCCACAGTTACCTAGCAAAGACCGCAAGTAAACAAAACCCCGCAAAAAACGCCATTTTAACGGCCACGAAATGCTTTGGCGATGAATTTCGTCTGTGGAAGTACTTTAAAGAGAAATGGGCGCGATTTAGGCCGTTAAATTCAAAATAAGACCGAAAATCGAGGTAAGAGAACATTTTTTTTGCGTCTTACTTAGTAGTCGAGTTTTATCGTATTTCGGCTCTACAGGGCATTTGTTCTTCGAATGCAAAAAAAGGGGTCCAAATTCGGCTTTCTACAGTAAAAACCCTGCCTTTTTCCTGCTTGACGTTTAATACGGCTTGACCAGCTTTAAACTGCGTTTTTTTTACTTGAGGCTCATATCTGGTTCATTTCGTAGCGTCTTGGTAAGCACGTACCTCACGGA
The DNA here is from genome assembly GCA_964035525.1 of Porites cylindrica. Lineage (NCBI taxonomy): Eukaryota > Metazoa > Cnidaria > Anthozoa > Scleractinia > Poritidae > Porites > Porites cylindrica. The sequence continues at coordinate 43,621,103 of OZ037779.1, read as the reverse complement.
GGAAGCAAGGGTTTCGAGTTTGAATCTTGGATAAATCTATCACTTCGTTAACGGCAATGTTTTTTTACTTGAGGCTCTGGTTCATTACGTAGCGTTGTGGTAGAACCTTACCTAGCAAGTAAGGGTTTCGAGTTTGAATCTTGGATAAACCTATCATTTCGTTAATTATTTATTATCTTCGACTATGTTTTTTTTCCTTTCTTGGCTTCGTGTCTCTTTATTCCTCCTACTTTCCCTTACCCTGAGCTCATGAGGTTCTGCGATCGAATTTTTTAATAATTCATTCCAAATATTTCTCACTTTCTGATTGGCTCAAATCCCACTGTTGATTCTTCATAAACAGCCATCGTTGACCAAATTTGGAAGACGTTTTCGATGACAAGTCCTAGGGACGAGGTTGAGTTGTTTTGGTAGAGCAGTAGAAAATGGCGGAACATCTCACACGTTTCGCGAAGAAGAAATAGGCTAACTACTGCATGCCTCAAAACATAGCAAGAACAATAAGACTACAATTGGACCGACGACATTTGCTATTTGGAGTATATCTGCAGAACTGAACATCCCTTTATCATCCAATAGTCGTTAATTAAAAGTATAAAAACCGATTGAGGCTTCGCTTTTAGGCTTGGCTAAAACTATATATCTATCAAAATCTGCCAAAGGCTAATTCTTCAGTAGCCCGTGCCGTTTTCTATGCACCTGTTAAAGATGCTAAACATTACATCCTGCATGTACTGCTCAAGGTTTGCTGCTCTGGGTGAAAAGTTGTTTGCCTCGGCTGCCCAGCTATTTGGAAATAGATGGCATTGTGCCTCTGGTAAGGAAGACATTGATTGGCTCTTCATTGTATTTCTCTGAATACTGATTTTCAAAATGACGTTGGGTTGTTCCAGTTTGCCCAATCATTTATTTCTCTGTCCAGCAGTTTTTGCTAACTACTCGATACTTTGTTCGTGTTTTTGTTTGTTTGCTCGTTTTGTTTCGTTTTGTTCGATCGTGAGTTTTGTACGTTAACAGTGCTTCCAAATAGATCACAATCACGCTTGTGACGTATAAGCCCGAAAAATACGTTTCTTGGCCACTATGAATGGATAAATAGCGCCCCCAAAGGAGTGTTCAATTGATAAACTGGGCCGTTGAGAAGTTGTTAACCCCACGGAATCATACAAATGAAAAAACGTTTTAAATTCGACAGTGGAAAAATGCATCTCATTCGTCGTACGAATGAATCAAATCGTTTTCAACTAGGAATTAAAACACTAGAGATCGTGAGTTGTCAAAATAGACATAACTGTCCCCTTTCCTGATTTGACCAATAGTCAACTTGAATCAGTTTGCCTTTTTCAAAAAAACAAAAACTTCTCTTCCATACTTCTTGTCCTGTAAGCGGGAATACACAACCGAGAGGGTTAAGTCCGATTGTCAGATAAGGGATCCAAGACACTCTTGGATTGTCGATTCCAAGCTACCGATTCCGGACTCCAGAGACTGGATTCCGGATTCTTGTCAGTGGAACTTGGATTCCGGATTCCAATCTTTAGTGGGATTCCGGATTCCTTGAGCTGTATTCCGGACTCTACAGAAAGCCAGGATTCCAGATTTACACATTTCTGATTTCCGGATTCCACAGGCAAAAATTCCGGGACTCCGGAATTCGAATTTCTTAACATGGGGAGAAAGAAATTTCCAGCGTATTGTCACAATAGGCTCTTAATGAAGTTGTCAATTCGAAGGATTCTAATATGCATTATTATTGTAATAACAATATGCATTATTCCTTCGGACTTCGATAGCTCATCCTGCTGAATCGAGAGAAATCTTTCTTCCAACCATTGTCTGCACTCTGACATCTCAATCAGCCCACGCTGGGAGGTCACTGAAGCGCTGGACTTGTTATTTACAGATTTCAAGTCCCGCCCTGACCGGTAATCCCGAGTTTCAGTTGTCGGCGGCCAAGCTCATAAGATAGCCAACTGGCATCATAATGGTTTGCCTCCCACCAATCAAGTATTTATCATCATCATCATCACCATCATCATCATTTATCTTTAAGGCCCCAGTTGTTCAAAAAGTGGATAACGCTATCCACTGGATAAATCTCTATCCACTGAATGGCGCAATTTGATTCCCTTATACTTATCTGCTGGATAGTGAATTATCCGGTGGATAGCGCTATCCAACGTTTGAACAAGCCGGGCCAGGTTGAAAGTATCGAAAAAGTTCATTGTAACTGACTTACGGGGTGGAACAGGCAAACTGGTCCTCAAGAATGTCGAGGGTATCACTGTGTAATTTGTCCCGTCAGTTGCCTGCATTCCAACTTCTAAGTGATCATCTTGATGATCATCTTTCATTATAGTTTCCATGTAATAATATTTGCCCTTTTCCAGATGAATAGGAAGAGATATTTGGTTTAGATACCTGTATAGGTCCATACGTATAACGCTGATTAGATCATGTCTCTTATGCCTTCGATTTGGTTCTTTAATCCCGGGTAAAAGTCGGGATGTATAATGAAAATCCGCGGGGGGGAGTCCGCGTAAGGAGTGGGGATGCTCGTCGTCTCGCATAGGGCGTAAATTTTGGATTTCGGTCTCACTTAGGGTATTCTGGGCAAAACGCCATCATATTTAGCCGTGAAGGTCTCGTTTAGGGTTGCAAGCGAAAAAATATAAATATATACATATTGTCTGTGTTTTAACATGGTCTCTTTTAGGGGTCAAAAAAGCTTAGGCCACGCCCAGATCAGTCTCCTTTAGGGGTTTAATTCAAAATTTCCGACGAGCATCCCCACCCCTTTCATATGCAGAGTCCCCCCCGGGTGAAAACCTACATAAATTGACCCGGGGTCACTCAAGGGACGTTCGGGAAGAGGTGTGCCGCCATTTCACTACACTGTTTCAGACAAGAGACCTAATTTCATGACCCTCATCCATTTCGTTTCCACACACAGAATAAAGTAATTTTTCAAACTAACATCATGGAATTTTGAGAAACATTGTCGGGTAACACACATGTAGACCGCTCTGCCAAATAAGTATTGACTTATAATAAAGCGCACAACGGAGTTCAAACTGCACGAGCGCGCATCAGACCTGATTATTTCAATTGTATACTGTTTACTGTTTTCCGTGTTTAGTTCTGTTTTAGACAAAAATCATTCGTTTCGCTACCCAGTTTAAGACAAGAGACCTTACTTAAGACCCTGATTAATTTTGTTCCGTATACATTATCAAACCATTTTTTAAACAAACATCCTGGAATTAGACTTTCTGGAAAAAAAACATTCCCGTTGATACCATGTAGGACCATGTAGACAACTCATCGCCAGGCGCTTGGAAGTAACCGCCCAAGAAAGAACGGGGCGCGCGAGAGAGACAAGCGAGGGGAGAGGCGTTTTTCCCTCGAGCGCCCCGTTCTTTCTTGCTCCCATTACTTTCAAGCGCGTTCTACGCGGGCTAGTACAAAACATCTTTCAACTCACCTATCAAACTCATATGGTTGAGTTGGAAATCCTCCCTCAACCGACGCAATCAGCGAAAGGTGGACAGGTTTCTCATTGGTACTAATATAAAGCTCACTACCGGCATCTGATGCTGAGAGAAATTACATGCACACGTTATACACCGTGCACGAAAAAATGGATTTGCACAACTTTTACTATGTTTGCCATATATTTACTCCCCAATATTTAACTATTTGCGCCATATTTGCCTACTCCCTATTGACTGAGAAGGCCATGGAGAACGCCGTACAGGGACTAGGGGAAAGTGTAAACATGAACATTCGTTGGTTGCCAGTAAAAAAAACACTGGAAGGGGAGAGTAACGGTTTGCCAGTAAGATGAAGATTAGAGGGCGCTTCTAATTGTTAGAACCGGCCGGCCGGACCGCTACAGTGGTAAAGAGAATCCCTAGGCTCTATTAATCAAGACTATTCAACCAGATCAGCCTATTCATCAATAGTATATTCAGCATTGGTAGGTTTTGAGAAAATTTCGAGAAAAACCTAGAATTTTTTAATTTTTTTTCAAAATAACCAGTTCGATCGCGGGCCAGTTCTGACTCTCGGTAAGCGCATGTCTAATAATTACAACTCCATTGCGTAGTATTTTGACAAACAGCCAAGCGAGGCAAACGCGGCAAGTGCGCGCGAAGAGCAAAATGCTGCGTACGCCTCGCTTGGCTCATACAGCGCCTGTTATGCAGACTAGATAACATTTGCCTTTCTGGATCAAACACCTTCATTGGTCAAACACCTTCATTGGTCAAACACCCCAATAATACGAATAAGTTTGGTATGTTCAGTTGCACTGTTGAGCATTCACCGATCTACTGCCGTGCTTGTCTTCAAAGACTAATCAACCGTAACGCCATTGCCCTTTGTCCCCCTTATCTCTTCACTCCTCTTTCTTGCATGCCTAATTAAGACTAAGCTACAAATTTCTAGAATCAAATTAAATGCCCTCACAAAGCATGAAGCGGTAAATTCCAGTCTGCTGTGGAACAAAATACGTCCTTGCTCGAGCACCAAAATAGTCAGCCCAACTGTGCGGTTGCTGGAATTCAGGAAGACATATTGTTTTCGATGGCAGCCTTGGAAAACGAGGGTCCATGACGAGGAATTTAACACGCTTGTAATCTATCCGGTCCCATCTTTCCAAATAGATGCCGTTGGTAACTGAAATGGAAACAGTTTCACTGGAATGTTGCAATTGAAATCGCCCGGAAGCCTCCTTGTATGTATAGGGAGCACCCCTTTCCCCGGGCTCTTCTGGCGAATAAGTCAGACGATAACGTCTAAAATGAGCCGTAAGCCAAGATTAGAGTGACAGAGATACGAGTAGAGTATAGAGAGTAGACATTCGAGTCACAATTCTGACATTTTGTGGGCAATCCTTCAGCTGAGTGAACGGGTTAATATCTTCCAAGGCCGAGTTGTTCAAATCTGGGTTAAGATAACCCAGGGTTAGTGCGAGATTTGAATTCAGGATTTGAAAGCTTAGAAAACATTTCAGTTTTAATTCTTTTTGTCTACAAGTTGATGATTGGAAGAAAATTATCCTAGAAAATGCTTTTGAACACAAAGAAAAGAAACCCGGGTTAAATTTAACCCCGGGTTAAGCGCTAATTGGCCCTTGAACAACTGGGCCCAGGGGTGTTTTGCTTTGATGTAATTTCACCTTCAGACAAGTGAGAAAACTGACTAACATATTTACTAGGAGTTTCAACTTACAAGTAAGTGCTGGCGTCCGAGTCGGAAGAAAATACGGAGAATACAGTTTGAAAATAGATAAGAAAAAGAAAGGAACTCCTGCGAATTAGGGTGGGTAAGTCTTAGTATTTAAAAGGAATAAAAATTGTGAAGTATAAAACGGGACAGGCCTTCGAGTAAATTTCCAGAGTGCAAGCGGGATGAAAAACGAGGCCTGAGTTTCAATGAATTGCCTTTTGATATATTTTATAGATTTCTTTATTTGCCGTAGAAGTATTCATCAAGGTCACATACGGTTAAGTGGTGAATCCCAAGGAAGACAAGAGATTTTAATGCGTTTGGCTGCTCTTCTATCTCAACAATTTTTGCCCATTCGCGAATGGCGGTGCGAAGGCATTACTAATACATTTTTAGCAATAATCAAGGACAATGGACTAACGACAGTTTAATGTGGTGGTCGTGAAGATATAAAGAAAACAATTAGTTCAATGGTTAGCCATGAGGAGATAGCTTCAAAAAAAAAGCGATATATATTTTGAATCCAAGGTTCCAAGCTATTTCTTTCGCCCCAAGGAACAAATGTAATTTAATGGTCAAATTATCAGCTGAATTGTATCACTCGACATGTACAGATTTTGACATAACGATCAAGTTTAACTCCTCAAAGGGCGAAAATAATACTTTGATTTGCATGTACCGAAGTAGCTTTAGACGCAAGGCTGGTTAATCAGGTTAAATTCATGCTTCATACCGTCCTGTCTTTTCTCACGAGACCAGCAAGCCAGAGTCGGCGGTTAAATCCGAATGGAAGTATGTTTGCCTGGCACTTCACTACTGCTGAATGTACAGGGAAAAAACTATTTCCAAAAAGAAGGATTTGAATGATCGATATCTTCGCTCCTCCATATTTATTTGCGAATCGGCAAAGAGCAGCCAAACACATAATCCTCCTGTCTTCCACGAGATTCATAACTAAAACGCTCTGGATCGAGACATTGATGAATACTTTAAAGACTTCTAGAAAAATGAAAAAAGCAATTGCTTAACACACATCTCGCTTACTTCCCTGCTAGCAAAAGTCTCTGAGGACGAGGCAAAAATTTTGCCCTCGTCGTGAGAGACCTCTTCCTGCACCCTGAAATCTATTCGAAGTCCAAGTGCGTTTTACGTGATGTCATCGTACAGGAGCGAATACCCCGGATAATAAGCAAAACCAATCGACTGCGCATGCTTCTGATCTTACATCCGACAAATTTTGGCTTTTTCCCGCTATTGTAGAGAATAGTGTGCTGGCTCGCATAAGGTTCGTCAGAAATCAAAGACTTTACCAAGAATAATTTTCGTTGTTTATAATTTACTTTATTACTCACTGTTACAGGATGGCTTCCAAGAACCAAATGCTCGCCGCTTTCTGAGCAGTTCACGTTCAGCTCCTAGAATTTTAAAAAAGGCACTCAAAGCTTAGTGATATTGTATAACGGATTTATTCTCCTACAGTGTGGTCTCGAATTTTAGGCAGTTTAAGATATCACGACGACGACGGTAACGAGAACTTAATGCCAAATTTCACTTTTTATGAAGAACGTAAACAAGCGAAGTCGAGATTTTCTTTCTCTCTCTGAAGTTGGATAATTATAGTTCTTAGGAATTCAACTCCCGGAAAGTTTTTGCCTACATTTGACAAAGTAGGTGAGTTCTGAACGGGATAATAATTTCGATGATGATTGGAAGCTGGAACGCAAATTCACCATTTTGAGCGTCGACCTACTCGACTGTCACTACCAGCCACCGTCGCCGTCCTCGGATTTTAAATTCGTTTTTAACGTACCTGGCAGGACTGAAGCACATTTGGCTGACTGACGACTTTTTGGAAGTACTAATCTCTTAAAAATAAACAGTCAGTGAGCAATTTCTGTCTTTACCATACCTCCATAATCATCAATGAATCGATCGAAAAGCTATTTCCAAAAAAAGCGTTCGAGATCGCTAATTAGTAAGGTTATAAACCTAATCAATCTGCCCGCCTTCACTACGTTTTACCAATAATATACTGGACTTAATTCCTCTGTTTCCTTTGTTATGTGTTTTTTCTTTCATCAACAAGTGTTTTTTGTTCTTTATTTAGAGCTCAACTTCGTGAATCTTGACTGCTACAAAAACATGTGTTTAAAACTCTGAAAACCAAAGTTTGTCCAGACATTTAATTCTATGACATTCATATCTGTGCGATTCAACGCAAAAAATAAACAGGTAAACAGGATTAGATGCATCTAGGGTCACAACGAAGTGGTTATCACTTCGAGATGCGATCAAAGAATCGTGTTTGCCAAGTCAACTTTTCAGTTCAAAGTTGATATCAGGACAGTTGCGCGGTTTGCCTTGTCATTCTACAATTAAGTAAAGAAGTTTACGTGTTATTTTCTTATTCCATTTAGTTCTGTTTAGCTTTAGAATGGCTCTAAATGTAAACAATAAATAGCGAGTTTTATCAACAAACAGCGACAATATAATTACAGTGGTGCTAAAACCATTTAACGTACCTGTTGACTTGTGTCTTTTATCGCCTTGCTTGTCCCCATTTGAAAATTTACAAAGTAAAGCATATGCTGCGCAGTAGAACACTGCTGAAGCGGTACACTTCATTGGACGTCGTTGTTTAGCGGCTGGTAAGGACGTTTCACCGTTACTTTTTGAAGGCTAAAGTCTCTTGTCTGACGAAAACTGAAGCAATATATGACCACCTGCCGAAGAACCTTGAGGCAACTATCAGAGAAATCAATTGAATACCAGCTTGCATGGGCAGTTGAAAATTAAAATTACCAGAGATTTACATTACTCACTACTCATTACTTACTGATTACTTGCATTGCAGCTGGTGGCGTTATTGGTGTTCCAGAATGCTTTGCCTACTGTAGTTTTGGAATTCCAATGTCTTTTCGGGAGACATACAATGAGATAAAGGGGGTGAAAAACGTGGGAAGCTTTTGGCGAGCTGATACTTCCGATCGCTAAAAGTGGGCGTTCCCTGTCAAGGCTCTATAGATATCTAGCCTCCCTCGCAGACGTTCTTGGTGGGGCAGGAACGCACGACAAACCCCTAAGAACGTCTGCGTGGGAGGCTAATGGATATCTTGCAAGAATTTAATTAGATTATAATTTTACTATGAACAAATCTTTCTAGTCGTTCGGGTGATAATGGGCGTGAGTCCATTTTATCTGAATCGGTAAACTTTCCTTTCATTACTGTTGATAAAAAAATTTACCAATCAAAAATGCATCCATTTTCTGTTCGACAACTTATTCTGTCGAGTTCGCCGCAAGTAAGGGAATCCAATCTTGGATTATGGATTCGGCCACACCGTGGATTCCAGCCTCGTACCCAGGCCAGTTCTCGCTATCCGAGTTACCAGAGGAGGCTTGGAACTGAGTGCGATAGAGTCCTTGGCGAATTTCCCGACAAGCTTGACAGGTGACGTCACATCTGAAATCGCCGAGGACGACTGGGAACGAGGCTGCGTGGATTCCAGATTAAAGGTGCCGTATTCCGGATTCTTTATCAATGGTTAGAGGGATTCCGGATTCTAAGAGCTGTTTTCCGGATTTCAAACCCCGGGATTCCGGATTCCACAGCAAAAATTTGATGCAATCTGGATTCCAGGAGCAAAAATTTCCCCGACACCGGAGGGGTCGTGTCGAGTCAAAAACAAGCCACAGTCTATTTGTGCAGTCGCACGAACGGGAAGTTTGCCATAGAGCCCCTTAAATCCACATGCTGGAAAATTTCATGCTGACTTTCTGAGACGCTATTTTGTCGTTTGGCAACTTATATTATATCAAGTCCCCAAAGACTGTCCATTCGTAAAATTCAAACGGTAGGAACACTTCGCTGCAGTTGCAAAGCCCTTCATATCATTTAAAGGTCTTTGAAGTCTCTCTAATAAAATCCATTTCCGTTTACTGACAACTCATTCTTCCCATTTGACAATGATTTTGTCTACTTATGGAACCGGTATGTAGGAGTCAACGACTCACTGTATGGCCTTTTATGCTTGGCAATTTCCAGCTCTCTTCAATGAGATGCACTTTTCCGTTTGACAAATTAAGTCACTCTGCCGGATTCTTCGGAGTAGAAAATGATTCTATCCATTCGTAAGAGGGTCTCAATGGGGTTAACCGTTAGACGTAAAACGGCCAAAAATTTAGCCGTTAGGCGTAAAAATGAGAGAATTTTAGCCGTTAGCCGTAAAAAAAATTAAAAAAATTAACCGTAAAAAAAATCTAACCACAACCGTGAAGGCCTCAAGATCTTTTTATGAGTCTGATGTGTTATGCGTTTTTGTGTTCTGGCAGCGAGAAAAGCGGATCGAAACCGGAAATGTCGGAAGTGTCTACACAATTTATGTCGTGGCGCGAGTTGACAGACGTTTTGACAGCTCGCGACCTTCCTTTACTATGGGGCGCCGTTTGTAAAAAAAATGATTTAGCTTAATTTTGTCATTTTTTTCGTTATTTATTAAATAAAGTTTTCTGATATGATATCATACGTCAATGATTTGATATAATAAATGTTGATTTCAAATCATGCGTTTATGATTTGATATAATAAATTATTATTTAAAATCATGCGTTTATGATTTGATATAATACATTCTGATTTCAAATCCTGCCTTTATGATTTGATATAATAAATATTGATTTCAAATCATAAGTTTATGATTTGATATAATAAATCCTGATTTCAAATCATTCGTTTATGATTTGATATAATAAATCCTGATTTCAAATCATAAGTTTATGATTTCATATAATAAGTTCTGATTTTAAATCATAAGTTTATGATTTGATATAATAAATCCTGATTTCAAATCATAAGTATTATGATTTCATATAATAAAAATCATTATTTGATATCAGTAAAACCATGATTTAATTTAATAAGTAATAAGTAACCGCGTGACTTGGCACGTGGGTTACTAGCGCGGGAATAATCGCAAAGATGGCGACACAACCAGATCAGCTATCGAGGTCAATCGCTTCTGCGGTCTCTAAAGCCGTAGAAAGGGCGGTTGACCAAGCTTTGGCATCCCTTCCGAACCTTCCTGGCAATTCAGGTTTTGCTGTTGCGACACAAGAGGTATGTAACATTGATGTATCGGGGTGGGGGGGGTACTCTCATACATTACCTGTACGGGTATATGTGCCGCCCAACGGGGTCGTGATTTTGAAGCTCCTGATTTAGAACGGGGTATCCATTTCAGAGGCGTTTTCTAGAACGGGGTATTAAAAAATTGTGGATCATGGCTTTATCTTCTGCTTAAAATTGTTGCTGATTATGAAGAAGCATCTATTTGATGTATAAGTCGAACAAATAAAGAAATATCTTTTAAAAAAACA
>OZ037779.1:43520495-43600495 GCA_964035525.1 Porites cylindrica | reverse complement strand
TAAGCACAAAAACACAATCACTCCTTTTAATCAAGCAAATAAGCCCGTCTCTCAGAACTGGGCTGAATCTTCCTGGCTATCCTTCTTTGAGATTTTTTTGTACTTAATTCTGAAATGCTTTTTTTGTAATTTGGAACTTCAGTTTGTTAATAAGAAATAGTGAAAAATAAGTGCTTTCGAAAGTTGAACCGCTCTTTCCTGCAGACATTGACCCTCTGTGGTCTAGATTTAACACAAATAAAGAATTAGATACATTTCAGACTGAGGCAGCTAAAACCATTTTGAGATCGATTTATCTCTAGGTATTAACACTAGATCGACTTCGACATTTTACTGTTCTGTTATTATAAAAAGTACTATAGATACGATCGTTTACTTTCTTTATCGTTTTTGTAAGTTTTCCTAATCTTATTACGTTCATTTTAGTTGAAAGACTGGCATAGAATGTAACCATTGGATCGCGAGAACGAAAAACATTAACATAATAATTACAATGGCGCTAAAAGCACTTAACGTACCTGTTGATACGTGCTGTTTTTCCCTTTGTTGGCGCCCTTTTGAAAACTGAAAAATCAAAGTGTATACTGCGCAGTAAAGAACTGCAGTTAAATGCTTCATTGTACTTCGCTAGTTGACGACTCAACAAGGACGTTTCACCTTTTGTTATTTGCGATGATTAAATTACTTTTTGTCAGCCAGACATTGAAGTAAGATGAGCTACCTGCTGGACACCTAGCAGATGTTGTCGAAATGTCAGTTGAAAAAATTAAACAAATTAAAATAATAATAATAATAATAATAAAACGGTAGATTTGACTACCAGCTACTTCTGTGGTATTACGGTTGTTGAAGTGTGGGATACCTCGTAAAGTCCAGCCTCCCTTAATTTTTTACCCAAATGGGAAAACAAGGAAAGAAAGAAAAATAAAATAAATAAACAAATACTATATAAGATTAACTATAAAATCATTGCTTAGATGATTTCCCCCGTACAAAAGCAAAGTAACTTTCTGCTCTTATCATCGAAGGGATAAGATTCCATTTTCATTATTCCATTTTTCGGAAGGAAGCTAAACAAATGATAGTCAGCGAGCGCTGGGTTGAATATACGTCGAGTGCCTTGCGACTGCTTGTAGTGAGTGCTTGGTACATAAAATGTTGGAAACTGTTGATTTTTCTTCTTTCTTTCGAAAATTCTATGAACAATAAACGCATCATTGGCGACACCCTAGGATTCCAATCTTAATCTTGTTTTATAAATCTTCCTGCTCGTCTCTTGACCGCTCCAACCTTGTCTATGTGATCTTGCTGGTAGATATGTCTTACAGCAGAGGCAAATTCTAAATGAAGTCTAAAAACACATACATTGCGGCTGGTGGCCGACGTTACTAGAGTTGGAGAATGCTATAGCTAATTTTAGAGTTCCAATGCCTTTCACTGGCGGGAAATAAAGCTACATGGTTAGTTGTTTTCTGCTTTAATTAGCGAGTTGATAGCTCCGACCGCTAAAGTGGGCGTTCCTTGTCAAGCCTCTAGAGATATCTTGCAAGAATTTAATTGGGTGAGAATTTTACTACGCACAAATGTTTCTGGGTCTTTTAGTTGATAATGGTGTGAGTCCATTCCATTTGAATTGGTAAATTTTCCTTTCGTTCATTCCTATCGACAAAGGAAAATTTACCAATCGAAAATGCATCCATTTTCTGTTCGACAACTTATTCTGTCGAGTCAAAAACAAACCAGCTGTTTATTCGTGCAATCGCACGAACAAGCAGTTTGTCGCAGAGCACCTTAAATCAACGTGCTGGAGAATTTCATGCTAACCTTCTGATATATTATGAGACGCAATCTTATCGTTTGGGAACTTATATTATGTCAAGTCCACAAAGATTCAATCTTTCCACTCGTTAAATTCGAACGAGAGGACAATTTGTTGCAGAGCCCCTCACATCATTTAAAGATCTTTGAAGTCTCTCTAAATGAGATGCATTATTCGAGCTTATTATGCGTTCATCGCTGCCGCGGCGATGACCGGCGGCAGACGAGTTCTGGGCTTCGTTCAGCAGTCATACGAAAAAAAACACGAAAAATCCAATGAACCGTGAGAAGTATCTTTATCCACGTTTCCCGCGGGGATGATCTCGAGACGAATGTAGAATAGGGCACACCCTTCTCTTAGCCCTTTGAACATTCTTTTGTGACAACTCCTTTTTCGCAGTTGGCCATGATTTTCAATTTCTCTATTTATATATACGGCTCATACGAGTCGACAACTCGTTGTGTGGCCATTGCTGGGCAATTTCCAGCTCTCTTAAATGAGATGCATTTTTCCGTTCGACAAATAACGTCACTCTGCCGGATCTTCCAAGTAAAAAATGATTCCATCTATTAGGCTATCTATTCGTACGACACGTGCGAACCAACAATTTGTTAAATGGACTCTTTATATTACACTTGGCAATGACTTTTTCTACACATACGGCTCGTACCGTGAGTCGACAGCCGAGTTGCAGGGCCCTTTAAACTTGACAGTTTCCTCCTACCGAACTCTTTCAAGTGAGATACATTTTGCCGACCACCGATCGAAACCTGGCATTTATGGTGGCTGTTTAGGAGAAGTTCATTTGTATAATTCTTTTACAGTTATTTGTGATTTGTTGGCTTCAAACAGTACATAACTTGCCAGACTTACTTGGTGGAACAGGCAAACTGGTCCTCAAGAATGCCGAGGGTATCACTGTGTAATTTTTCCCGTCAGGTGTCTGCATTCCAACTTCTAAGTGATCATTTTGATGATCGTCTTTCATTATAGTTTCCATGTAATAATATTTTCCCTTCTCCAGAGAAATAGGAAGTGATATTTGGCCGCTATACCTGTATAGATTCATACATATAAGGTTGATTATATTACTGTTTTTCCGCGATGTGGTCCTTCCTTTATTTAATCCCGTCACCCAATCTGACCAAAACGTATGTTGATAAGCACTGCCCTAAACTGTTTCGAGGTGCTTTTTGTACTTACTTCGGTTATAAGCCCCTCCGTTTATAAGCCCTCCCTGTACGGTACATGCTCAGTTGTTGTGCAGTGCATTCATTGAGAAATGTGCGATGGACTTATAGCCAAATTCGTTGTATCGCGCTGCGCATTTTGCAAACTTCGAAGGATTTTGGGTTTTTCTGTTCCGTCAATCATCTTAGCGAACCTCTTAGGAGACACATGTTTACTTGTGATTGGTGCATTTCGATCCACTTTGTTTTTGTTTCTGTGATGGGGGCCCTGTTTCGGACAATAATCGACTAGTTTTCTTCGAAGATTTTCTGAACTTTCTCATTCTTGTCTCTTGCATTGGAAAAATAAAGCAAGGTTTGCCTCCTGCCCTAGACAAAAAATTCCATTCATCATCGCGATTTCCTTCGCTATTCTTGAGCAGCCTAAAGTCATTCGCAGTTTTGTTTTTGCCGGCCAAGCTGAGCGAGTGCGTTGCATTGTGATTTGCATTAACTCCACCCCACTCAAGAGAGTGACGGAACAGAAAAACCCATTCGAAGTTTGCAAACGCCTAGCGCGATACAACGAATTTGGCTATGATACACGACTACAAATTATAAACATTAGAACGACTTAAACGAGCTCGGGCTCGAAAAGCTACGAGCCTGGTGGTAGAAGAAACAAGAACTCTTTGATATTTAGCCTGTACAGCCCCTGAAATGATCCCTACCCCGAAATGATCCCAAATCGACCCCGAAATGATCCCCATTTCTCTTCACGTCGACCCCGAAATGATCCCCATTTAATTTTAGGAATGGAATGATATCCTAGAACTATGGATCGTGCAAAATGCACAACATTATAACTTAAGCTTCACTATAATAATCTTCACTTGCCCACATGACATTAATTTGGGATTACACTTCGAACTGAATTAAACGAAAATATTATTACCAAAAAATACACAAAGTCTAGTATATTTTCAGGAACACCATGAACTGCAACTGATAATATCAAGAAACATAACATTTTTTAAAATTATTACTTAGGTGATTATAGCCCGGGTTATAGAGAAAACTACATAGATGTTAAATTTTAAGGCTGCGTGCAAACGGGCACAACAACTCCCAACATTATTGCGCCAACAATGTTGGGAGTTGTTACGTTCGTGTTCGTGCATCGTGGGAAGAATACAACCCATAAGTCTTTGTAATCCATGCGTAATGAGCGTGCGTGGCCCCAACAATGTTGGAAGAGCTGTGCAAACGGATCCAACATTGTTGTGCGACGCTTCGGCGATCACGGAACAAAAGAAATGTTGGAAGTTGTTGGCTGAAAAGTTTGACCGGTTTCAAACTTTGCGCAACAACACGCAACAACATCCAACAACATGCAACAGGGTGTGCAAACGGACGCATCATGTAACATCCAACAATGTTGGGAGTTGTTGGCCAGCAATGTTGCGTCCGTTTGCACGGGGCTTAAAAATGATGTTAAAAACTGCATGCCTTGGATATTGAATTTTAAAAATGGTGTTTTAACACTTTTTAAAATCTTAAAATGATCTTGAAGATGCAAAAGTATACATAAAGGCGATTAGATGACAAAAGCGCTAAAAAATCACAAACTGTAGCAAAATGTTTAATTAAGGAAAAAAAAAACAATGCAAATACAGTGTACGATCAATCTTGCTCAACGTCGGATCCAAAAAGATCGTGATCAGTCAAAATAGGTCAAATTGAAAACGTTACAGTCAAGAAGACTTTAGCAGGTTTCAGTCTAAGTCTTGGGTTGGTTTGTAACTACGTCAGTGCGAAGAATGTCGGAAGCTCGTTGTATTTGGATCTTAAGAAAGGTTTTGTCGCAGCCGCGATTACACTTTTCACTCTACAGGTGAGACCCACCACATCAAATCTCATATCACTTGTGAAACTTTTAATGTTTTCTATTTGATTCAATGTCGCCTGTGTAATCTACAATTTGGAGAAACTAAACGACGCCTCAAAGACCGTTTTAATGAACACAGACGACCCATACTCAACCCTACCGGTAATTACATCCATACTGCAGTTTCAAAACATTTTCTAACCAGTAATCATTCCGACAATCAGATGCTTTTGATTCTTATTGAAAAACTTAAAAATGGGCATGATTCTTTCAGGAAAGCACGTGAAGCCCACCTTATCCATAAAGCTAAGACAATTGAACCTCTGGGCATCAATAAACGTGATGAACTGTAACTATATATAGTATATCTTTTATTTTTTTGTTACCTTGTCTTTTAAAGTAGCCACCATACCACGTCATATTATGTAATTTCCGGTCATAATTTTACTTCATATATATTTCTGTGAATTCGCGATATCTCAATAAACCTGATGAAGACTGGTATTGGCCAGTCGAAATATCGCAACTAAACTCTATTTCACTTTGTTTGATCAGTCGCTGCTAAAGTCTTCTTGACTCAGACTCGTACCCAGTCGCTATTTAAGTAATTTTGGGATGAGAGAAGATTGGGGATTAGGTTAAGGCGCGCGCGGGGTCTCATGGGAAGGGTAGAAGGAAAAATACTGTTCTTGACTGAAACGTTTTCAATTTGTAGCGAAATGTTAAACGCGATTTAAGAGCGTAAAAGCTGCAACAGATTTGTAATAATTTCGAGACGAAATACAAGTTCCATTCCAAGAATTAATTGGGGATCATTTCGGGGTCGGTATCATTTTGGGGTCGATTTGGGGACCATTTCAGGGTTGGGGATCATTTTGGGGTCGGGATCATTTTGGGGGCTGTACAAGCCCAAGGCTTATAACGGACTCTTTAGCGAGATACATTTCTTTGTTTTGTTTTGTTTTCTTCGTTTTTCTTTTTAACATCCCCAAGTCTCGAAGCTAAACATGAACTTAACCAACTTTTCAGTTAATATTCCTAACTCTATACTGTGTTTGGTACGCTGTTTTCTGCAAAAAGCTAGAAACTGAAATCAATAAGCACGGCATGTTGATCCTCGAGTTTGTTTATAGATTGTTCCCAGTCCATTATTTTCTTTATATAAGATCGAGGTCGAGCGCTGACCGTTACGTGCAGCAATCTTGGTCTCAAATAAGCCGAAAAGGAAGGGACGAAGGAAAACTTTTCTTTCGTCCCTTCTCATGAGTTCTCGCCCGCCTCAACCTAACCCCAAGTTTCTCACACCCCAGAAAGAGATAAATAGCGACTGGGTACGAGTCCACCGAAACCGCCGGGGATTCAAGTGGATTTTCCACAGCTCATTCACAGGTTAGAGTCGGTAATTTAAAAACAAAGACGGCCACCTGTAACTATCCCGAACCCTCTAGTCTGTGTATGGTGGGTGAAACATTTCCAAAAAAAGACGCTATAACTGAAAAATTAATAGAACTTTTATCTCACCTGTCAAACTCAAATGGATATGTTGCAAATCCTCCATCTATGTGAGAAATCTTTGACTTTGAGTCAGGTTTCTCATTGGTACTAAGATACAGCTCGCTTCCAGCGTCAGAAGCTGGAAAAAAGAGATATGGTGTTTGCATTGATTCCTAAGTTTCTTTTCTGTGTCACGCCTGTCTAGTTCATTTTGTTCATGATGTCAGTTGGTTGAATTTTTACTTTTTACTTAACGGAGGTTAAGCATCAGGTTTACGTCAAACGACAAACGCAGACTCGTACCACGTGACCAACTTTCCTCTCTACTTGTCGTTTACTGTTCATTATTTCTACGCCCAAATTAGTAGTTTCACGCAATCTTTTATTCATAAGAATTGCTTTTGAGCTCTTTTATATACTCTTTTTCTATTTTGAGAAGTTTTCAACTCAAACCTGACGTTTGCCGTTCGCCGTATACGTGAAGCTTAAACTCTCTAATGACAAAATCACAAAGGGTTGCTTTACAAACAACAAAATGAACTTTGAAAAACAATTAGACTGACAAGTTTTAGAAAAAAAAGATAATTGCAATCCGTTACACTCTTCTTCAAGTTTGTCTATCCGTGCCTTCTTTAGTAGTGGCGGATCCAGGAGAGGGGCACGGGGGGCCCAGGTCCCTCCCCCCCCTTTATTTTTTGAACCAAACTGTTTGCATGCAAGGTCAAAATTTCAATAATTTTGAAAATGATAGAATAAACCTATCGGTTAGCGAATCACAACATTCTTGAGTAGCACGCAGGGACCAAATTTCGCCTTTCGAGGGATGAACGGGCCCCAGGAGCCAGTTTTCGGGCCCGAAGGCAAATTTTTTAAAACCAGTCAAACATGACAGAGTTAGTAATTTAAATATCAAAATATCCTTACAGAGCATGAAGTAGTAAATTCCAGTCTGCTGTGGAACAAAATACGTCCTTGCTCGAGCACCGAAATAATCAGCCCAACGCTGCGGTTGCTGAAATTCAGGAAGACATATTGTTTTCGATGGCAGCCTTGGATAACGAGGGTCCATGACAAGGAATTTAACACGCTTGTAATCTATCCGGTCCCATCTTTCCAAATAGATGCCGTTGGTAACTGAAATGGAAAACGTCTCACTGGAATGTTGCAAAATATTTGGCTCTGAAGGTACAGTGACTACCGTACAGGTTGTCGAAACGTCAGTCACTGTCAACAACAGTAGGAAGCTTAAGCAACGACGACGGCGACAGCAACGAGGACGGCAAAAAGCAATTGGTTTAGATTGGCAAAACAACAACTTTACACGTGCATTACGCTTTTTTGTTCATTTCTTTGCCGTCACTGAAAGACTACGACGTGAAAATGCCTAATTTCACGTTTCTCGTGGAGGATGCGAACACAAGACAACAACTTGCCTTTTTCTTCCTGGACTTCGATACAGTCTTTTAGAACTCAACTCCAGAAAAAAATTGCCAACATTTGACGAAATGAACAAGACTCCGGACGAGAGAGAATAAGCGTGATAGATTAAGTTTGAAGCAGGGCGACTTCACTTCAGTTAAGGGACGTTTTCGTAGCCGTCGCCGTCGTTGTTGCTTTTAAGATCCCTAGTCCTGTTCAGGACTACGTTTACCTTGAAGATCATGAGCAACCTACTAATGAAATGACTCCTGGCCAGGTTCAAACCTTCACAAAACAAAGTACAGCAAACGCTTTGTGGGTCAATAGCCTTCGTTTGATATATTAAAATTTTAGCATGACTCCGAGGCTTTCTGGTCATTTTTCTATATTTGGTTTGGTTATTTTTGTGCCCAAGTCTCCTCTGGGAATTTTGAGACAATGGAGTCTTGAAAATTTGCAATTTTTAATGATGAAGTCATTATTGCCAACGAGCAGCCTCGTAAAGACGTGAGGCTACGAGGCAGCAGCCTAATAAAGCCGTGCGCGAAAGTTTTAAGGCAGAATGAATCCCAAAGCCATGTAACATAAGGTAGTGTAAGGCAACTTTTTCGACGTAATGAAGAACAGAGAATTCATCGTTTTCAAGCGAAAACGTGATACAGAACACTGAGAATCCACGAGCCGTGCGTGTATTTGTGATTCCCGCGCTCACTACCCGCCCCGTATCCCGTCTTCAACCAATCGTCGGGTGGATTCATGTACAACATACGAGTATAACTGTCGCATTTGCCCGCTGGAAGTTTTTGTTTTTAGGCTTAAAGACAATAAAAAGTTCCAGCGTACAGGTAAAATCTTTGCTTGTTGGTACTCATCTAACGATAGCTTTAACCAAAAGCATATAACCCTGAAGGGTATAACTCTGTTCCAATGCTGGGGTTTTTTGGAGAACCAATCAAAATTTACTTCCTGATATGGAATCACTGATACGCAAGACTGTCCCGCTATTGTTATGAAAACTTTGTATCACGATGTAAACGAAGCCCTGCAAAGAGCAAATACAGTTTTACTAAGTGAAATTCGACCAAAATCGAAATTCAAAATGGCCAGGATTGACTTATTCGGGACAAAATATGGTCGACTAATCATCTCACGGGCCTGGCTTAACTGACACTACGAGCAGTCTCTCTTTTTTCTTGGTCCGTCGAGCAAAACGTCAGAGACACGCTCGGCGCGTGCACTCCCCTTACTAAATCTGAAGAAAAAGAGAGACTGCTCGCAGTCTAGCCTTAACTTGGTCTCGAAAGCTACTAGCGCGTGCTCAAACGGGTATGCGTCAAAATCATTACTAGCTTAGTGCTTTTACCGATATATAAAATGTTTCTTTTATGTTGTGGTTCAATTTTATCCTTGGTTTAAATTTTATTTTCTTTTGTTTCAAACTCATTATCATACATTACCATACCCAAAAACAAAGGAAAATAAAATTTAAACCAAGGATAAAATTGCACCACAACAGTTGTTATGCTCAAGTTCCATAAACAAGGCATTTTTGTTTCTGCCTAGAGCTTTGAAGTATGCTTCTTGTTTTGCCAAAATATGTCCATGGTAATATGATGATAAACTATCCGAGACCTATATAACGCAGTGCCAGCCAAGCATTCGCCCATTTTTGATTTGAGATTAATCGAATTCAAACATACCATTTGAAGGCCCAAACATATTCTTATGATATTTTTTTTTACGCTGACATTTTCCGTTAATACCCCGGTTATTGACTTTGCACAGTTGATTGTAAACTTAACTTGACATCTGTGGTTAGGCCACGAAAAGGTTCCAGATCCTTCTTTATCAATGAATGACCCAATTGTTTAATGTGTTTGCCAACTTCTTGATTTTGTCGGACACCTTACCATTTGAGTATTTTTCGCTTTGAGGAAAAAATTATGGAATTGGATTTTGCCAATAAACTGATAAATTCAACAGCATGACTTTATAACAGTCATGTCCAATACTGTTGCACTGTTACGGACCGTTAAGAGCAATTGACGGATCGTACACTCCGTACAAACCGTCAGCGTTGCTAACGGTCCGTATTCTGAGCACATACGGAGCGTGCATCTCATTATGACATCAGAGCACAGTGTGTTACCGTCCGTACGATCCGTACGAATCGTAACGGTCCGTATGCTAAGAGCAGTTGACGGATCGTACGCTCCGAATAAATCGTCAGAGTTGCTCATGGTCCGTATTCTGAGCACATACGGAGCGTGCATCTACGGTCCGTACGATCCGTACGAATCGTAACGGTCCGTATGCTTGATTGACACGGACCGTATTAATTCCTCGTTATATAAGCTATATAAGCCATAAAGCGAAACAACCACACTCCAACAGTAATATTCCTCGTTCTATAAGCCATAAACCACAAAATCTGAAATCGCTGTCCAGTGTCTGGTTGAAATTAGTAAAGGGAATAAATAATCCTGAGGGTGATTTTCACAATCTTATCCCATTTGGGGGACGTTCACACATCAGTAACCTTTAGGCATCCGGAAAAGGTAAGCTACACTTATAGACTGTACATAACTGGGAAAACCAGGTTATTGAAAACAAAAATTATTTTTTGTAGTGGTCATTCCCCTCACTGTTAATGCAATTGGCAGATATCTACCTGGCCACTTTGTAGCTCAGTAATTACCACCACCATTCACCATCACTTCGGTAAATAGTACATATTGTTATGAGAAATGACGTAATCAACATGTCACGAGCACGGAACAAAGTTAACGTTAATTATTTGAAATAACATTTAAGACTTGTATGGGCACAACTCCATGCTTGAAAATACATTTGACAGCGGATTTCCCTTATTAAGCCATGAGTATCTAATTAAATATGCATATTTTGTGTCAATAATGGCCTCAGCAATATGAGATATTTTGGAAGGTCACATTTCCGTCACGTGACTGATAATTGAGAATTAACGGTCAAAATATTTACCTTAAAATGGGGAAAGGATAATGAAAGAACAACAAGTTCTTTTAGGTACATTTCAGAGGCTATTAAAAAGGTTGTTAAGAATTCGCCTTGTATGCGTGTTAACGTTATATAGGAATCGGTAAATAAAGGGAAAAGGGTCACGTGACTCATTAATTAGTGAAATGGCTAATAGGATAAACAACACTTCCATTCATACAAGGCAGATTTACGATTTACACTGTTTGTGTAACATTTTGGGTGAAAATTCCTAAGATCAAGGTTCGCAACCCTTCCCCGTTTTAAAAAAACGTATTTTGTAACATCATTAACGAAGCAATATCACGTGTTATTTGAAATCACGTTTCACATGTCTTTTTTTTTTGTTGAGCCACATTTTCAGTTCACTTTTCAGAATCATTGATGGAAGCAAACCGTTCTAAATAGCATTTAACAAAATGTGCATATTAAATTAGGTTGTCATGCCTTAAGTGGCTTTTCCTGAGGTAGCAAGAGATGACAGAAAATAGTTTCAATGCCTATAAATATACTCTGTACACGAGGTCAACAAATCTCGGGGCCATTGTTCAGTTTTGGAATTCAATTGTTGCGAAGATACGTTTTAGGTTTTTAAAAGACAGCAAATAGCATTACGTAGCCCCTTTACAACAGTAAACGACGCCAATATAGTTTTAGGGGTGTCTCAATATTTTTAACCGTGATGTCGACAGCAAGTGTGCAAAAATAGTCTAACTTGGGCAGTGAAATGTGAAAAATTAAACTTTGGAAAATCGTTGGGAATTTATTAGATAAGCTTCAAAAATTGTGCATGAATGGAACGGTCACCTAGAAATTTTTAGTCGTCCTCAAGTAATAGAAAATTCTACTCAATATTTGCTTCTCCGAACAGATATTTTACAGAAAACAATCTTTGGATACCCCTGATGACTTTTAAAAAGGAAAGGTGAACACCCTTTGAGTCGCTTTTAGCGTTCGAAAGCTGATTCGGATGCTTGCATTAAAAATATATTTAAAAAAAAAACGTTTAAAAAATTTGACCTGTGCAGATGTCGAAATATCAACCGACAGGACTTATGTTTATATAGTTAAGACCTTATAAAAAAACACGAAGAAACAATGTTTCCCGTTTGTAAACTGGAAATGGAGGACGAATATCACTTTTTAACTGTATGCCACGCTTACCAGGAAATAAGAAACGTTCTACTCGATAGCTTGAAAAATGAATATCTTATAAGAATGAACAAAATGTTACCAAATGAAATATTCATGTTTTCCCTAACGAGAAGCCTAAACCCCCAAAATTGATAGCGAAGCGAAAGCTTTAAAATAACGAAAAAAATAGATCAAAATATGTGTCTGTGTGTATGTAACTATCGCTATTTGTAATAATTTGTTATGTATAAAAATGTTGGAAAACAGTCGATGTATCAGCTGGTATAAGATCCCTAATAAAATATTGTCTTGTCTTGTCTTGTCTAGTCGGACCTCTAAGTCTGACCACCTCTCGTAAGCGACCACTCATCCAAAACACCAAACATTTCCCAGTCAAACCCTTTTAGTTGAAACCTCTCATAAAAGACCATCTCCAGTAAGCGCTGAGCTCTTTTGGGGGCTGACGGTTTTATAATTTTCTGTTGTTTTTAACCTACTGTAAGCGACTACTTGATGCGTAGTTTCATTATTCTCTTTATGTGGCGCAACTCAGAGTAAACAAAAAACGTTTAGTGACTACACAGAAAAGAATATCGTAACTGCTTGCTTGCAAAAAATTCTCTTCGATCCATAAAATAGATGAGTCAGGACCTCTTCTTGGAAGAGACCCCCTGTGATTTGATTCAAGTAAACGACCACCTCCCGCAAGAGACCACTGAATTTTCGCATCTTGGGTAATCACATACGGGAGATTTGACCCAGCTATAATTATCACTCAACTAACACTCGGAAAAACATTTACCAAGTTGTTAGCCTAGTCCCTAGGCGTTCTCTCTTGCCCCGTTGTCCCCGCGAGGACTAAGAAGGAGCGAGCGAGTCTCTCAGTCGGTGACGTCACAGCTCAAGGTAGAATCCAGGATTGACCAAGCCGAGACGGCCTAGGGACAAGGCTGCCAAGTTGTATGAAATTCATGATTTTACTTACGGTTGCAAGGTGGTTCCCAAGAACCAAATGAACGCCGCTTTCTAACCTGTTCATGTTCAGCCTCTAGGATTGACAAAAACCGATCACTCTTTAGTCTAGCCTGCAAATCTGCCCATCTCTCATCGGCCCTCAAGCCTGTAAGTTCGCCTGAGACACAGGCGATTATTTCAGAAACACCCGGCAAAACTCAGCAAGGATACATACATTTTTTTTCGTCAGTAAAACTCAGTCATTTGAGAGATTTAGAGTCGCGTTTCAGCAAACGGCAAATGAGAATTTGCAGCTGATGACCATGTTTTCCCTTCCTCAAAAAATAAGTATTTTTGCGTTAGTTTCATCCATGAGAATTGTATTGGGCAGTTTATATCTGCTCATTTCCTATTTCGAGAAATTCTCAACTTGAATCTGCCGTTTCAAAGTGCACTAAGCGATGGATCCTATTTTGCCATCGACAATTCGTTTGAACCCTCTATTAAATAAATGCTTGGGGATATACTTTTTTTATACCTTTTTTTTAAATTTTAAGTTAGTTAATAATAAATAGTGAAAAATTAGGGCACTCTCTGATCTAGATTAAACACAAAAAAAGAATTAGATACATTTGGATTCAGATTGAAGCGGGTAAAAGTGGAAACAATTTCGATAACGGTTTATGCATAAGTGAACACTAGATCGGCTTTGACATTTTACTGTCGTGTTATTTTGAGAAGTACTTAAGATCGTTTAATTTATTTATCGTTTTCATACGTGTTCCTTATCTTATTAAGTTCATTTTAGTTAAAAGACTGGCACAGAATGTAAACATTGGATCGTGAGAACGAAAAACATCAACAAAATAATTACAATGGTGCTAAAAGCACTTAACGTACCTGTTGATACGTGCTGATTTTCGGTTTCTTGGCGCCCTTTTGAAAATTGAAAAAGCAAAGTGTATACTGCGCAGTAAAGAACTGCCGTTAAATACTTCATTGCACGTTGCTGGCTCACGACTCAACAAGGACGTTTAACGATATGTTTTTTATGGTAAAATCACTCTTCTTTGACAGACAATGAAGTAAGATGAGCCACCTGCTGGGCACCCTCATCGCAGATTCATGGAAAAAATCACCTGACTATAGTTACCAGCTAGTAGATGTTGTCAAATCAGTCCGCTGAAAAAATGAAAATAATAAAATAATAATAATAATATTAACAATAATCATAACTATAACAAAATTGTCAAATCTGATTGGCTATCAACTGCCCTGATTTCAGCCTTAATTAGACACTTTAATAGGACAGTACGCGTCATGCCTAAGTAATTGGACAGTACGTTTAAATGGCTTTTTTTCACTGCTAGCAAAACAAAATTTCGAATTTCTTGTGTTTTGATTTAAAAAATAGCCTATTATATTACAAATTTTGTTAAAGTTATGGTTAATTGGTAACAGACTTCATGTCGTCCAACTCGGTCTGTAATCATACTCGTGATTAAACAAATCGGACTCCCGCTACGCAGTCGTCCGATTTTGTTAATCACTCGTATGACCGACAAAATTACAAACTTAAGGTGTTTCGATACAGTTTTTCAGAGACCATACCGATATTCTTCAGTCCCCTTAAAAGTTTTTTTTTCCTTGTCCGATCGCTATAAAATTTTCACCAGTAATTGAAATTTGTGAAAATGTGGTTTTAAGTAAAATCGATATTACTATGACAACAATAAACAAAAAAAAATTGAAATTGATAAAAGCCGAATTTTGCATGATCTAGACCAGCTACTGAAAATCCAGCACTAGGAACTTAAAGTTTGGTGTTTAGCAAACAATCTTCTTAAGAAGTAAAAAATTCTGTATATTTGAATTCGACTAAAACGAAAATATATTTTAAACCTTAAATTTTCAATAGCCGTGATAGGTTATTTAATAAAAATGTTATAAATGACTCAAATTATTCTTAAGTAGCGTCAGAATGCTGCTTAATATCATATTTTGATTCTAGGAAATTTTGGCGTACTTTCGTTCTTGCGATCTTGAAAACTAACCCGTTTTCTCACCACCTGTACAAGTGCAACTTCATTCAGAATTTGGACTTTTAGCGCTTTCTTGTATATCTGTGAAACGACTCGAACGAATTTCTTTTAAAATCTCTTCACATAATCTTCATAATATATATAAAAATGTCTGAAACTTTCATTAAGATTGATTCACTGCAACCCCTTGAAATTTCGAGACAAATCTATCCTACGAACCGGTCAAAAATCTGCGTTACAACATTCACTGTTTTGACGTTATGCTAATTGTTCCAAGTTAATGCGGACAATACATATATCCATGACTAGTACATTTCAGTGTGAGTATTGTCAACGTTTTACATTCAAAAGATGCGATAAATTCAAACTAAAATGTACTAGTCATTGAGGTATGTATAGTGCACATTATTTTGGAACAATTAGCATAACGTCAAAACAGTGAATGTTGTAACGCAGATTTTTGACCGGTTCGTAGGATAGATTTGTCTTGAAATTTCAAGGTGTTGCAGTGAATCAATGTCAATGAAAATTTCAGACATTATTATATACATTATGAAAATTATATGAAGAGATCTTAAAAAAAATTCGTTCGAGTCGTTTCATGCAGAGATATAAAAAAAACCGCTAAAAGTCCAAATTTTGAATGAAGTTGCACTTAGGCAGGTGGTGAGAAAACGGGTTAGTTTTTAAGATCGCAAGAACGAAAATACACCAAAATTCCCTAGCATCGAAACATGATATTAAGCAGCATTCTGACGCTACTTAAGAATAATTTGCTAAACACCAAACTTTAAGTTCCTAGTGTTGGATTTTCAGTAGCAGGTCTAGATCGCGCAAAATTAGTCGTTTATCAATTTCAATTTTTTTTGTTTATTGTTGTCATAGTAATATCGATTTTACTAAAACCTACATTTTGACAAATTTCAATCTATAGTCAATCATTGGTGAAAACTTTGTAGCGGTCAGACAAGGATAAAATCACTTTTAAAGCTATTGAAAAATATCGGTATGGCTTCTAAAAAACTACATCGAAACACCTTAATTTTATTTCTTAGTTTTATGCTAATCCGGCATTTCACAACCTTCCTCTCGCTTGACCCATCATAGCTGTATTCTTATTGTAATTATGGTTTGTAGATAGACATTGTAAGGATATTTTATAATTGTAAAATAGTTTTTACTCTTTTTAGTCTTATTCATATATATATTTATAGTTCTTTTTCTTAAACGATATGTATTTTTGGTTACTTAATTTTTGTTTTATGATTTTAGTTTGAGGGCCATTAGTTATTCAGCTGCAGTACTGTCCCGTGTTACCCTCGTTAAATAAAGTTGATTATTATTATTATTATTAAACGCCTGACAAATGCCCAAGCGGAAGGAGAGGGGAAGGCATGCTTGCAATTGACTGAGCCATTAATTCCCAGCAAGAAAAAACAATCTCTCCTAATAGCAAAAATTAGCTCACGCAAGACAGAAAAAATCACCAATCTGCAAAAACAAACTCGCACAAAAATTTTGTGCCAAACGGTTACGGTAAGTTTCAGCCTATCTTCCAGACCGGTTTTCTTGTCCCTTCCAAGAAAGTTTCCCTGGGTAGTTGTATTCCGGATTCCGAATTTCACTATTCCAGATTCTACACTGTAGCTTACCAACAAATCCCCGACTTGCATACAATTTCGAGATCAATTCATTACAATACATGCTAAAAGAAGTTAAAATAGATCTTACCCTAATTGTCTTGAAACCGTCAGTTAAGAACTGGCGCGCCTTTTCCTCTTTCTACACGCCTCTTTGGTCGAAAACTTTTTACACAGCTCGTCTACAGCTTAAAGGTAAGTCTGTTGACGTCCTCCTCTTTCTCTGTTCTCTCGGCCACTTGCGCCGTCAAAACCTTGCTTCCTTTAACCGTGGCTTGTAATAACAAGAAGTAAAGGTCCGAAAGAGAGATTTCTTGACCACGATCTACCGCGGACATGGCAGCAAAACAACAAAAACTCGAAATTCCCGCCTCCTGCTTCGAAATGTGACAAAATTTCCTCACATGAAAGAAAGGCGGACTTTGAGGTCATGTGATCTTGTTCTTTTGTCTTACTCGTGATGTCGAGGCTACCGAGTCCGGTTACTAGGGAAACAAAAATGGTCTCATCCCTTGCGTATCTTTTGCTTCGTGGCCTCGCGGCAGAGAAAAGCCTCTGCATGCATTTTGTATGCCTTGAGTTGGTTTCAAAAACAACGACGATTACGACAGACCTCAAATAAGTCTTATCGTATTCAGAATTTGCTGAACTGAGATTACTGAGAAGTCAATTTCCGTTGTAATATTCTCAGACACCGGTTTCTTGGCAAAGTTCTTGCTGATAAGATAATCAAAATAAAGTTGAGGGAATTCTTGGCGGGAAATGTTTGGACCCAAATAAAACACGGCGGTCAACGGACTGTTTACACTTTGCTGATAACGATGGTAAAATGAGGTTCAAAACGCACTCTTGAATAGCGTTTGCCAGGGGCTAGAGAACGTGAAATGAATGGCATGTTTTCCTGGTGTTAGCGCCGGTGAATGTTGAGTTTTCCCGCGAGTTTTCCTTGTGTTACCCGAAGTCGGAAAAGGATTCAGGAACGTTAAATTTTCACGACATTAACCGTTTGGTAAAATTTCTGGTTAACGAGAAAAAACGAGCTGTTCAATCCAGTTTTCCATGTGCTGGATAACGTGACATGAACAGCATATTTTCCCTCTGTTATTAAAGTGATGGTGAATGCCAAGTTGTCCTTGTCTTTTCCGAAGTGGGAAAACGAGTCACGAACGCGATATTTTCCTTACATTAACCGTTTGGTAAAATGTCCGCTTAACGAGAGAAAGCGCACTGTTCAACCACGTTTTCCGTGTGCTGGAAAACGTGAAGTAAACAGCATATTTTCTTGGTGTTACTCCGCTTTTCACAAACATGCAAATTCTGAAGTTCAAAAGCCAACTGACGATTGCGTTTTTCGCTGCCGTCGATCATCTTAACGGACCTCTTAGGAAACAAAACTTTACTTTAACGGGTTCAAAAGGTCATGGTTTGTGATTTGTGATTGGTGGATTTGGATCCGTTTTGTGTGTTTCTGTGTTTCAAGCTTTGTTGCTTGTGCTCGTAATTACGATTGACGGCAGCGAAAAACGCAATTGTGAAGGCGGCTTTTGAACTTTAGAGTTCGCATGTTTGTCAAAAGGGCAGTAACGGATTGCGAACGCCGAGTTTTCCTTGCGAATTCCGAAATGAGAAAACGGATCGTGAACGTGGCACGAATTGGACTCCACTCAGTCCTGTTACCATTACTAATAACTAAAAATATTTTATTAACATATGACCAATACATTCCACTATCATAGACTAAAATTCTGATGACATAAAAATATTAAAAGAACCTAAGACACTAATTTACAAGCTCACGCCACTAATAACAATAATAATAATGATAATAATAATAGTAATAATAATAATAACAAAATGAATGATATCACCATTCTCTATGATATGCCTATTCATACGGATAGAAAAATTTCTGCAAACCGTCCTGACATTGTCATCAAGAACATTAGGGATAAGAAATGCGCTCTCATTGATGTGGCTATACCCTCTGATAAAAACACTCCCAAAAAGATTTCCAAAAAACTTTCCAAGTATAAAGATCTGGAAATCGAAATTAGCCGAGAATGTGGCAGATAAAGACCGAAATAATTCCAGTGGTTGTAGGGGCGTTACGGATTGAGAAAGGTTCAGAGAAGCTTGTTTTAGAGAAATTCCAGGGAACGTTAACATCTGGGAAATTCAAAAGACAACATTACCGGGAACGGCACATATTCCACGGAAGGTCCTATCCATCAAGCGACAATAATGACAAAGAAACCCTCAAGTGCCCCAGGTTCAAGGTTTGGACTAGGCCCTTGGAGAAGAAATACGGTCTTATGAACTGAACACTTATAATAATAATAATAATAATAATAATAATAATAATAATAATAATAATAATAATAATAATAATAATGACGGTAGATTTAAGTGAGGTCGCTTGATCACGCTCAAAAACCAATGGGTTTTCGAAACGAAAATCAGTTCTTCCTGAATGAGTTGTTTATATAAAGCCCCTCTTAACATAAGCCCCAGAATATAAACTTCAGAGCTTCAATTCGGAACTTTCGATATGCGTTTTCCACACGTATATTCTAGTATAACCAATTTTATCTGGGGAGAATTTTCTTTTGTGAATGAAAAGTGGAAAAGTGGCATGGAGATCTATCCAAGTTTCCTCGTTAAATGGTACCCACTATAAAGAAGTCAAGCGATGACCGCGCGTCAAGTGCGTGATTAGCAAATGGATCAAAGCAGAGTGCTCTTCCCAAAACTTAAGATGGCATCTTTTTGAGTTTGAGTGAAACCATTTCTATTTTATTTAACCAAGAACAGCGAATACAGTTAATATAAGCGCCAGCCAAACGGTGCCGGTGTTGTATTAAACGGTCATAAACGTTTTTTATAGAGACTTAAATGTAATTAAGCCATAGGAAACGCTAAACAAAATGGGCCACGTCCATGATACAGCCCCTTTATTTTGGTAGAAGGGAGCTTACGAAACCACGACGACGACGTCAACAAGAACGGCAAAAAAGCAATACGTTTATACTGGCAAAATAACAACTGTGCACGTGCATCACGCTTTTTTGTATATTTCTTTGCCATCACTGCACGACTACGACGTGAAAATACCTAATTTCACGTTTTGTCCAGAACGCGAACACAAAACACAATAAAGACAAACGACTTTCTTTTTCTTTTCCTAAAATTCTGTAGAGTCATTTAGAATTCAACTCCAGAAAAAAATGCCAACATTTGACAAATTGAACGATATGGAATAAAAACGATAAAGTTTGAAGCAGCGCGACTTCACTTTTTGAGTGACGTTTTCGTAGCCTTTGCCGTCGTTATTGCTTAAGCTGCCTAGAATGTCGGCTGGACAGTTTGGCTGAGGCTTTCTCTTTGTGCGAAGGCTGCTTGCTAGCAGGACCTCAAGTGAGCTCTCCAGTTCTCTTCCCTCGCCCCTTAGTCAAGAGCTTGCTGGAAGCCAAGCTTGTGAGTATCTACAACGACGCATATAAAGCTGAAAAGGTCTAAGTCGTCTAATCACCAAGTGCAGCACAAAATGTAAATGTGTCATCTACATTATGGAAGTTCCATTTTCTAGGACAGAGTCAAACTCACTTCTCTGTTGTTTGATCTTCGTCGCCCTCGTCGTCTACGTATTCGTCCAAGTCTCGCTTACAGCAGTGTATCGGGCAGGCGGGAGGGCATGGAACAGAATTAGGAGAACAGCTGCTTGGGCAAGCTTCAGATCAAAGACATGAAAAAATATAGGATATCAGGTAAAACACTCTTCTTTGCTGTTAAAAAGTTTACATAAGAGTCGAGATTGGCTTTTTGATCTAATTATTATTTTAGTATCCTTCACATAGGCTCCAATCGTGGACAAAACTGTTGAGAAAATTGCCTTCTTGGGGGTCATTTTTTCTAAACTTCGTAGCCGACCCATTCTTCCCTCCCCCTCTCCCCCTGGAAGCAGTGTTGTTGGGTCTTCCAAAGAAAGCCGGATCCCTAAGGATTTGTAGGAAGCAACTTTGAACTGGGGGAGGGGGGTTTCTTTACGCAAAGCCGTTGATTTGGGAATAGTTTTGTTCCCTTAGGTAGTGCGCATTAATGAAAACATTTTCTCAAGTAGTTTTGTCCAGGATTGTCGATTTCCGCCGTCTCCAGGGTCTGGACTTTGATCCTCCCCGAAGCTCTTTTGGGGAGATGAGTGGGGGCTCATTTTCCTGAGTATCGGTTGGTTATCGAACCAATCCCTCACAGATGTTATGTCTGATTAGTGATGACTTATACGTAAAAATAAATAAATTTGAAGAATCATCTGAAGTGTGACAATGATTCCTGGCCCCGGATGTTCAAAAGGTGGATACCGTTATCCAGTGGATAAATTTCTGTCCAGTACGAGATAACGCAATTGGTTTCCCTAATAGATATCCGCTGGATAGTGATTTATCCGGTTGATAGCGCTATCTAACGTTTGAACAACTGGGGCAAGATCATTATTTGATCTTCCTTCCTGTATCAACTCAACATTTTCACATTGACCATAATGCACCTTGTTAACCCTGTAATGTCGTTAATCACTAGTTCATCACGTCACGTGATCCGTCAGTAAAAGTACGGAGTTATTCGAGACAAACAAGCATGGCGTTGTTTTCTTGTTCACTCGGTCGATAGTACAAACCCATCAAATTTGCATAACCATTGTTTCCAATTTCTCCTGGGTATTACTGGCCTACCAAGGAAAATCGAAGACAACGCCGAGTTGTGCAAAAATTTGGGGAAGTAAATTAGGTGCATTAATTATGGCCTAGGTGAAAATGGTGGAATTTAGGAAGAATAAGGCTTTGTCATGGGTGCTAAATACATAAAATAAAAGTGTATCATTACCATGTAGGTGGTCATCCGTCTTGGATTTATAATAGTGGTAATGGTAATGAACCGACCCATTGTCTGCAAACAGTAAAAAAGCAATTTCTTTTTTCATAAACTATGAAAAATAAAATTATTGGATAAATCGTACGTAAGGGGAGGCTGCCAACGTATATTGCTGTCTAGAATTAAGTACCTTTGTTACGGTTTAGAAGGGCGAGGATTGTAAAATCAGTACTGAATTCGAAAGCTACGTCATTGAGTAACCATCAGTTGTAATATCAAAAAGATATTAATCAGTTGTCTTCAATTATAACAAAAAAGAAAGCTATTGAACTGCTTAGAACAGGGACGGCAACTATCATAATTATCTTCCACGTTATAATTAAGTATACATGCTGTCACTATTATTATCAACTAAAAGAGCATGATTAGTTGTCTTTTCTTCAGATCTAATATCCATGCATTTCACATCGAAATAAACGCTCTAGTCAATTTCATAATGCAAAACAAGGGAAAAACAATTTATCAGTTATTATTTTTAACATTATCATCATCATCATCATCGTTATTATATTGTTACTATTAGGAAATGATTTACTTGCCTCTTGGCATGGAAGGAGCACCTTGAATGGACGGAATATGTGGAGCATAAGCCGGCTGGGGTGCTGGTGCTGTGGACGGAGCCGGAGGAGATGGTGGCGCTAATGGAGTTTGGGACGGCGGAGCCGGATACGCTGGCGCAGGAGGTAATGCAGGCGGAGGTGCAGCAGGAGGTGGTGGGGGAGGAAGAGGTGGTGACGGAGGAAGAGGTGGGGCTGCTGGAGCTGGTGGAGCAGCTGGCGGTGCATACTGTCCGGGAACAGATGAAGGGGGAGATGTGACCGGGGCTCCGGGGGGTGAACTTGAAGAGCCTTGTTCGGCTGTCACAGTTACCGGAAAAAAATAATCACAGTTAGAAACCACAGGCCTTGAAATACTTGGTTCCCCATTTAACAAGTCTCCTCGATTTCCACCTGGGTCTTTAGCGTAGAAGGTCACGTGGCTGTGCAGTTCTGGTCGATCTATCAAAAGTTTCAGTTTAAAGCCAGATCCAGTGACGAGATATCCCTCGTGTTTTAGAGAAGAGTACAACGTAAAAGGAGAGCCAACCTTGTTGTCGAAGATTACCGCAACACAGTATGCTGTGATAAAAAGCAACAAGTTTATGGTGAACCATGGTCTGCCTCGGATACAGGAAAGTCCATCTTTAAACATTTCAGAGGCAATTGTTTCAACGGAGTTACGTACAGTACAGTAAGGGTCATAATGGGGGGGGGGGGGGGGTTGCT
Source organism: Porites cylindrica (assembly GCA_964035525.1). Lineage (NCBI taxonomy): Eukaryota > Metazoa > Cnidaria > Anthozoa > Scleractinia > Poritidae > Porites > Porites cylindrica. The sequence goes on along the minus strand of OZ037779.1, from coordinate 43,577,733 downwards.
CTGACGGTTAAAGGCTAAAAATTGTTAACAGTTACCTTCTTTTATTATTCCAACATGACGTCATTACCATACAAGAAAATTATACACATGCCACAGTTGGAGTCAGACGATTTTCAGTCGACTGTTCTTCCGGGTCGACCGATGATGATGATTCAGTGAAAAAATAATTTTCTTTCTCACTCGTTTGTAAATAGACCCTTGATGGCTAGCGTTAAAAAAATTTAGCTTTTTGATGGTTGACGATTACGTCCTCGATCGTCTGACGGTTAACACCAATATGACCCTCTTGAGGGGGTGCGTTCACTGTGAACAGTGTCAGACTGTTTATCAAGTTGATCTGAATGCCATCTGTTTAAACCTTCTCCAATTATCCCCATCCGTACCCACTTTTAATTAATTTCTTTTTTTTTTTCTGTAGTTTTAATAAAAGTTGAAAGCGGGGACAATATCCTTTGCTCGATAAATGGCTGCTTATTGGAAAGGTGGGTTTTGTGCGATTATTTGATGTTTCTTTCGGAAAGTTATAGCCATAAATACCGTAATATGACCGAAGAGTCCCCCTACCTATTTGAGCCATCCTCTCGACTCCAAAAATTTAAATAGGCGTTCATTTGACACCATATTTGTTTATCATCTCTCTTGATTACTCAAGCGTATGAGTAGGTGGCAGCAATTACTTCTTTTTTTGTATCAAAGGGAAGGGGGGGATTTATCAAGGGAAAACTTGTATTTGAGGAAGTTACGTATATTCATCGCCTATCTCTTACGTTTGTTAGAAGGTTGAACTCCATGTGATGAACTCGCTTCAGCAGGGGAGGTGCCGGGACCCGCTTGGCCCATACTCCCTTGTCCTGCCTGAGCTCCAGGCTGTGTTGGTCCCGCTGGGCAAACTGGTATACAGGTTGGTAGACCAAAAGGAGACGGTGGTTTATTCGAAACCAAATGAGGTGGATGAGGAAGAGGTTGTCCGCTTATTTCTGGAGTTTCCACTGGCCCAATAAAGTTTTTACAGTTCCTAAACTTGTCGCCATTTATTTCTATTGGGTTGAGTATGAAGGCGCAACGTGGAAGAACGTCTGGGTTACCACTGTAAAAGTCTAGAGCAAGTTTACTTATTTTGGGAACTCGACGATCTTCACCCCTACTTTCGTCGCAGACATACCAGTCTTTGTGCATCGAATTGAAGAGAAAATAGCGAGTGTACGTTACGACGTCGTAGACAAAAAATGAACTGTCTTTATCTGGGGATTTAATAACAGATGACAATTAAAATATTAACACGAAATCCACCAGGAAATTGAGTAATTTTAATATTCAGTGGACAAAATCCTCGTACCAAAATAATTTAAAGAATATTGCAACCTTTTTTAAATGTTTTATTTCTTCCGTTTGTAAACATTTATTTATACTATTTTTACATTTCAAATTTCCTTCATATCACTTATTCAACGGTTTTTGTTTTCATACAGATGTACTTTTAAGATTCACTTTTCTTCTAATTTAAATTTTCACCTGTTATCATAGTATCATATCGCACACTATCGCTTGCTGGCCGATTTTTTTCCAAAAAAACGAAAAGAAAAATAAAACAACGTCTGTGTACAGGCTAGTTATTCTTTATTTCAAATTTTAACGTCTTAGCTTTATCTTATCATTGCATGCAAGTAGCCTGAAGAAGAAGCCCGTGCCTTCATAAATATTGGTAAAAGAAATATAAATTCCCGACAGTAAAATCGACCTTGCCTCTTTTGTTTCTTGAAAGTTGGCATTCCACTTGAACTTCCCACCAATCAGCTTACCTTCGACGGAATGCCGTCACGGATAAAAGGGCTAGGCTACTAAACATGACGAAAAGTGGCGGCTCGCGAAACTGAGTCTTTAAGTGTAGAGGAAAAACTTTCACTCTTTGAAACTTTTGCGCGGTTTTCCAAATCCTAGCCTTATCTCAGTCCAAAACATTTTTCCATCCTTTTTTCCGAAGTGGCCTCTGAAAGTTGTTCTCTGGTCGCCAATCTATTACCTTTTTCCTGGTGGGGGTGGTTATCCCATAAATTTTGGATAGGTGTGTGCCGTCTTAGACCCTGACCCTATTTATGGATCAGACAGACCAAAACTGATACCTTATTTAAGGCCCAAACCTGAAAAATGAGACAATCAAGGGAAAAACAAAAACTAAGAATTTAATGGAAACACACGAATCTTTCTTTAATTGCTTTACTGTTTCTCGAAGAAAAGTTCAGTTTCAACAGGTGATTTGTTTCTCGCGCAGATGGGCATATACGTGATACGCATTTGAATTTTTAGCTGATATATATAGTAAGGAACCCTTTCTAAGGATCACACCGAGAACCAAGGGAGGATAGAAAGCCCTCAAAATCCATATAGCCCATGTATGGGTGTACCTTCCCCGGTTACCTTGTTCAAGTGAAGTCAACAAAAGCATTATTTATTACTAAGAAGTATTTGACACTAGACGGTCTTATTCATCTGAAAAAAAAAAAACAACAACACAAACACGTTTATAGCTGAATAACTAATAAATTTATACGTCCTCGTGGTTCCATTTAAAATCGTATCCGTATTTTGCTAGATCATAAATTATGGACTAAAGCTATACCCATTTTTGTGACAAAAACTGTACCATTTGGGCCGGCACATGACTACATATCATAGCTTATATAGGGGAGCACCACACCCCGCGGCCTGGGTCTAAAAGCAAAAGATTCTGATGTATACCTACCGAAAAGTTCCGTTCCGTCTCTCTTTTGGAGAATGAAGTTATAGTTCTTTTGGCGCAAGAAATATCCTGGCCGACATGCAGATTCAAAGGAAACTGTGTCTCTCGATGTGCTGGCTTCTTTTGACAAGGCAGGAATACGGGTAATAAATACCTGACAAAATTTATCTACGTAGAATAAACCATATTTTGATCTCCAGCAATCGTTGAGAAAGGCATTTTCCTGGCTGTACGGTGCTTCCATTGAATGAAAAGTATACATTCCATTTGCTACGACTAAGACAAAGAAATAATGAACAAATAATTTAGAAAGACATATTTAAGTATAATGAAAATAATAGAGAAGTACAAGAACAACAATAAACGAATCTTTATATAGGATAATCCTTTTTTATATTTCATTCCTTTAACAACTCTAAATGGTAACAATTATAATAGATTAATCAATTTATTGCAACTTGCAAATAGAATAGAACAGAATATTAATAGAAAACTACAAGTCATATGACTTCTACTTATTCAGATAATGCTAGTTATACTTATATCAACAACAACAACAACACTAATTTATTTAACCTCGTTATCGTCTAAGAGTACAAGTGCTCGTTCAAAATACGAACGTGCATTAAATCTAAAATTATGTAATAATACCTAGTATAAAAAAATTAAACGTATAATCTATAATCTATGTACACATGAATATAAAAAATTATAGAAATTACAAAAAAAATTGAAAATATAAAAATTACAGCTGAATTGATCTTAGCTTAGACATTATCGGCCAGCTTGACATCTTCTGGAAGTTTATTCCCTAGTTGAGCGCAAGAAGGAATATTTGTTTGAGGTTTATATTTTTTACTTTCACCCGCAGTTTTTGAGCCTTGTGGCGCTCAAAGGTGAAGAGTTAAAGATCGAAGCCCCCAAAAGTATCAAAAACTTTGAAAACCAAGTAAATGAATGAATGAATACATGCATGCATGAATGACTGACTGAATGAATGAATGAATCAGAATGGATGGATGGATGGATGCATGCATGCATGAATGCAAGGGTAGAAAGATAACTTCATCTCTTCTATGGTTTCAATTTATTGATAAAAGATGATACTTCAAAGGCAAATACAAACTATTCAGATAACTGTTCACTAACTATTGCCTCGTTATCTATCTTCAAAACTTACATTTGAACTCAGACATGAGATAAAGGGGGGAATTTCATATATCCCATGATGCTTCGCGGCTAATTTCTGTCTTCTCTCCGCGGTAGAAATGAGCGTTCGAAGGTTTAGAGGGAGATTTTCAACGACCTGAATTTCAAGATGCAGCTCATCCAAGGTAAGTTTCAATGAGCCCTGTTAATCTTTGGTATCTTATTAATAATGTAAAATGTTTCCATGGTCATTTCACGCATTATTACTCTCCTTTACGACCCTGTTAAGCCATGCTGTTTTAACTCGCAAGTGAATACAGTATTTATTTAGATGACTTTCAATTATCGAAAACTGTCTGTATCCTAGCAAGGTTTTGCCCTAATAAATTGTTTAAATCGGCGGGCAAGGAGTGCTTGATACTAGGTCCACGCTCCGACCTCTTTCAACCTCGCGATTTTTATGGGTTAGATCGTTTTGAAATATCGCATTTTCTGCCCTTTCTCCGCTAAGATGCAAGACGAAGGTTTCAATTTCTTTATGCTAAGTCCTGCGAAGATGGGACATTTTTTCTTGAATTCGCTCTTTTTTCGCTGATCAAAACACAACTATTATCTCATGAGGGTATGATGAATGTTTGAATTCAATGGTTTATAGTATTAAAGCTTTTTTGTCTCATTATTTTAGGTAAAATTGGTTTCTCACGGTGGCTTTCGGTCGCAACCGCGCGTGGCGAACTTGAAATATACAGGCCAGCAAATGGCATAGTTTGTCATGGAATAGCATGCAGTAAGACCTCAACTGGCGTGAAAAACCTTTAAGACATTTTGATAATTCTTTTAGGATCCATTGTACCGAAGAAGTGGGTTTTTTTGTATATGTATTTTGTATATGTTTATGTTTGACAATGATGCTTAGCTGGTGTTGCGTTACGAAAAATATAGAGATGTCTTTGTTATTTTTATTGTTTGTTGGAGCTGTTTGCCTCCTTTGAATTTTATCTCCGATAGACGTCGCTTTGTACTTTAATGGTCTCGGTATTTTCGACTGCATAAGCCGAGCTTGTTGAAGTAAAAGCATGTGCGGTCACCGTACGGTTGATGTACTGCATCGATGAATAATCGAACTGACAATATGAGCACCGCGATCACAAACAAGCAACGAAGAGAAATCTCACACCTAGAATATATGTATTTATGTCAAGACAAGTACGTCGAAATCGCTTGTTAATCCATGGAGAGCTTTATCAACGCACGTTAAAACAGGACGTACTGAGGCAAAGACCTTTCTCGCTACCTTCTAAGAACATTTACGTGGACTGCCTGGCTATCGTAAGGCTAGTTAACTCATAGTCGGCGACCAAAACACTCTCTTTGACTAAACAAGAAATACATTTGGAATGGTAAAACTAAAATCGTAAATAGATCGACACAGCAAAGGTACAGAACGTTTTATCGGCAAAACAAGTCGCTTTCCACCGTTGTTCAACTGTCACGTCCCTGTTGAACTGATACGATCACGTGCGTTCGGAAGTTTGATAATATAGTATGAAGCGATGCATCATGGGATTCTTAGTAATTTGAGAGAATGATTTTAAACGTAAAAATAGTCTTCTAAAAACAGCTACACCGTCTATCCATACATTAGCGGGTTTCCCAAAGCAAAATTTAATTTTCTAGTATCGATAACATTATCTGACTTACTTTTCCTCGCTCCCCCGGCCTTCCAGACCAAATTAAGTGCCATTAATTGTGGATCTTCTCCTGGTTTTGGTATATACGTCCATTTGGCAGGTTTCATTGTGCCAGAGCTGGCTCCGCCTGTTCCAGCACTTCCAGTTCCAACGCCTGCACTTGCAGCACCGGAAACCTGAGAGCCTCCTCCACCAGTAGCCGCTGCACCTCCTGCTGCAGCACCACCAGACGAACTACTCCCTGTACCGGTGCTCCCAGTAGCCCCAGCACCTACAGCACCCCCTGATCCTCCGGCTCCACCGACTCCACCGGCTCCACCGGCTCCCCCGGCTCCCCCAGCAGCACCTGCCGCTGCACCTGCACTTCCTGCAGCTGCCGTAGTTCCAGCACTACCAGTAGCTCCAGCCGTCCCACCTGTTCCAGCAGTTCCAGCCGAGCCTGCACTTCCACCGGCTCCACCAGACCCACCTACCCCGACAGTCCCTCCAGCCCAAGCATTCGCTGCTGTTCCTGCAGGTGCACTGGCTCCTGTCATTCCAGGTCCAGTGACTGAGACCACGTTACCATCCACTACGTTAATCTTATATTTATGCCCGTCGTTACCATGAAGATTGTTTAACCCATCCTCCAGTGTTTTTGTAATCATTCTGATGGCTGCGTTTTCTCCTGCAGTTCCTCCAGCCCATGCTCCAGCTTGTACTCCTGCCATTGCACCAGCTTTAGCTCCTGCTTTTGCGCCTGTTTTCTTGGCCCATCTTTCGCCAAAAGATAGTCCAGCCTTCGCACCAGCTTCCGCGGCTACCTTAAGCAAAATGGCTTGGTAGGAGAAGTTATTATCTGTTCATAAGCACAAAAAAGTAACTAATTTTACATCGAAATAAACAAAGTCAGTGTTTACTTTTAAGTTCCTCGCCATGCGAGGTTTACAATTTTGGCGGGATTCGGATCATGCTTGAATACGCCTGGATCTCTAGCGAGGTAGCCTGAAACACGAAGCGGCAATATATCGAGCTCACGGGTGTCCACAGTTACCTAGCAAAGACCGCGAGTAAACAAAACCCCGCAAAAAACGCCATTTTAGCCGCCACGAAATGCTTTTGGCGATAAATTTCGACTATGGAAGTACTTTAAACAGAAATGGAAGCGATCTAGGCCGTTAAATTCAAAATAAGACCGAGATAAGAGAACATTTGTTTTGCGTCTTACTTAGCAGTCGAGTTTTATCGTCGGTATATCGGCTCTACAGGGCATTTGTTCTTCGAATGCAACAAAGGGGTCCAAATTCGGCTCTCTACAGTCAAACCCCTGCTTTTTTCCTGAAATACAACTTTGAATTCATGCTTGACGCTTAATACGGCTTGACCGGCTTTACACTTTGTTTTCCTCCGGCAATTTTTTTTTTCACTTGAGGCTCATATCTGGTTCATTAAGTAGCGTCTTGGTAAGCACGTACGTAAATCTATCTCTTCGTTGAGAGCAATGTTGTTTTTACTTGAGGTTCTGGTTCATTACGTAGCGTTATGGTAAGTGCGAACCTTACCTAGCCAGTAAGGGTTTCAAATTTGAATCTTGGATAAACCTATCATTTCGTTATTTATTTATTATCTTCGACTATGTTTTTTTTTCTTTCTTGGCTTTTCTCTCTCTACTAATCTCATGACGTTCTACAATCGAATTTCTTATTTATTCATTCCAGATATTTCTCACTTTCTAATTGCCTCAAATCCCACGGTTGATTCTTCATAAACAGCCATCGTTGACCAAATTTGGAAGACGTTTGCGATATGTGGAAAATGACGTCAATACACCGAATGCAAATATGGCGCACCTTTTGGCCAGCCCGGGTCTAGTTGCGCGAAAGCAAGGATAATGAGGCCTCAAGAGTTACTGAGAGTTTAGTTTTGACTGCGCGTCTTAGCGATTGAGTCGATCGATGTGGTTTGCTTCGAGTTGTTACGCGAGTAAAAGCCATCAATGAGGACATTTAACTCCAGAAGAAACGAAAGTTGATTATCTTCCCTTTGCGAAGGTTCTGTACGAAGAAAGAAAAGGATTCAAGCGATTCGGCGAGGCGAATGGAAGCACTTTGCTATCACGGAGTTAAAAGAACGAAAATGTGCTTGCTTCACTTCAGAAGAGAAGACTCACGAAACTATTGAATGGGAGGATACCTGAGAGATGGTTCTGTAACAATCCATAAGAGCTCTCAGGGACACTTCTCAGCGTGCATGAAATGTTTACAACGAGGCCGAATGTTTTCAAAGCCTTCACGATCCTGTTTTCAAGAGTTTGAGTAGTGCCATAAAAGTAGCAATTTTTGGAAAACCGCTGTTATTCTCGAAACCCTTCGACCAGTTGCTTAATAAAAATATAAGACGCGCAAGGGCAAATTTTATACAATGCTCTAATTTCTTGCACGCTCATTCCCTGCCAGAAGCTTTTTCCTTCTTTTCACTTTCTTAGTTCGCGACACTTCCTTTGTTAGTTTTTTCAGTGCACTTTGATCAAAGGACTATTCTTCACACATGTCGCTTACTTCTAGTTCTTACATGGTTTCATAGGCCACGCTTGTAGGATTAACAGGCAATTGTTATTGTTGTGTTTCATTCACACTCGTCACTGTTGTTACTGGGCTGCCTGTGCGGCCCAGTCATAAAATGGGCTTTCTGTCGTCGGTGTCGAAAAGTGGTCTCCCGGGGGAGGGAAGACACGAGGGTCTGGTACTGAGAAACGATGTTCTCATAAATGGTTTCATATATCTCTTGCACGAACCCTTGCACGGATACTTTTTGTACCTCGTCTGCGCTCCCCCTGAAAAACCCACAAGGCGTTGCGAACCTGAAGAAGGCCATTTGCGTTGTTCGAAGCGATTCAATCGTGGGAGTCACTCTATAATTTTTTTATTGTTCGAGTTTAAGTCAGTTAGATGATGTTGGCGCTGGGAAACTCTGAGAAATGCTCGCGTTGCATTCAAACCGACACGCCGTTCACGGTAGGTTCTAAGGTTTTAAGACTGAAAAGATGACTGTGAGCGTCAGGTTTGGAACGCCGTGGCCGCTTCGTGAACTATCGATCGATGTAGTACATGAGCAATTAAGAAGCACAATTTATGAGAAAGGTATTTCACCAGTTGACACTATGGCTGAAGACTTGATTGTAAACCGTCATAGTCAGTGAAGCGAACAACTCAGTTGCCGATGAATGGAAGATGAATCCTGATGTGACGCACGTCCATAGCGAGGGACGTCACAACTTTGCCATGTTAGAAGACTGGCTTTTCCTTTAAATATTTCCTTCTATTTAATGCAACACACGCCACTTTCGAGGTCTAAATTTCGGATACTGGGGATAAAGAAGACACGGACAAAAATAGGAACTCTGAGAATTTCGCACACAAGGTTAAAGCTTCACTGGGACATCCCATCCGGGAGCTTCACAGAGAGCGACTGAGGAAAATATGAGCTATTACTGACAAGGTTTGGTGACTGAGCAGAGCATACAAGTGTAGCCCACGTCGAGCTTTCAGGGGGTTTGCTTTTGTTTGTATCTGTATCTTGCTAAGCTTTTATCATTAAATTTGTACAAGATCTTGTGATCACAATTCTGTGTTTTCGCCCATTCAGCAAGCACGCTATATTGATGTCAGCATGAGCGAGTTTCAGAAACATGCCATTGAAAATTTTCAGCTCTCGTGATGTTTTTTGATATTTCTTTTACCATTTTATGGAGATGCAAAATGAAGTCACCGCAAAATGGAAACTTAAAAAAGCGCATAATCCATTTATCTCGAAACATAACACACATGACTTATACGACCTTTATTTTCGTAAATGTGTTTTGAATGCGAACGAACACAATCAATGTGAGGGGCAAAAACAGCATTAATATAAATGAACCATAGGATTTTAACTAACATAAGGGTCAATTATTGTGCATTGAGATGAATCGCTTGAAAAGAGAGACTTCGCTTGAAGATGTGATCAGAAGTAAACAAAAGCATAATGGTGCGTCACGTTCAGTCTTTTTAATATCCAAGGAGTCACTGTGAATAGTGTTTCCATATTGTTTAGCCGGCACAAAAACTTCGGACGAGTTATAAAGCGGCATAGTTATCTTCCATGAAGAAAAGTTAGTCTTGGGTGAGACAAACAGAACTGGAGCGAATTTTTAACTCGCATCGGCATAAGGTAAAAAATATGTTATCGATCGTTTCATCTATTTACATTGTTTGAAGTGCGTGCTGGTGAACGCAACATGCGAGTGAGAAATCTTTAAACTTTTTTAGGTCTCAAAATGCAAAGGATTTTATTCCTTTAAGTTAGAGAAAAATACCATGAGGAAAATCTTAAAACTGAATATTTTTCATCTTGTGGAAAAAATAGTGCGTTTTCATGTAGACTGTGGACCGCAAATTAGGATCGCACTTTTCACAAACATGCGAATTCTGAAGTTCAGAACCCAACCAACGATTGCGTTTTTCGCTGCTGTCAATCATCTTAACGGACCTCTTAGGAAACGAAACTTTACTTCACGGGTTCAAAAGGTCATGGTTTGTGATTTGTGAATTTCGATCCGTTTTGTGTGTTTCTCTGTTTCAAGGTTCGTTGCTTGTGATCGTAATTATGATTGACGGAAGCGATAAACACAATTGTGAAGGTGGCTTTTGATCTTTAGAGTTCGCATGGTTGTGAAAAGCGCAGTAAAGTCTCCGTGCAGTCAGTGAGGCCCCCTGGATCAGGCGGGATCAATGAACAGTTAACTGTCTGTTTTAGTATACTTCTGGTTTTCATACAATACAATATTTCTGTCTAGTGTAAATCAGCTCAGTCTGTCGCATTTTATGCTCGTAGAAGGACAACAATTTTTGGAATTTCAGGTTACGTCAAATTAGTCACGTTATACTGTCACGTTATATTTTGGGGCACAGAGGGACTGGGGGAGGGGTGCGTGGAAATAATGCAAATTGTTTCCTGCTGACAATTAATGGCTAACTCGTTTATTTTTATTCATAATGGTGGAATTTAAAAGATATTATACAGCCCCCACTTAAAAATGGTACTCTCTTTTTTTGGTTACGAAAGTCTTTCAAAAGGGTACAATGTTCTGAATGAGTTTATGTTTCAGTCTCACATGAGATTCTGTTGCATGCAATGGTTGCCTACGAGGTTTTATGGTAGCCTGAGTGTGTATAGCCGCCCCCTCCCCTCAGAAAAAAATAGCCCCTTTGCAGCCCAGTTAAAAATCGCCTTTCGGCGATTCTTGTTATATTTCAATACAGCTGTTTCCAGCGTGAAATCTAAAAGATCTTAAAGTCGTCAGCGGATGCTTCCGTTCTCGAGAACGTTTACCTTTTTTTCGATAAATAACAGACTATGCAAGCATTATGGAACAGCACCATCTCTTGCTAAAATTCTTTCATTCAAATACTTTCGAGAGTCATCTCTTCTAAAGCAAGTGAAGCGACCACTTGCACTTGCACTTGCACTTTCGCTGTGAAGTGCTTCCCCTCGCCGGGCCGAATCGCGTGAATCCTTAGCTTTCTTTGTGAAAAGATTTTCTGGAAAGTAAAGGTAGTTCCTGTTAGAGTAAAATCTCTTGGTGGTGCCCAGCGAAGCAACAACTCGAAGCAAACCATATCGATCGACTCAATCGCTAAGACGCGCAGTCAAAACAAAACTCTCGAGCCCTCACTAGCCTCTCTTGTGCGCAACTAGACCAGGGCTGGCCGAGAGGTCTGCCATATTTGCATTCGGTGTATAGTGCAGCATAAATGCCAGAAAATTGGACCGTTAACCGACAAGTTCTGGGGACGAGGTTGAGTTGTTTTGGTAGAGCAGTAGAAAATGGAGCAACATTTCACACGTTTCGCGAAGGAGACATAGGGTAACTACTGCATGCCTCAAAACATAGCAAGAACAACAAGACTACAATTGGACCGACGACATTTGCTATTTGGAGAATATCTGCAGAACTGAACATCCCTTTATCATCCAATAATCGTTAATTTAAAAAAATTAAAAACCGAAGCTTCGCTTTTAGGCTTGGGTAAAACTATATATCTATGAAAAGCTGCCAAAGGCTAATTCTTCAGTAGCCTGAGCTGTTTTCTATGCACCCGTTAAAGATACGAAGCATTATTTTGTGCATGTACTGCTCAAGGTTTGCTGCTATGCGTGAAAAGTTGTTTGCCTCGGCTGCCCAGCTATTTGGAAATAGATGGAATTGTGTCTCTGGTAAGGAAAAAATTGATTGACTCTTTATGGTATTTCTCTGAATGCTGATTTTCAAAATGACGTTAGGTTGTTCCTGTTTGCTCAGTCGTTAATTTCTCTGTCCAACAGTTTTTGCTAAATGCTCGATACTTTGTGTGTGTTTTTCTTTGTTTGCTCGTTTTGTTTCGTTTTGTTTTGTTCGATCGTGACTTTTGGATGTTAACAGTGCTTCCAAATAGATCACACTCACACTTTTGACGTATAAGCCCGAAAAATACGTTTCTTAGCCACCATGAATGGATAAATAGCGCCCCCAAAGGATTGCTCAATTGATAAACTGGGCCGTTGAGAAGTTGTTAACTCCACGGAATCATACAAATGAATTAAACGTTTTAAATTCGACAGTGGAAAAATGCATCTCATTCGTCGTACGGATGAATCAAATCGTTGTCAACTAGGAATCAAAACACTAGAGATCGTGAGTTGTCAAAATAGACATAAATGTCCCCTTTCCTGGTTTGACCAATAGTCAACTTGAATCTGTTTCCCTTTTTCATAAAAAAAACTTCTCTTCCATATTTCTTGTCCTGTAAGCGGGAATACACAACCGAGAGGATTAAGTCCGATTGTCAGATAAGAGAATCCAAGAACGTCTTGGATTGTCGATTCCAAGCTACGGATTCTGGACTCCAGGGACTGGATTCCGGATTCTTGTCAGTGGAACTTGGATTCCCGATTCCAATCGTTAGAGGGATTCCGGATTCGTTGAGCTGTATTTCAGAGCTGTATTTCAAGCCAGGATTCCAGATTTACAAGAAAACATTTCTGGATTCCGGATTCTACAGGCAACAATTTCCGGGACTCCGGAATTCAGATTTCTTCACATGGGGAGAACGAAATTTCTAGCGTATTGTCACAATAGGCTCTGAATGAAGTTGTCGATTCGAAGGATTCTAACATGCATTATTATTATGATAACAATGTGCATTATTCCTTCGGACGTCGACAACTCATTCTGCTGAATCGAGAGAAATCTTCCTCCCAACCATTGTCTGCACTCTGACCTCTCAATCAGTCCACGCTGGGAGGTCACTGAAGCGCTGGACTTGTTATTTACAGATTTCAAGTCCCGCCCTGACCACCAGTTTGATTTGTTCTCGGTAATCCCGAGGTCCAATTGTCGGCGACCAAGCTCATAAAATAGCCAACTGGCATCATAATGGTTTGCCTCCCACCAATCAAGTATTTATCATCATCATCATCATCGTCATCATCATCATCATTTATCTTTAAAGCCCCAGTTGTTGAAAAAGTGGATAACGCTATCCACTGGATAAATCTCTATCCACTGAATGGCGCAATTAGTTTCCCTTATACTTATCTGGCTCCGGTTGTTCGATCGTTGGATAGTGCTATCCACCGGTTAAAAATCTATCCAGTGGATAACGCAATTGGTTTCCCTAACACTTATCTGCTGGATAGTGATTTATCCGGTGGATAGCGCTATCCAACGTTTGAACAACCGGGGCCTGCTGGATAGTGAATTATGCGGTGGATAGCGCAATCCAACGTTTGAACAAGCCGGGCCAGGTTGACAGTATCGAAAAAGTTCATTGTCACTGACTTACGGGGTGGAACAGGCAAACTGGTCCTCAAGAATTTCGAGGGTATCACTGTGTAATTTGTCCCGTCAGGTGCCTCCATTCCGACTTCTAAGTGGTCATCTTGATGATCGTCTTTCATTATAGTTTCCACGTAATAATATTTTCCCTTCTCCAGAGGAATAGGAAGTGATATTTGGTTGCTATACCTGTATAGATTCATACATATAAGGTTGATCATATTACTGGTTGTCCCTGATATGGTCCTTTATTTAATCCCGTCACCCAATCTGACGCTTTGAAGTGATCATCTTTCATTCTAGTTTCCATGTAATAATATTTGCCCTTTTCCAGACGAATAGGTCCATACGTATAACGCTGATTAGATTATGTCTCTTATGCCTTCGATTTGGTTCTTTAATCCCGGGTGAAAGTCGGGATGTATAAATGAAATCCCCCCGAGGGAGACGCCGCATATGAAAGGGGTGTGGATGCTCGTCGCCTCGCTTAGGGATGTAAATTTCGAATTTTGGTCTCACTTAGGGTGTTCTAGGCAAAACGCCATCATATTTAGCCGTGAAGGTCTCGTTTAGGGTTGCACGCGAAAAAAATAAAAATATATATATTGTCTGTGTTTTAACATGGTCTCTTTTAGGGGTCAAAAAAAGCTTGGGCCACGCCCAGATCGGTCTCCTTTAGGGTTTAAGTCAACATTTCCGACGAGCATCCCCACCGCTTTCATATGCGGAGTCCCCCCCCCCCCCCCCCGGGTGAAAACCTACATAAATTGACCCGAGGTCACTCAAGGGACGTTCGGGAAGAGGTGTGCCGCCATTTCACTACACTGTTTCAGACAAGAGACCTAATTTCATGACCCTCATCCATTTCGTTTCCACACACAGAATAAAGTAATTTTTCAAACCAACATCATGGAATTAGATTTTTTGAGAAAATTGTCGGGTAACACACATGTAGACCGCTGTGCCAAATATGTATTGACTTATAGCGGAGCTCTGGCGCGCGAAGCGCGCCTGCGGAGCACCATGGGTAAGTAAATCTACCCATCCGAGAAAATTTGTTAATCACGTGACCGTACACCGCCCGCAGCCCGCCCGTCCGTCCGCACCACAGGAAAACCAATGTTCAATCTCACACTTTCTAGCTAGTTGGTAGCACAGGAAGACTGATATTGCACACATATTGTACATCAATGTTGTGATCAATTGACAGCTGTAGAGTATCCGCTGACCAGTATCACCTGACCGAATCGCGGGCTCAGGTGTCGACCCATCGAGGTCGAGTATCTTTTTGAAGTTATCCGCTGACAAGTTACTAGTTTTCAAATGATCGCAGGCTCAAGTTTAATTTTTTTAAATTTATATGTGTCCCACAATTAAAATTTTGATTTCAAACTGACCTCGGAAGCTAAAATTCAGCCAGTTTTTGCAGGCAGGGAAGACATGCCAGTTGCTTTTGACTTTTCTCACCAAGGTCAGGCATTGGCCACGCTCTACGTCCAATTTTTATGCTCTGATTGGTCAAAATTTGACAGGTGAGTTCATGCGGCAAATTTATGCAGCATCTTGAAACTTGTTTACTTTGACAGCTGAAGCTGACAGAGTTTTGTGTCAACTTGTGATGTTTTTAACTGTCTTTCTACGCTGAATGTACAAAATGAAATTCTGCTCCTATCAAGAGTCTTCTGTTATTCATAGCTAGTTTGTTTATTGGGTTTTTGGTTGAGAAATACGTCGCTTGTCAAAGTCGGAAATCCGAATTCGGATGGCATCGTTTTCGTTTTTCACCTTGCTTAATGCGTAAGAGGGTTGAAAAGTCTGAAGCGATTCTGGCCTTACTTGATAGTTTTCAGAGCATCTCGAATGGTAAGCCTGAGTAATTATTGTATTTGATGTTTGTTTTTTATATCTGATTTAATGAAGTCGGGCGTAGTCTATGCGGCTATTTAGTTTATGCACGTTTGTAAGATTTAAGACAATGATCGATCTGACCAAGTATCAGGTTTGATTATAAGCTTATAGAACTTTAAAAAGCCTTTAGACATTTTCTCACTGCAAATAAAAAGAAAACGTTCCAAAGAATATTTAGTTATAATTCTGGCTGTAATTAAAGAAAGCTTTGAGCGATTTTCTTGCCTCGAGTTCATCTTCGAAAAAAGCAAACGCCGGCAAGCCGGCTTAAAACATAAACAAGGATTTTCAGAGACACTTTTTACTTGTCTTCGTGAATGAAAATTGTTGTCTCTGTATATGTTTCACCGAATTATTATCCTTTTATTGGTTGTTAGTAGTTTCTTTTGCAATTTTAATCGCTGTGCCGTTTGTTTTCAGTCGCTCACGAACATCGCTTGCAGGAGTAGTCAAAATGCTGCGTGTATCAAACGCTTTTGAAGATTACACATAGTTATAAAACCGTTAGATAAAGAAATAAACATAATAAATTTTTTATCATGTTAAAGCGTATAACTCTATTAATCTTGATTTAAACAGTCGACTTTGGCGCTTGTCAAAAGTGAGAACCGGCAAGCCGTATAGGTGATTTTAGAAATTTTTTTAACGGTTTCGGCAAAAGCCCACGCGTGCTTCGATCGACCTGAATGTTGAATGAGTACAATTTGTATTGCAAAATTGTGATCTGTCCGAGGTCTGTAAAAACAATGCCTCATGGTGCTGTTTCACCTCAGATGATGTATAAAAAGTATAAAAAGTTGGTTTACACGTCCCCAGACTTGTTAGCAAGATTTTGTAAAATAAATTGTAAACTTGTCGAGCTCAAAAAATTGGGCCTGATTTGTTTTCCAAGAATTTGTTTTCCAGGCCTAATCTACTGTGAGCAAGAGCCATTTTTATGGCTCTTGAATGTGATCGAAGATGATTGCTATTTTTGGGGTGTACAAGGCTATCAACTCGATGTAAGATTAAGTTCACTCTTAGCTTGGACTGTTTGCAAATTATTTTTCTCTAAAATCACTTAGCCTTTCCCTCAAAAGTCACATGAATGTGCTCTAAAGTTAACTGATTTGTAAAATACAATTGCAAGTTTATTGTTTGATTTAAATTATAAATTCGAGTTAATAGGAGCTTCGTTTTTTGCCCTGGCTAAATCTGTATATTAATAAAGTGCACAACGGAGTTCAAACTGCACGAGCGAGCATCAGACCTGATTATTTCAATTGTACACTGTTTACTGTTTGCAGTGTTTAGTTCTGTTTTAGACAAAAATCATTCCTCTGGCTACCCTGTTTAAGACAAGAGACCTTACTTAAGACCCTGGGTAGGGTAGACGAAGAACCACTTTGTAAATGTGCTACCTCCAAATCATTATTATTATTATTATTATTATTATTATTATTATTATTATTATTATTATTATTATTATTATTATTAATATCGTTCCGTACACATTATCAAACCATTTTTTAAACAAACATCTTGGAATGAGACTTTTTGGAAAAAAAAACATTCCCGTTGACACCATGTACACAACTCATCGCCACCATTCACACCTTTTTAAAGGCTTTTTATCCTAAAAGACATCCCGTTCAAGACGCTAAATTTTGAAACTATATACCCTGTTTAAGACTCAAGACCCTGAAAACCATAACCTGTTCAGCGGCACATACCCGTCAAGGCCAAATAATCTTTCTTGCGCCCATTAATTTCAAGCGAGTTCTACGCAGGCTAGTACAAAACATCTTTCAACTCACCTATCAAACTCATATGGTTGAGTTGGAAATCCTCCCTCAACCGACGCAATCAGCGAAAGGTGAACAGGTTTCTCATTGGTACTAATATGAAGCTCACTACCGGCATCTGATGCTGAGAGAAATTACATGCACACGTTATACACCGTGCACGAAAAAATGGATTTGCACAACTTTTACTATGTTTGCCATATATTTACTCCCCAGTATTTAAATATTTGCGACATATTTGCATAGTCCCTATTGACTGAGAAGGCCATGGAGAACGCCGTACAGGGACTAGGGGAAAGTGTAAACATGAAAATTCGTTGGTCGCTAGTAAAAAACCACTGGAAGGGGAGAAAAACTGAAAAACTGAAAACTTTATTTATACTCGAGGGTCTGGAGCTTATTAGGCTCCTAGCTTAAGTAGCTAATGAGTCGAGGTTAAAAACAAACAAATAAGAAATGAACTGAATTTAAACTATTTACATCATAATGCGATATTGTTTACAGATAATGACTCTAAAAGGTACAATATTACATGCGTGATCTTTCTGATGCGTGTTACAAATTTTTTAAGGGTCGGAGAAGTTCTTAGTTCATCATTTAGAGAGTTCCAGATTTTTGGTCCGTAGTACCTAAAGGTGTTTAGTCCATACTTAGTGGTGATAACTCAGGGTTGTACAAGAATCAATTCGCCCCGTAAATTACGTGATTTACTTCTAAGCGTCAGCAGATTGCGAAGTGGAGTAGGTGTTATTCCATGAATGACTTCATAGATAAGAATACACATGTCCTGGACTCTCCTTTCGTGCAGAGAAGGCATGTTTGCTGTTTCCAGTAGAGTAGCATAAGTATTAGCATTGTCATTAAAAATTAATCTTAGAGCCCGCTTGTTCCGTTTTTCAAGTTTGTCTGAAGCCGTTTTTCCACAGTGCATCCACACTGTGGAACAATAGGTGAAATGAGGTAAAATATAAGCCTTATATAGCGTGAGTTTAGTTTGGATGCTTAACAACTTTCTAAAGCGACTAATGATTGCGATCCGCTCGCTTGTCTTTTTGCATATTGAAGCTACGTGGTTGTTGAAATTCAGCCGTTCGTCTATGTGCCAGTAAGATGAAAATTAGAGGGCGCTTTTCATTGTTAGAAACGGCCGACCAGACCGCTACAGTAGTAAAGAGAATCCCTAGGTTTTATCAATCAAGACTATTCAACCAAATCAACCTATTCATCAAGGGTATATTCGGCATTGGTAGGTTTTGGGAAAATTTCGTGAAAAACCTAGAATTTTTTAATTTCACAATAACCAGTTCGATCGCGCGCCAGTTCTGGCTTTCAGTAAGCGCATGTCTAATAATTACAATTCCATTGCGTAGCATTTCGATAACATTAGCCTGCAGAGCAGGCGCTTTATCAGCCATGGGAGGCGAACACGGCAAGAGCGTGAAGCGCAAAATGCTGCGTTCGACTCGCTTGGCTTATACAGCGCCTGTTATGCAGACTGGATAACATTTGCCCTTCTGGATCAAACCCCTTCATTGGTCAAACACCCCAATAATACGAATCAGTTTGGTATGTTCAGTTGCACTGTTGAGTATTCACCGATCTACCGCCGTGCTTGTCTCCAAAGACTTTGATCAACCGTAACCCCATTGACCTTTGTCCTCCTTATCTCTTTTTTTCTGAAACTAACCTCCTCTTTCTTGCATGCCTAATAAGGACTAAGGTACAAATTTTTAGAATCAAAATAAATGCCCTCACAAAGCATGAAGCGGTAAATCCCAGTCTGCTGTGGAACAAAATACGTCCTTGCTCGAGCACCGAAATAATCAGCCCAACTCTGCGGTTGCTGGAAATCAGGAAGACATATTGTTTTCGATGGCAGCCTTGGATAACGAGAGTCCATGAGGAGGAATTTCACACGCTTGTAATCTATCCGGTCCCATCTTTCCAAATAGATGCCGTTGGTAACTGAAATGGAAACAGTTTCACTGGAATGTTGCAAGTGAAATCTCTACCCTTTCATAACCTTTCATAACCCAGGGTTAGTGCGAGATTTGAATTCAGATTTGAAAGCTTAAAAAACATTTCAGTTTTAATTCTTTTTGTCTACAGGTTGATGATTGGAAGAAAATTATCCAAGAAAATGTTTTTGAACACAAGAAAAAGAAACCAGGGCCAGGTTGTTCAAAGCTGGCAAGATTTGAAATCAGATTTGAAGGGATTAAAAGCATTTCATATTTAATTCTTTTTGTCTACAAGTTGATGATTGGAAGCTCTAAATATAACAGAGAAAATTATCCGAGAAAAGGCTTTTTAACAGAAGAAAGAGAAACCCGGGTTAAGCGCTAATCGGCCTTCGAACAACTGGGCCCTGGGTTAAATTTAACCCCGGGTTAAGCGCTAATCGGCCTTCGAACAACTGGGCCCCGGGGGTGTTTTGCTTTAATGTAATTTCACCTTCAGACAAGTCAAAAAACTGACTAACGTATTAACTAGGGGTTTCAATTTCAAGTAAGTGCTGGTGTCAGAGTCGGAAGAAAATACGGAGACTACAGTTTGAAAATAGAGAAGAAAAAGAAAGTAACTCCTGCGAATGAGGGTGGGTAAGCCTTAGTATTTAAAAGGAATAAATATGATATTTTTTAGCATAAAAGGGAAGAGCCCTTCGAGTAAATTTCCACAATGCAAGCAGATGAAAAACGAGGCCTGAGTTTTAATGAATTGCCTTTTGATATATTTTATAGATTTCCTTATTTGCCAATGGAAGTATTCATCAAGGTCACGACCGGTTAAGTGGTGAATCCCGAGGAAGACTGCTCATCTATCTCAACAATGTTTGCCCGTTCGCGAATGGCGTTGCGAAGGCATTGCTAATACATTTTCAGCAATAATCAAGGTCAATGGGCGAACGACGGTTTAATGTGGTGCTCGAGAAGATTAAAAGAAAACAATTGGACCCCACGGTAGCCTGCGTGGCAGGTGCTTGCCAACGCTTCAGTCAAATAATTTTGCAGTTGAATGGTTAGCCATGAGAAGATGGCTTCCAAGAGCGATATACATTTTGAATCCAAGGTTCCAAGCTATTTCTTTCGCCTCAACGAACAAATGTAATTCAGTGGTCAAACTATCGGCTGAATTGTTTAACTCGACATGTACAGATTTTGACATAACGATCAGATTTAACGCCCCAACGGGCGAAAATAATACTTTGATTTGCATGTACCGAAGTAGCTTTAGACGCAAGGCTGTGTTATCAGGTTAATGCTTCGCACCGTCCTGTCTTTTCTCACGAGACCAGCAGCCAGAGTCGGCAGTTAAATCCGAATGAAAGTATGTTTGCCTGGCACTTCACTACTGCTGAATGTACAGGGAAAAAACTATTTCCAAAAAGGATGATTTGAATGATCGATATCTTTGCTCCTCCATATGTATTTGCGAATCGGCGAAAAGAGCAGCCAAACACATAATCCTCCTGTCCTCCACGAGATTCATAGCTAAAACAGTCTGGATCGAGACATTGATGAATACTTTAAAGACAACTAGAAAATGAAAAAAGCAATTGCTTAACACACATCTCGCTTACTTCCCTGCTAGAAGAGGTCTCTCACGACGAGGCAAAATTTTTGGCCTCGTCGTGAGAGACCTCTGCCTGCACCCTGAAATCTGTTCGAAGTCCAAGTGCGTTTTACGTGATGTCATCGTACAGGAGCAATTACGCCGGATAATAAGCAAAACCATTCGACTGTGCATGCTTCCGATCTTACATCCGACAAATTTTGGCTTTTTCCCTCTATTGTAGAGAATAGTGTGCTGGCTCGCATAAGGCTCGTCAGCAATCAAAGACGTTACCAAGAAGAATTTTCGTTGTTTATAGTTTACTTTATTACTCACTATTACAGGGTGGCTTCCAAGAACCAAATGCTCGCCGCTTTCTAAGCAGTTCACGTTCAGCTCCTAGAATTTTAAAGAAGGCACTCAAAGCTTAGTGATATTGTATAACGGATTTATTCTCCTACCGTGTGATCTCGAATTTTAGGCAGTTAAGGATATCACGACGACGACGGTAACGAGAACTTAATGCCAAATTTCACTTTTTATGAAGAACGTAAACAAGCGAAGTCGAAATTTTCTTTCTCTCTCTGAAGTTGGATATAGTTCTTAGGAATTCAACTCCCGGAAAGTTTTTGCCTACATTTGACAAAGTAGGTGAGTTCTGGCCGGGATAATAATTGCGATGACGATTGGAAGCCGGAACGCAAATTCACTATTTTAAGCGTCGACCCACTCGACTGTCACCACCGGCCACCGTCGCCGTCCTCGGATTTTAAATTCGTTTTTAACGTACCTGGCAGGACTGAAGCACATTTGGCTGACTGACGATTTTTTGGAAGTACCAATCTCTTAAAAATAAACAGTCAGTGAGCAATTTCTGTCTTTACCATACCTCCATAATCATCAATGAATCGATCGAAAAGCTATTTCCAAAAAAGCGTTTGAGATCGCTAAATACGGAGTACTATTAGTTATAAACCTAATCAATCTGCCCGCCTTCAGTTCGTTTTACCAATAATATACTGGACTTAATTCCTCCGTTTCCTTTACTATCTGTTTTTTCTTTCATCAACAAGCGTTTTTTGTTCTTTATTTAGAGCTCAAGTTCGTGAATCATGACTACTCTAAAAACATGTGTTTAAAACTCTGAAAACCAAAGTTTGTCCAGACATTTAATTCTATGACATTCATGTCTGTGCGATTCAACGCAAAAAATAAACAGGTAAACAGGATTAGATACATCTGGGTTACAACGAAGTGGTTATCACTTCGAGATGCGATCAAAGAATCGTGTTTGCCAAGTCACCTTTTCAGTTCAAAGTTGATATCAAAACACTTGCCGCGGTTTGCCGTGTCATTCTACAATTAAGTACAGAAGTTTACGTGTTATTTTCTTATTCCATTTAGTTCTGTTTAGCTTTAGAATGGCCCTAAATGTAAACAATTAATAGCGAGTTTTATCAACAAACAGCGACAATATAATTACAGTGGTGCTAAAACCATTTAACGTACCTGTTGACTCGTGTCTTCTATCGCCTTGCTTGACCCCGTTAGAAAATTTACAAAGTAAAGCATATGTTGCGCAGTAGAACACTGCTGAAGCGGTACACTTCATTGGACGTCGTTGTTTAGTGGCTGGTAAGGACGTTTCACTGTTACTTTTTGAAGGCTAAAGTCTCCTGTCTGACGAAAACTGAAGCAATATATGACCACCTGCCGAAGAACCTTAAGGCAACTATCAAAGAAATCAATTGAATACCAGCTTGCATGGGCAGTTGAAAATTAAAATTACTATAGATTGTATCACTAGCATTGCAACTGGTGGCGTTATTGGTGTTCCAGAATGCTTTGCCCACTGAAGTTTTAGAGTTCCAATGTCTTTCCGGGCGACATAGAAAGAGAAAAAAGGGGTGAAAAACGTGGGAAGTTTTTAACGAGCTGATACTTCCGATCGCTAAAAGTGGGCGTTCCCTGTCAAGGCTCTATAGATATCAAGCCTCCCCCGCAGACGTTGTCAGTGGGGCAGGAACGCACGACGAACCCCTAAGAACGTCTGCGTGGGAGGCTAATAGATATCTCACAAGAATTTAATTAGACTATAATTTTACTATGAACAAATCTCTCTAGTCGTTCAGGTGATAATGGGCGTGAGTCCATTTTATCTGAATCGGTAAACTTTCCTTTCATTCCTGTTGATAAAAGAAAATTTACCAATCAAAAATGCATCCATTTTCTGTTCGACAACTTATTCTGTCGAGTTCGCCCCAAGTAAGGGAATCCAATCTTGGATTATGGATTCGGACACGCCGTGGATTCCAACCTCCTACCCAGGCCAGTTCTCGCTATTCGAGTTACCAGAGGAGGCTTGGAACCGAGTGCGATAGAGTACGAGGCGAATTTCCCGACAAGCTTGACAGGTGAAATTCCGAAATCGCCGAGGAAGACTGGGAACGAGGCTGCGTGGATTCCAGATTAAAGGTCCCGTATTCCGGATTCTTTATCAATGGAACTTGGAATCCGGATCCAATCGTTAGAGGGATTCCGGATTCTAGGAGCTGTTTTCCGGATTTCAAAGCGCGGGATTCCTGATTCCACAGCAAAAATTTGATGCAATCTGGATTCCAGAAGCAAAAATGTCCCGGATTCCGGAGGGGTCGTGTCGGGTCAAAAACAAGCCACAGTCTATTCGTGCAGTCGTCGCACGAACGGGAAGTTTGTCATAGAGCCCCTTAAATCAACATGTTGGAAAATTTCATGCTGACTTTCTGAGACGCTATTTTGTCGTTTGGCAACTTATATTATATCAAGTCCCCAAAGACTGTCCATTCGTAAAATTCAAACGGTAGGAAACACTTCGCTGCAGTTGCAAAGTCCTTCATATCATTTAAAGATCTTTGAAGTCTCTCTAATAAAACCCATTTCCGTTTACTGGCAACTCATTCTTCCCATTTGACAATGATTTTGCCTACTTATGGAACCGGTATGTAGGAGTCAACGACTCACTGTATGGCCTTTTATGCTTGGCAATTTCTAACTCTCTTAAATGAGATGCACTTTTCCGTTTGACAAATTAAGTCACTCTGCCGGATTCTTCGGAGTAGAAAATGATTCCATCCATTCGTAAGACACGTGCGAACCGACACTTTTTTGTAGGGCCCTTTACACTAGGCAATTTACAATTCTCTTAGATAAGATACATTTTTCGGTTCGAAAGCTAATTCTTTCGAGTCGACAATTACTTTTTCTGTTCATCCTGGGCTCGTACCGTGAATAGACAACTATGTTGCAGGTCCCTGTAAGCTTGACAGTTTTCTCCCACCGAACTCTCTCAAATGAGAAAGACCACCAGTCGAAATCTTTGACAGTTACTTTTGGAACAGTATGTAGCAAACAGTAACAAACAATACTTAACCTTCAAGACTTACTGGGTGGAACAGGCAAACTGGTCCTCAAGAATGTCGAGGGTATCACTGTGTAATTTGTCCCGTTAGGTGCCTGCATTCCAACTTCTAAGTGATCATTTTGATGATCGTCTTTCATTATTGTTTCCATGTAATAATATTTTCCCTTGTCCAGAGGAATAGGAAGTGATATTTGGTCGCTATACCTGCATAGATTCATGACATATAAGGTTGATTATATTACTGGTTGTCCCCGATATGGTCCTTTATTTAATACTGTCGCTGAAACTAAAAGCTCACTCTGTATTAGCCTGTTTACAGCCACCTACTTCCCTCAAACATAATAGGAGAGAGAGTGGAGGGAGGCTAACTTTATACCGGCCTCTTCAGAGACTTAGAGGCTCTTAGATTAATAAGATAACTAAAGAGAACATAAATGTATTCCTATCTTTGAGGCTTGAGGTTCAGGTATGAATTCCGTAAACTGCCGCTCAAAAGCACCCCCCCCCCCCCCCCCCCCGTTTCCCACTTACTCTGTATAAGCCCGTCTAACAGAAGGGAGCTTTAGAAACGACGACGACAACGATGACGTCAGCAAAAACGTCGCTATCAATTAAAGAGACTCCGCGTTTTTTCAGACTCTGTTGCGGTTTCTCCAACTCGTCCAATATGCAATTTTTCGGTGAATTTCCCTCGAATTGAATTCTTAGAGACCAACACTAAGTTTAAAAAAGAGAAAGAGAAATTCGTCGTCGTAAGTTTACGTCCTCCATAAAACGTTGCATAAAAGAATTTCACCCCGTACTCGTGCAGTGAAAGCAACGAAATGTACAGATAAAGCGAGACGCACGTGCAGAGTTGCTGTTTTGCTTATTAACCTACTGCCTTTTTGCCTTTCTCGTCGCCGTCGCTGTCGTCGTTGCTAAAGCTCCATAGAATCGGGATTTGAAGAGGAGGGAGAGGCCGTACACAGGCTAACCCGGTACTGGCGAGGTGCTTTTTATCTGTTTTTCTTGATCGGGAGCAAAAGTTTTATTAAAGTGTCTTTTGGGTGTTCCATATGTACTAACCTGTTCGGAGACCAAGGGCCTCTTAGATCAATTAAGACTAATCTTCGTCTCGTTTCGATATACCAAAATTTATTCCTGTCTCTTAAGATCCAGGGATGAGTAAACATGACTTTTTAATTTTTATTATCTTAACACTAAGCTGTGTTCGGTTCGCTGTTTTCGGCCAAAGGAAACTGAAATCAATAACATGGTACGTTACGCCCTTCAGTCCTTTAGTCTGATACTCCAGTAGACTATTCTCAGTCCCCCGTTTTTCCGTAAGGTGGAGATCGAGCGCTGACCGACCGGGGCAGCCATCTTGGTTTTAAGTGTATTGAAAGAGGACCAGAATCCTGGATTAAAGTCGGTAATTTGAAATCAAGATTGCCTTCTCTGACTATCCTGCACAGTCTATTCTGTTTAAGGTGGGGAAAACATTTACAAAATATACTATAAATAGAAGCCTTTATCTCACCTGTCAAACTCATAAGGATAAGTTGGAAATCCTCCTTCTACTTCAGAAATCCTTGACTTTGAGTCAGGTTTCTCATTGGCACTAAGAAACAGCTCGCTTCCAGCGTTAGAAGCTGAAAAAAGAGTTATCGAGTACGATCAGTAAAATTTTCTTTCGCAGCCGTTATTAGGAGGCTTATAAGCAACTACGACAACGGCTGCAACGGGAACGTCAAAAACCAATTGATTTTATCACAGGCGGTAGACCTTTCCAGATTCTGCTCCGGAAAAGCTAAAACGTTGCTAAGAAATATGCCAAAAAGTTGCTCAAAAGTTGCTCAAAATTGAAAAAGCTGCTCAAAAATTTTGTAAAGTTGCTCGAATATGTTTAAGACAGCATGTTTAATTTTAAGAACAATTGCTTTGCAATCAACATTAAGGTACAACTAAGTAACTAGTTACAACAAATTAGGCAACCTTTAGTTAAATCTAAGTGGCTAGTCACAAAAACTTTGAAGTTAGACAGTAAGTGTAACAATCTGGCTTACAAATCTAGCTAAATCGGGAAGACAACGTGGCGTTCGCCATTTTGTTTACACACAGTCCACAGGCTACCCCAACCTCGTTCCCAGGGCTTTTCCCTTCTCGTGGGGCAAGGAGGTTGAGGGCTTGAGGCTACCCAAACCCAATTCTTGTAATTAATTACCACGTCCACATGATACCCATTCAAAGGATAAAAATATGAGTTTTACTAGAAAGATGTTGAAAATTTTAACCAAGAGAATTTTAACTTGTTCAAAAAAAAGGGGTTATTCAGCATTTTGGTTCAAAATAGCCCAAAAGTTACCAGTTTTCCGAAAAGCTGCTAGAAGTTGCTCTCTGACAAAAAAGTTGCTCAAAATCCTAAAAGTTGCTAAAAAGTTGCCGAGCAGAATCTGGAAAGGCCTAACAGGCGGCCAAGACGAGATGTGTGTCAATATATTAATATTCACATGGACAAAATCGGATAAGTCGTCGAAACTCCCATGAACTAAAATAATCCAAGAGTCAAACTATAACGAAACAAAGCTAAGGTAACTTTAACTGAACGTCTCCTTCTTCTTCCTGGCCGGTTAAAATGGCATTTTGTTGAGTTTTGCAATTGTAGGTTCTTTAGTGGATAGTACCTACGATTGTAAAACTCAACAAAATGCCACTTTAACCGGCCGGGAGAACGAGACGTTCAGTTAAAGTTATCTTAGCTTTGTTTTGTTATATTTTGACTTTTGGACTATTCTAGTTCATGGGAGTTTCGACGATTCATCCCATTTTGTCCATGTGAATATTAATATATTGACACACACTACGTCTGGACAGCCTGTGATTTTATGAGCAAAACGCGGGTACGTCGGCTTAGCCTCGATTTCCGCCATTCTCCCGGGCTGGCCCATTTCTCGAAAGTCCCGGTAACTTGTCGGGCCCTGAAAGCTGTTTGTGTTTGCCGTGTTTGCATCAGTTCAAGATCAAAGTTACAATAAGGGAGTCTTCATTATTTATCCCGTTAGTGGGGGGGAGGGGGGGCTCGGCAAAATCATGAGTTGGGGGGGCGGGCAGAAACGTTGAAGTCCTTCCTTTACAATAAGGGAGTCTTCATTATTTATCCCGTTGGGGGGGGGCTCGGCAAAATCATGAGGAGGGGCAGAAACCTTTGAAGTGCTTCCTTGGGAGGAAGGGGTTGGTGGGATCGTTTCTGTTTCAACATAGTTAGTGGGGGTAGATGTCAAACTTGAATAACGATAATAATAATTATAATACTAATGTATTTTACAACACTTGAGCATTTGAAGGCTGGAATCAGAGGTGAAGAGATACTCTACCAAGATACATTGTCATATGGGTGTGCCTATGTGCTGAAGGAACACTAACTTGGCTTTCTCAAAAGTTTGAGCTTTATAGATTTCACCCCCTTTTACTTAAAGGTTGAAACCTGTTGTTTATAGGTGAGTAAATCTGGAAACTTGTGGTTTTAGCAGAGGTTGACACTGGTGATGCAGGACCTAACAGATAGTGATTTTGACAGTGAATCAACCGTCAATGAAAGTGACCTTACAGACGTTACGATGCCCAGTCAGGAGATTATTAGGCTCCTAGCCCAGTACTGCTCCAAGCAAAAAATCTGGAAAAAGAGTGAGGCCAAACCAATTCTTGAATATCACATCGTTTGAACCATTTACTTGCACTTATATAAAGGATAGGGGGATACCCGAGGAGGCAGTTTTAAAGATATTGAAAGTGGATCCGTAGAAAATGCGCCCCTTCCCTTCAATCAAGGATAAATAATGAACACTTTTGAAAATGATACAATGAAAATATCAGGTGACGAAAAAAAATTGGATAGTTTGTGAGCTACTATTCAATTTTGTTTTGTTAGCTGATAGCTTTATTGTATAATTTTAAAAATTATTAGAACGTCGATCTTGAATGTAAACACGGCAAACATGAAACGGCTTTCAGGGTCCGAAAAGATACCGGAACTTTCGAAGAAACCAGCCTGCGAATACATGCCTTTCTCCTTGCTCCTCGCCGCTAAGGGCGTTAAACGGGCTCCTTTGTTTTTGCAATGAGGAGCGCGGGCTCATTTCCTGTACAGCGGCTTGTGAGCGTACAGTTCTGCACGTGCATCAGACTTTTTCATACATTTCTTTGGCGCCCACTACACGACTATGACTTTGAAACTTCACAGTGCGACTTACGAATTTCTCTGTCAGCCGCTTAGTGGTGCCAATTCAGGAAGAAAGTAAAAAACGTTTTCCTAAATCTAATCTTACCACAATAAGCACATATATGTGTAAAGAGAGAATAGACGGGAATGAGTAATTCCCTCAGGTAGTTAGAGACGAAACTAAACGAACAATTTCTTTCTGATATCCTTAAGTACGAATCGTCAAATGGACTTACAGAGCATGAAGTAGTAAATTCCGGTCTGCTGTGGAACAAAATACGTCCTTGCTCGAGCACCGAAATAATCAGCCCAATTCTGCGGTTGCTGGAAATCAGGAAGACATATTGCTTTCGATGGCAGCCTTGGATAACGAGGGTCCGTGAGGAGGAATTGTATACGCTTATAATCTATCCGGTCCCATCTTTCTAAATAGATGCCGTTGGTAACTGAAATGGAAACATTCTCACTGGTATGTTGCAAATATTAATAAAACAAAAGTAAATTCGCGCGCTTTGCGTGTCAATTACCCCTATTTACTACTTTAGTGAAGCTGAGGAGAGGCTGGGACCGGGTCACCCATGCCAGCTCAGTGAAAAAGCTGGGGTATCCTTACTGCAGCGGTAAATTGTATAAAACTTTTACAGAAGTAGTGTACCTTACAAGTGCAAACATCTTTTTAGAGACTGAGAGAGTGTCACAATGGCTACTGACACTTGGAAATTACAATTGTAAAAGAGCTCAGTAAATGCAACTCCGACGCTAATATAGTTTGTTTTTTCTCACTGTTTTTTTAGCCTGATGTCAAGCCTAAGCAAATGCACAAAGGTCATTCATTGAAATACTATTTTCTGGTCACACGCTTTTGCATCTCCATTTATAATACCTATTTAAAAGCCAAACTTCGTTGGAAAATCGATCTAGAAATAAGCTGGTTTATAGAAAAGCCACTGCATGGACACAAAGGAGGTGATCACTCCGGGTTATGGGCTCCCAAAGAAAAAAATTATCTAGAAAAGTACGGCTTTTGTTGTTATTGGCGCCCATCATCGGTCAGAAAAACTTTATCCTTTTTTTCTGACTGTTTACAGTGTCATAAAAAAATTGTTAAAACTGGCTATCATCTCAAACAACTAGCTACTACGTTTCTTTTGTGCTTATAAGCAAGCCGGTATCGTGCATCACTAGCTCTATATACAGCACACGCCGAGACGTTTATCATTTGGGAATTGGGTTTATAAGTCCCATATATTTGAATTAGCAATTTTTCTTTCAAATCGAGGTGAATAGTGGCAGAATAAATCGTAGTCTGCTACACAACCGTTTTTAGGGTCGTCACGCAACGCTCCTCCCCACTAGTGGGGAGGAGCGTTGCGTGACGACACTAAAAACGGCTGTGTGGCAGACTAAATAAATCGCGGCGAGGTAAATATCAGCGATCATTCGAGACAACTGTCAGCCAGGACCTTCTCTCCTTCTGCAACATGCACGGCCGAACATCAGAGCCCGAGCGAGGCTGGGTAGGGGCGGGGGGGGGGGGGGGTCTAGTAGACAAAGCTTTATACAGGGAAACTACTCCCGGGGGTCCAACCTTTACCCTTTTCTATACAATTTTTGACAGAAAAGGGACCCCTTTCGTATACCTTTTATTAGCAAATATGGTACCCCTGTCACATACACGAAGTTTAACAGTCGGGGGTCGAAGAATAGGGGCTTATGAACTTTCTTCCCCTGAAAAGGGGGGCTTATTAGAGGGAGGGGGATTATTTGAGAGGGGGGCTTAATAGAGGATTTACGGTAATTCAGTTCAAGATATTACTTACGGTTGCACGGTGGTTCAAAGGAACCAAATGCCCGCCGCTTTCTAACCAGTCCACGTTCAGCCTCTAGGATCAGCACAAAAACACAATCACTCCTTTTAATGAAGCAAATAAACCCGTCTCTCATCCCATCCAAACGTGAATTTTCACCAGCTGACCAAGTTTTCTCTTTACTTGTTATAATCTGCACTTTAGATCTAAACCTTCAGATAAGGGGGGAAGCCAAGTCATTCAGACCCAGAGATAAGGAGAGGGGGGCGCCAGTGTCCAAAAACATTTTTTTTGGCCCTTCGGGCCTCAGTTTCGTCTAAAAATAAGGGGGGCTGGGCCCGTGCCTCCCTGGCTCCTCCCCTGGATCCGCCACTGGGGTGATTCTGAATCTCTCGCATGGATCATACTTTCCCATCAGAAATTCGTTAGAGCCCTCTATTAAAGAAATGCTTGGGGATATAACAGGCCTCATTGTATGGTCTAAAAACCGCCGTGGTTCAATAAGTTGAACTGACAGAACTGGGCTGAATCTTCCTGGCTATCCTTCTTTGAGATTTTTTAGTTCTTAATTCTGAAATGCTTTTTTTGTAATTTGGAACTTCAGTTTGTTAATAATAATTAGTGAAAAATAAGTGCGTACGAAAGTTGAACCGCTCTTTCCTGCAGACATTGACCCTCTGTGGTCTAGGTTTAACACAAAGGAAGAATTAGATACCTTTGGATTCATTCTGAGGCGGGTAAAACCATTTCGAGATCGATTTATCTCTAGGTATTAACACTAGATCGGCTTCGACATTTTACTGTTGTGTTATTATAAAAAGTACTATAGATACGATCGTTTACTTTCTTTATCGTTTTTGTATGTTTTCCGTATCTTATTACGTTCATTTTAGTTGAAAGACTGGCATAGAATGTAACCATTGGATCGCGAGAACGAAAAACATGAACAAAATAATTGCAATGGTGCTAAAAGCACTTAACGTACCTGTTGATACGTGCTGTTTTTCCCTTTGTTGGCGCCCTTTTGAAAACTGAAAAATCAAAGTGTATACTGCGCAGTAAAGAACTGCAGTTAAATACTTCATTGCGCGTCGCTAGTTGACGACTCAACAAGGACGTTTCACGATTTGTTATTTGCGATGGTTAATACTTTTTGTCAGCCAGACATTGAAGTAAGATGAGCCACCTGCTGGACACTTACATCGCAGATTCATAGAAAATGACTACCAGCTAGCAGATGTTGTCAAACTGTCAGTTGAAAAAATTAAACAAATTAAACAAATTAAAATAATAACAATAATAATAAAACGGTAGATTTAACTACCAGCTACTTCTGTGGTATTACAGTTGTTGAAGTATGGGATACCTCGTAAAGTCTTGGTACGTACTTGGTGGTCTTGCTTGGTACGTACAATGTTACAAACTGTTGATGTTTCTTCTTTCTTTCAAAAATTCTATGAACAATAAACTCATATTGGCGACACCCTATGATTCCAGTCTTAATCTTGTTTTATAAATCTTGCTGCCCTTCTGTTGACCGCTCCAACCTTGTCTATGTGATCTTGCTGGTAGGTGTCTCTTACAGCAGGGGCAAATTCTAAATGAAGTCTAAAAACACATTCATTGCGGCTGGTGGCCGACGTTACTAATGTTGCAGAATGCTATAGCTAATTTTAGAGTTCCAAAGCCTATCACTGGCGGGAAATAAAGTCACATGGTTAGTTGTTTTCTGCTTTAATTAGCGAGCTGATAACTCCGACCGCTAAAGTGGGCGTTCCTTGTCAAGCCTCTAGAGATATCTTGCAAGAATTTAATTGGGTGAGAATTTTACTACGTACAAATCTTTCTAGGTCTTTTAGTTGATAATGGTGTGAGTCCATTCCATTTGAATTGGTAAATTTTCCTTTCGTTCATTCCTATTGACAAAGGAAAATTTACCAATCGAAAATGCAAAAACAAACCCGTTTATTCGTGCAATCGCACGAACAAGCAGTTTGTCGCAGAGCACCTTAAATCAACGTGCTGGAGAATTTCATGCTAACTTACTGATATATTATGAGACGCAATTTTATCGTTTGGGAACTTAAGTTCCCAAACCAAACACTATTTTTTACAAAGTTTTAATGTATTTTAAATTAAATTAAAATTTTTATTGTATTTAGAAATAATATTAAAAATAGTTACTAAATTATGTTTTAAATGGTGTTTTAACTTGCTTTTAAAGGTGTTTTAACCTGCTTTTAATGGTGTTTTAACCTGCTTAAAACCATGTTAAAATCTATTTAAAACTGTTTTAAAATTATACGAGCATTTTTTCAAATTCAGCAAAACCATTTTAAAATACATTTCAATGTTGCTTCAAACAGGTTAAAACACCATTAAAGGCAGGTTAAAACACCTTTAAAAGCAGGTTAAAACACCATTAAAAGCGGGTTAAAACACCTTTAAAAGTAGGTTAAAACACCTTTAAAACCAGGTTAAAACACCATTAAAAGCAGGTTAAAACACCTTTAAAAGGTAGGTGAAAAGACCATTAAAAGCAGGTTAAAACACCTTTAAAACCTGGTTAAAACACCATTCAGAAAGCAGGTTACAACACCTTTAAAAGCAGGTTAAAACACCTTTAAAAGCAGGTTAAAACACCTTTAAAAAGTAGGTTAAAAGACCATTAAAAGCAGGTTAAAACACCTTTAAAAGCAGGTTAAAACACCTTTAAACGCAGGTTAAAACACCATTAAAAGCAGATTAAAACACCATTAAAAGCAGGTTAATATTTTGAGAAGTACTAAATATATGATCGTTTAATTAATTTATCGTTTTTATATGTGTTCCTCATCTTATTAAGTTCATTTTAGTTAAAAGACTTGCACAGAATGTAAACATTGGATCGTGAAAACGAAAACAATCAACAAAATAAATACAATTGTGCTAAAAGCACTTAACGTACCTGTTGATACGCACTGATTTTCGCTTTCTTTGGCGCCCTTTCGAAAATTGAAAAAGCAAAGTGTATACAGAGCTCGAAATTGCGACTGATACGGTCGCCAATGCGACTAACATTTTCTCTTTGGCGACTAAAAATTCAAGTTTAGTCGCCAAAGTGGCGACCAGATTTCTCTATGATTTAGATTTAAAATAAAAGAATAAAGTTAAAACAAACATTTCATTTTATCCTGCTTTGCTTTCATCATAAAAAATGTGCCAAATCGCATAAGCAAAGCCAGTTTACCTCCAAATTTATACCGACTTCTATACACGATATTTTCAAATCTGATAGATCGCACCATACTATGCAGGGCTTCTGATAGGTCGCTTAAAAAAAGTCAAATTTCGCGGGTTTTTAGGGGCAAATTCGCGGAAAAATCGACCGATTTCGCAGGAATTTTCGGGGCAAACTTAGCCGAAAATCAGTCGGTCAAAAAAGGCCGACTTTGGGGTTATTTTCAGGGAAAACTTCGTCAGAGATCGATCGGTTTTTGCGCTGACCAGACCAGCGTTTTTAATGTTGTTCTAAAAGAGTCATCATTTGCTCTTTCAACAACAATACGCTCCAGAACTGAACCAATGGCAAAGCCTTTAACATCATGGCTAGTGCCCAGTTTTTAGCAACATAATTACGCCTGGTAGTTTCGGAGGTACGGGACGTTGTTTGCACGTTTCAGTGACGAAGTTTCAAGATAAATTTACCAGTTTACGGCAAGTAAATAGCCCCAATAGCTGGGAAAAGTTTCAAATATGTTGTACAGACATGTATTTGATAAGATTTCTACCGAAGTTCGCGGTATTTTGCGTGTTTTTGTGAATTTCGCGGCTCTGCGACGGCGCGAAATATCAGAAGCCCTGACTATGAGCTGCATCATTTACATTATACGAACTGGCGACTAAAAATTTACATCTGGCGACTATATTTCTCCAGTTGGTCGCCAAAAGGCGACCAGAGGATTTTTTTAGTTTCGAGCCCTGGTATACTGCGCAGTAAAGAAATGCCGTTAAATACTTCATTGCACGTCGCTGGCTCACGACTCAACAAGGACGTTTAACGATACATTTTTTAGGGTAAAATCACTCTTGTTTGACAGACAATGAAGCAAGATGAGCCACCTACTGGGCACCCTCATCGCAGATTCATAGAAAAAATCACCTGACTATAGTTACCAGTTAGTAGATGTTGTCAAATCAGTCCGCAGAAAAAATAAAAATAATAAAATAATAAAATAACAATAATAATAATAATATTAACAATAATCATAACTATAACAAAATTGTCAAATCTGATTTGCTATCAACTGCCCTGATTTCAGCCTTAATTAGACAGTTTAATAGGACAGTACGCGTCATGCCTAGGTAATTGGACAGTACGCGCCATCACGAGCGCGCTTAAATGGCTTTTTTAGGGAGTTTAAGATCCAACGACGCGGACGGTAACGAGTACGTAAAAAAAACAATAGGTTTGATTAGCAAAACAACAACTTTGTACGTGCACCATGCTTTTTTGTACATTTCTCTGCCCGTTTTTGCGCGACTACGACGTGAACATGCCTAATTTCGCGTTTTACGGAGGACGTAAACAAGCAACGACGAGATTTTATTTCTCTTACTGTACTTGGATATGGTGCGTAGGAATTCAACTCCAGGAGGGTTCGCCTACATTTGACAAAGTAAGTGGGTAGGAATAATTGCGATATAGACTGAAAGAACGCAAATTCCATTTTTAAGCGACGTTCTCATTGCCGTCGCGTCGTTGGATCTTAAAGTCCCTTTTGTCACTGCTAGCAAAACAAAATTTCGAATTTCTTGTGTTTTGATTTAAAAAATAGCCTATCATATTACAAATTTTGCTAAAGTTATGGTTAATTGGTAACAGAACTTCGTGTCGTCCAATTCGGTCTGTAATCATACTCGTGATTAAACAAATCGGACTCCCGCTACGCGGTCGTCCGATTTTGTTAATCACTCGTATGACCGACGAAATGACAAAGTTAATTTTATTTCTTAGTTTTATGCTAATCCGGCATTTCACAACCTTCCTCTCGCTTGACCCATCCTAGCTGTATTCTTATTGTAATTATAGTTTGTAGATATTCATTGTAAGGATATTTTATAATTGTAAAATAGTTTTTACTTATTCATATATATATTTATAGTTCTTTATCTTAAACGATATGTATTTGTGTTTACTTAATTGTTGTTTTATAATTTTAGTTTGAGGGCCATTAGTTATTCAGTTAAAGTACTATCCCGTGTTACCCTCGTTAAATAAAGTTGATTAATATTATTATTATTATTAAATACCTGACAAATGCCCACGCGGAAGGAGGGGGGAAGGCATGCTTGGAATTGACTGAGCCATTAATTCCCAGCAAGAAAAAACAATCTCTCCTAATCGCAAAAATTAGATCACGCAAGACAGAAAAAATCACCAATCTGCAAAAACAAACTCGCACAAAAAATTTTGTGCCTCACGGTACGGTAACTTTTAGCCTATCTTCCAGAGTTGTTTTCTTGTCCCTTCCAAGAAAGTTTCCTTAGGTAGTTGTATTCCGGATTCCGAATTTCACTATTCCAGATTCCACGCTTACTAACAAATCCTCGACTTGCATTCAAATTCGTTACAATACATGCTAAAAGAAGTTAAAATAGATCTTACCCTAATTGTCTTGAAACCGTCAGTTAAGAACTGGC
Source organism: Porites cylindrica (assembly GCA_964035525.1). Classification (NCBI taxonomy): domain Eukaryota; kingdom Metazoa; phylum Cnidaria; class Anthozoa; order Scleractinia; family Poritidae; genus Porites; species Porites cylindrica. The sequence goes on along the minus strand of OZ037779.1, from coordinate 43,541,987 downwards.
GCTCCTTTTCCTCTTTCTACACGCCTCTTCGGTCGAAAACTTTTCACACAGCTCGTCTACACCTTAAAGGTAAGTCTGTTGACGTCCTCTTCTTTCTCTGTTCTCTCGGCCACTTGCGCCCTCAAAACCTTGCTTCCTTTAACCGTGGCTTGTAATAATAAGAAGTGACGGTCCGAAAGAGACATTTCATGGCCACGATCGACCGCGGACATGGCAGCAAAACAACAAAACTCGAAATTCCCGCCTCCTGCTTCGAAATGTGACAAAATTTTCTCACATGAAAGAAACGCAGACTTTGAGGTCATGTGATCTTGTTCTTTTGTCTCATACTAAGGAAACAAAAATGTTCTCATCCCTTGCGTATCTTTTGCTTCGCGGCAGAGAAAAGCCTCTGCATGCATTTTGTATGCCTTGAGTTTGTTTCAAAAACAACGACGATTACGACAGACCTCAAATAAGTCTTATCGTATTCAAAATTTGCTGAACTGAGATTACTGAGAAGTCAATTTCCGTTGTAATATTCTCGGACACCGGTTTCTTGGCAAAGTTCTTGCTGATAAGATAATCAAAATAAAGCTGAGGGAATTCTTGGCAGGAAATGTTTGGACCCAAATAAAACACGGCGGTCAACGGCCTGTTTACACGTTGCTGATAACGATGGTAAAATGAGTTTCAAAACGCACTCTTGAATAGCGTTTGTCAAGTGCTAGAAAACGTGAAATGAACGGCATGTTTTCCTGGTGTTACCGCCGGCGAAAGTTGAGTTTTCCCGCGAGTTTTCCTTGTGTTACCCGAAGTCGGAAAAGGATTCAGGAAGGTGATATTTTAAGGACATTAACCGTTTGGTAAAATTTCAGGTTAGCGACAGAAAACGAGCTGTTCAACCCCGATTTCCATGTGCTGGATAATGTGACATGAATAGCATATTTTCCCTCTGTTATTAAAGTGATGGTGAATGCCAAGTTGTCCTTGTCTTTTCCGAAGTGGGAAAACGAGTCACGAACGCGATATTTTCCTTACATTAACCATTTGGTAAAATGTCCGCTTAACGAGAGAAAGCGCACTGTTCAACCACGTTTTCCGTCCGCTGGAAAACGTGAAGTAAACAGCATATTTTCTTGGTGTTACTGCGCTTTTCACAAACATGCGAATTCTGAAGTTCAAAAGCCAATTGACGATTGCGTTTTTCGCTGCCGTCAATCATCTTAACGGACCTCTTAGGAAACAAAACTTTACTTTAACGGGTTCAAAAGGTCATGGTTTTTGATTTGTGATTCGTGGATTTGAATCCGTTTTGTGTGTTTCTGTGTTTCAAGGTTCGTTGCTTGTGCTCGTAATTATGATTGACGGCAGCGAAAAACGCAATTGTGAAGGCAGCTTTTGAACTTTGGAGTTCGCATGTTTGTCAAAAGGGCAGTAACGGATTGTGAACGCGGAGTTTTCCTTGCGAATTCCGAAATGAGAAAACGGATCGTGAACGTGGCACGAATTGGACTCCACTCAGTCCTGTTACCATTACTAATAACTAAAAAAATTTTATTAACATATGACCAATTTACATTCCACTATCATAGACTAAAATTCTGATGACATACAAATATTAAAAGGTCCTAAAACACTAATTTACAAGCTCACGCCATTAATAACAATAATAATAATAATAATAATAATAGTAATAATAATAACAAAATGAATGATATCACCATTCTCTATGACATGCCTATTCATACGGACAGAGAAATTTCTACAAACCGTCCTGACATTGTCATCAAGAACAGTAGGGATAAGAAATGCGCTCTCATTATGTGGCTATACCCTCTGATAAAAATACCTCCAAAAAGATTTCCAAAAAACTTTCCAAGTATAAAGATCTGGAAATCGAAATTAGCTGAGAACCTGGCAGATGAAGACCGAAATAATTCCAGTGGTTGTAGGTGCGTTAGGGATTAAGAAAGGCTCAGAGAAGCTTGTTTTAGAGAAATTACAGCGAACGTTGACATCTGGGAAATTCAAAAGACAACATTACTGGGAACGGCACATATTCTACGGAAGGTCCTATTCATCAAGTGACAATAATGACAAAGAAACCCTCAAGTGCCCCAGGTTCAAGGTTTGGACTGGGCCCTTGGAGAAGAAATACGGTCTTCAAACTGAACACTTATAACAATAATAATAATAATAATAATAATAAGTCATGTAGACACAGTCACCACCAACAAATGGTTGTCAAGTAATCTGAAAGGAGAAACGGAGGGTCTACTTGTAGCAGCTCAAGACCAGGCAATAAACACCAGAAACTACCAGAAAGTAATATGTGGCCAGCAAGTGGAGAGCAAATGCAGAATGTGTTCGCGACATGAAGAGACAGTGGACCATATTTTATCTCGATGTGAGGTATTAGCCAAAACAGAGTACATCTCCAGGCACAATAATACTGCAGCATATCTCCATTGGAGCATCTGTAAAGATCATGATATAGAGATGACAGACAAATGGTACGAACACGAGCCAGAGACCGCGATGCACAATAACGATAACAACATCACTATCATGTGGGATATGCCGGTCAATACTGATAGAACTATAACAGAGAACAGACCAGACATCATCGTTAAAGATTCAGTGAATTCCACCTGCAAACGGATTGATATGACTGTTCCATCAGATAGAAACATCGCACTGAAGGAAACTGAAAGACCTAGAACTAGAAATACAGGGAATGTGGCATATGAAAGCCGTAGTGATCCCTGTGGTTGTTGGTGCGCCTGGTACAGTGAAGAAGGGTATGGTAGAAAACATCAAGAAAGTATCAGAGAGAGCTACTATGACAGAGATTCAAAAGATCTGCATGCTGGGATCTGCGCGAATCCTCAGAAAGGTGCTCAGTGTATGAACAGAATGATTGACTTGAGTGACTGACGCTCTAGGTGCATGGTTTGCGCCCGGCTGATGCACAAAAAGAACACCAGCAAAGACTGTGATAATAGAGGTAATAATAATAATAATAATGGTAGATTTAAGTAACATCGCTTGATCACGCTCAAAAACCAATGGGTTTTCGAAACGTAAATCAGTTCTTCCTGAGATGAGTTGCTTATATAAAGCCCCTCTGAACATAAGCCCCAGAATATAAATTTCAGAGCTTCAATTCGGGACTTTCGATATGCGTTTTCCACACGTATATTCTAGTATAACCAATTTTACCTGGGGAGAATTTTCTTTTGTGAATGAAAAGCGGAAAGGTGGCATGGAGATCTACCCAAGTTTCCTCGTTAAATGGTACCCACTATAAAGAAGTCAAGCGATGACCGCGCGTCAAGTGCGTGATCAGCAAATGGATCAAACGAGAGTGCTCTTCCCAAAACTTAAGATGGCATCTTTTTTAGTTTGAGTAAAACCATATCTATTTTATTTAGAGAAATACATACTGATTGCAAATTAGTGCTGCCAAGAACAGCGAATACAGTTAATATAAGCCCCAGCCAAACGGTGCCAGTGTTGTGTTAAACGGTCATAAACTTTTTTTATAGAGACTTAAATGTAAGCCATAGGAAACGCTAAACAAAATGGGCCACTTCCATGATACAGCCCCTTTATTTTGGTAGAAGGGAGCTTACGAAACGACGACGACGACGTCAACAAGAACGGCAAAAAAGCAATACGTCTAAACTGGCAAAATAACAACTGTAACTATATTTCTTTGGCATCACTTCACGACTACGACGTGAAAATACCTAATTTCACGTTTTGTGGAGAACGCGAACACAAGACACAGTAAAGACAAACGACTTTCTTTTTCTTTTCCTGAACTTCGGCAGACTTATTTAGAATTCACCTCCAGAAAAAAATGCCAACATTTGACAAATTGAACGAGATTATGGAATAAAAGCGATAAAGTTTGAAGCAGCGCGACTTCACTTTTTAAGTGACGTTTTCGTAGCCTTAAGCTCCCTAGAATGTCGGCTAGACAGTTTGGCTGAGGCTTTCTCTTTGTGCGAAGGCTGCTCGCTAGCAGGACCTCAACTGAGCTCTCCAGTTCTTTTCCCTCGCCCCTTAGTCAAGAGCTTGCTGGAAGCCAAGCTTGTGAGTATCTACAAGGAGGCATATCAAGCTGAAACAGCCGAATAATGTAATCAAGGCCGTTTTCTAGCTGTTCATTAAGGTTTCTGTGCTGTTTTCTTTCATTCTAGCCCGACCAAGGTCTAAGTCGTCTAATCACCAAGTGCAGGACAAAATGTACATGTATCATCTACATTATGGAAGTTCCATTTTCTAGGACAAAGGCAAACTCATTTTCCCTCGTCGTCTACGTATTCGTCCAAGTCTCGCTTACAGCAGTGTATCGGGCAGGCGGGTGGGCATGGAACAGAATTAGGAGAACAGCTGCTTGGGCAAGCTTCAGATCAAAGATATGAAAAAATATTGGATATCAGGTAGAACACTCTTCTTTGCTGTTAAAACGTTTACATAAGAGTCGAGATTGGCTATCTGATCTAATTATTTAGTATCCTTCACTTCCGCCGTCTCCAGGGTCTGGACTTTGATCCCCCGAAGCTCTTCTGGGGAGATGAGTGGGGGCTCATTTTCATCAGTATCGGTTGGTAATCGAACCAATCCTTCACAGATGTTATGTCTGATTAGTGATGACTTATACGTAAAAACAAATAAATTTGAAGAATCATCTGAAGTGTGACAATGATTCCTGGCCCCGGATGTTCAAAAGGTGGATACCGTTATCCAGTGGATAAATTTCTGTCCAGTACGAGATAACGCAATTGGTTTCCCTAATAGATATCTGCTGGATAGTGATTTATTCGGTTGATAGCGCTATCTAACGTTTGAACAACTGGGGCAAGATCATTATTTGATCTTCCTTCCTGTATCAACTCAACATTTTCACATTGACCATAATGCACCTTGTTAACCCTGTAATGTTGTTAATCACGAGTTCATCACGTCACGTGATCCGTCAGTAAAAGTACGGAGTTATTCGACACAAACAAGCATGGCGTTGTTTTCTTGTTCACTCGGTCGATAGTACAAACCCATCAAATTTTGCATAACCATTGTTTCCAATTTCTCCTGGGTATTACTGGCGTACCAAGGAAAATCGAAGACAACGCCGAGTTGTGCAAAAATTTGGGGAAGTAAATTAGGTGCATTATGGCCTAGGTGAAAATGGTGAAATTTAGGAAGAATAAGGCTTTGTCATGCGTGCCAAATACATAAAATAAAAGTGTATCATTACCATGTAGGTGGTCAGCCGTCTTGGATTTATAATAGTGGTAATGGTAATGAACCGACCCATTGTCTGAAAACAGTAAAAAAAAAAACAATTTCTGTTTTTATAAACTATGAAAAATAAAATTGTTGGATAAATCGTACGTAAGAGGAGGCTGCCAACGTATATTGCTGTCTAAAATTAAGTACCTTTGTTACGGTTTAGAAGGGCGAGGATTGTAAAATCAGTATTGAATTCGAAAGCTACGTCATTGAGTAATCCTTCAGTTGCAATATCAAATAACGAAAAAGAAAGCTATTGAACTGCTTAGAACAGGGAAGGCAACTATCATAATTGACTTCCACGTTACAATTAAGTATACATACTGTCACTGTTATTATCAACTAAAAGAGCATAATTAGTTGTCTTTTCTTCAGACCTGATATCCATGCATTTCACATCGAAATATAGGCTCTAGTCAATTTCATAATGCAAATCAAGGGAAAAACAATTTATAAGTTATTATTTTTATCATCATCATCGTTATTATATTGTTACTATTAGCAAATGATTTACTTGCCTCTTGGCATGGAAGGAGCACCTTGAATGGACGGACTATGTGGAGCATAAGCTGGCTGGGGTGCTGGTGCTGTGGACGGAGCCGGAGGAGATGGTGGCGCTAATGGAGGCTGGGACGGCGGAGCCGGATACACTGGCGGAGGTGGTAAGGCAGGCGGAGGTGCAGCAGGAGGTGGTGGAGGAGGAAGAGGTGGTGACGGAGGAAGAGGTGGGGCTGCTGGAGCTGGCGGTGCAGCTGGCGGTGCATACTGTCCGGGAAGAGATGAAGGGGGAGATGTGACCGGGGCTCCGGGAGGTGAACTTGAAGAGCCTTGTTCGGCTGTCACAGTTACGGGGAAAAAATAATCACAGTTAGAAACCACAGGCCTTGAAATACTTGGTTCCCCATTTAACAAGTCTTCTCGAATTCCACCTGGGTCTTTAGCGTAGAAGGTCACGTGGCTGTGCAGTTCTGGTCGATCTATTAAAAGTTTCAGTTTAAAGCCAGATCCAGTGACGAGATATCCCTCGTGTTTTAGAGAAGAGTACAATGTAAAAGGAGAGCCAACATTGTTGTCGAAGATTACCGCAACACAGTATGCTGTGATAAAAAGCAACAAGTTTGTGGTGAACCATGGTCTGCCTCGGATACAGGAAAGTCCATTTTTAAACATTTCAGAGGCAGTTATTTAAACGGAGTCACGTACATTATAGTAAGGGTCATAATGGGGGGTTTGCTCTGACGGTTAAAGGCTAAAAATTTTTAACAGTTACCTTCTTTTATTATTCCATGACGTCATTACCATATAACAAAATTATACACATACCACAGTTGGAGTCTGACGATTTACAGTCGACTGTTCTTCCGGTCGACCGATGATGATGATTCAGTGAAATAATAATTTTCTTTCTCACTCGTTTGTAAATGGGCCCTTGATGGGTTGCGTTAAACAATTTAGCTTTTTTGATGGTTGACGGTTACGTCCTCGGTCGTCTGACGGTTAACGACAATATGACCCTCTTGAGAGGGTGAGTTCACAGTGAACAGTGACAGACTGTTTATCAAGTTGATCTGAATGCAGTCTGTTTAAACCTTCTCCAATTATCCCCATCTGTACCCACTTTTAATTAATTTATTTTTTTCTGTATTTTTAATAAAAGTTGAAAGCGGGACAATATTTTTTGCTCGATAAATGGCTGCTTATTGGAAAGGTGGGTTTTGTGCGATTATTTGATGTTTCTTTCGGAAAGTGATAGCCATAAATACCGTAATATGACCGAAGAGTCCCCCTTCCTATTTGAGTCATCCTCTCGACTCAAAAAATTTATTTAGGCGCTCATTTGACACCACATTTGTTTATCATCTCTCTTGATTGCTCAAGGGTATGATTAGGTGGCAGCAATTACTCGTTTTTTTTTGTATCAAAGGGAAGGGTGGGATTTATCAAGGGAAGGTACGTATATTCATCGTCTATCTCTTACGTTTGTTAGACGGTTGAACAGCTGTAGAGGGTTGAACTCCATGTGATGAACTCGCTCCAGCAGTGGAGGTGCCGGGACCTGCTTGGCCTATACTCCCTTGTCCTCCCTGAGCTCCAGGCTGTGTTGGTCCCGCTGAGCAAACTGGTATACAGGTTGGTAGACCAAAAGGAGACGGTGGTTTATTCGAAACCAAATGAGGTGGATGAGGAAGAGGCTGTCCGCTTATTTCTGGAGTTTCCACTGGCCCAATAAAGTTTTTACAGTTCCTAAACTTGTCGCCATTTTTTGCTATTGGGTTGAGTATAAAGGCACAACGTGGAAGAACGTCTGGGTTACCACTGTAAAAGTCTAGACCAAGTTTACTTACTTTGTGAACTCCACGATCTTCAGCCTTATTTTCCTCGCAGATATACCAGTCTTTGTGCATCGAATTGAAGAGAAAATTGCGAGTGTACGTCACGACGTCGTACACAAAAAATGAACTGTCCTTATCTGGGGATTTAATAACATATAACAATTAAAATATTAAGACGGAATCCACCAGGAAATTGAGTAATTTTAATATTCAGTGGACAAAGTCCTTGTACCAGAATAATTTAAAGTTTTTCCGTTTGTAATCATTTATTTATACTATTGTTACATTTCAAATTTCTTTCATATCACTAATTCAACGGTTTTTGTTTTCATATAGCTGTACTTTTAACGTTCACTTTTCTTCTAATTTAAATTTTCCCCTGTTATCATACTATCATATTGCACGCTATCCCTTGCTCGCCGATGTTTTCCAAAAAGAACGAAAAGAAAAATAAAACAACGTACGTGTACAGGCTAGTTATTCTTTATTTCAAATTTTAACGTCTTAGCTTTATCTTATCATTGCAGGCAAGACCCTGAAGAAGAAGGCCTTGCCTTCCGAAATATTGGTAAAAGAAATATATATTCCCGACTGTAAAATCAGCCCGTGCTTCTTTTGTTTCTTCAAAAGAGGCATTCCACTTGAACTTCCCGCCAATCAGCTTACCTTCGACGGAATGCCGTCACGGATAAAAGGGCTAGGCTGCTAAGCATGAACAAAAGTGGCGGCTCGCGAAACTGAAACTTTAAGTGTAGAGGAAAAACTTAATTTACTCTTTGAAACTTTCGCTCGGTTTTCCAAATCCTAGCCTTATTTCAGTCAAAAACATTTTCCCATATCCTTTTTTCAGAGCTGGCCAGCCTCTGAAAGTTGTTCTCTGTTCGCCAATCTATTACCTTTTTCCTGGTAGGGCGGCTATTCCATAAATTTTGGATAGGTGTGTGCCGTCTTTTAAAAACCCTGACCCTATTTAATGGAAACACACGAATCTTTCCTTAATTGCTTTCCTATTTCTCGAAAGTAAAGTTCATTTTTTAAAAGGTGATTTGTTTCTCGTGCTGATGGGCATATACGTGATACGCACTTGAATTTTTAGCGGAGCTCCACACGTGGCGCGAAGCGCCGCGCGTGGACGGAGCCCCACAACTAAGGAAATGTGGTAATCTATCCATCCCAGAAAATTTGGTAATCACGTGACCGTACACCGAGCGAGCGACCGTCCGTACCACAGGCATACCAATGTAAAATAACTCAATGAACAGGTATGGCAACCCAAATGCAACTCAAGGTTTTATTGGAAGGAAATCACATGGCCACCCGTACAACAACAAAGTCGTGTCTTTTCTGCGCTATTTTTTATGTTTACACTAACGTAGATAACAGAGAAATAGCTAGAGCGAGTTATTGAAAACAAAGAGGACGAATTTCGTAGGAAGAAAAACATGGAAATTCAAAGACGCGGTGAGAAAAAGAGAAATGCTAGCGGCCAGCAAGGTGATAATGAGCGGCAGTGAAAAATAAAAGCGAGCATGAACACAGGAAACAAAATATTGGGTGAGCACATACAACAATTCCTCCATAAAAATAATGTGTAACAAGGAAGTTTGACGTTTTAGTCGTACAAAACAGCGTTGCAGTCGTGCAAAACAACGGCAAGGGAAAGACAAAAAAGCGTGCTGCACGTGCAAATTTGTTTTTCGCTAATTAGTGGACAAGGGTGCTGCACGTGCAATTTGTTTTTTTGAAGCCATTTTCATTGTCGTCCCCGTTGAGCATTACACGATTTAATTTTTTTTAGCACGTACTATTAAACAGAGCTTCGCTTTTAGCCCTGGCTAAATCTATATATTAGTTGATATACTAAGGAACCGTTTCTAAGGATCACACCGAGAACCAAAGGAGGATAGACGAGCACAACGCAAACAAGGGTAAAAATAATGCCCTATTTAAGGATGGACGCCCTAAAAATCCATATAGCCCATATATGGGTGTACCTCCCACGGTTACCTTGTTCAAGTGAAGTCAACAAAAGTATTATTTATTATTAAGAGGTATTTGACACTAGACGATCTTATTCATCTTAAAAAAAACGTTTATAGCTGAATAACTAATAAATTTATACGTTCTCGTGGTTCCATTTAAAACCGTATCCGTATTCAGATATATAGACCATAATGGGCAATAGCTATACCCATTTTTGTGACAAAAACTGTACCATTTGGGGCCGCACATGCCTACATATCATAGCTTATATAAGGGAGCACCACACCCCGCGGCTTGGATCTAAAAGAAAAAGATTATGATGTATACCTACCGAAAAGTTCCGTTCCGTCTCTCTTTTGGAGAATGAAGTGATAGTTCTTTTGGCGCAAGAAATATCCTGGCCAACATGCAGATTCAAAGGAAACTGTGTCTCTCGATGTGCTGGCTTTTTTTGACAAGGCAGGGATACGGGTAATAAATACCTGACAAACTTTATCTAAGTAGAATAAACCATATTTTGATCTCCAGCAATCGTTGAGAAAGGCATTTTCCTGGCTGTAAGGTGCAACCATTGAATGAAAAGTATACATTCCATTTGCTACGACTAGGACAAAGAAATAATGAACAAATAATTTAGAAAGACATATTTAAGTATAATGAAAATAATAGAGAAGTACAAGAACAACAATAAACGAATCTTTATATAGGATAATCCTTTTTATATTTCATTGCTTTAATAACTCTAAAAGGTAACAATTATTATAATAATAGATTAATCAATTTATTGCAACTTGCAAAATTTATTAATAGAAAACTATAAGTCATATGACTTCTACTAATTCAGGTAATACTGGTTGTACCTATATCAACAACAACAACAACAATAAGTTATGTAACCTCGTTATCGTCTAGAAGTACAAGTGCTCGTCCAAAATACGAACGTGCATTAAATCTAAAATTACAATAATAATATCTAGTATAAAAAATAAACATATAATCTATAATCTATGTACACATGAACATAAAAAATTATAGAAATTACAAAAAAAATTGAAAATATAAAAATTACAGCTGAATTGATCTTAGCTTAGACTTAAGGTGGCTCCGTAATTAACACTAGAGCATTTAGCTGTGACAAATTTTCCGCCATAACTTTTTCGATTTTAACGCGATGGCTGCGAAACTTTGCAATTAACAACAGATATCATTCGGCAATAACACGGAATATTCCGATTTCATTGATGGTAAATATTTTCTTGAGAAATTAGCGCTTAAAAGGACCCTAATGTTCAAAGAAAGTCGCGTCTAGTAAAAAATTTTGCTGATATTTTTTACTGAAATTTCTGGTATCGGCTTTAATTGATATAATAAATATGCCAGAGGAATTTCAGAAAAATCGATGGAGCAGAAGTCCGTAGCTAAAAGTCGCTCAAAATTCAGCTGTGAAATTGTTTTGGAATTTCAAAAATAAATTACTATCAGGAAGAAGGAGCCACCAGTTTGAATTTTCGGGACAAGTAAATTCAGTGTTTGCTATTTCTGAAAACAAAAGCTGATTGCCTATCGTGCTATTCTTTAAAAGGTACTTTTCAGTTTTAGAAGCACTATAAATTGCTTCAAACCTTGCTCTGACGTCGAATGACTTGTTCTTCGACATTTTTAAAATATCCCTTGGCAGTTTTGGTTCAAACTCCTGCTACATACATTTTGATGTATTGCAATGCATCCTCAACGGCTTTTCCTGCTGTACGTTGTTTCCAATTCAGGAAAAAGGTATTGGGATCGTAAGCTACCTTGTATCGAAGCTCAGATAGAACTGTCCAGCACTTTGTTTATGACCAGAAAATGAGCACGAGCGGCAGCTCTGCGAGGAATTCGCACCTCAGCCAGGGGGGACGAATGACAATGATGCCCATGTCTGTGAACGGATCTGTATAAACATGTATTGCAGAGCAAAACATAATAATCAAGAAAAAAATACCCATTCATTGAACGAAGAAGTGACAAAAATTTCAGAGTTGTAAATTTATTCGCGGGCAGTATTTTGGCGATAATTCTATTTTGCACTGTGATGTTATTCGGTTCACAGGCATGGTCATCATTGTCGTTCGTCCCCCCTGGGTGAGGTGCGAATTCCTCGCAGAACTGCCGCTCGTGCTCATTTTGTAGTCATAAACAAAGGTGCTGGACAGTTCTATCTGAGTTCTGATACGAGGTAGCGTCCAATCTCAATACTTTTTTCTTGAGTTGGAAGCAACGAACAGCAGTAAAAGTCGTTCAAAATGCATTGCAATACATCAAAACGTATGCAGCAGGAGTTTGAGCCAAAACTGCCAAGGGATATTTTAAAAATGTCGAAGAACAAGTCATTCTACTTCAGAGCAAGGTTTGGAGCAATTTATGGTGCTTCTAAAACTAAAAAGTACCTTTTAAAGAATACCACGATAGGCAATCGGCTTTTGCTTTAAGAATTAGCAAACGTTGAATTTACTTGTCCCGAAAATTCAAACTGGTGGCTCCTTCTTCCTGACAGTAATTTATTTTTGAAATTCCAAGACAATTTCACAGCTGAATTTTGAGCGACTTTTAGTTACGGACTTCTGCTCCAACGATTTTTCTGAAATTCCTCTGGCATATTTATTATATCAATTAAAGCCGATACCAGAAATTTCAGTAAAAAATATCAGCAAATTTTTTTACTAGACGCGATTTTCTTCGAACAGTAGGGTCCTTTTAAACGCTAATTTCTCAAGAAATATTCACCATCAATGAAATCGGAATATTCCGTGTTATTGCCGAATGATATATGTTGTTCTTTGCAAAGTTTCGCAGCCATCGCGTTAAGAACCAAAAAGTTATGACGGAAAATTTGTCACAGCAAAATGCTCTTGTATTAATTACGGAGCCACCTTAAAAATATTAACATTATCGGCCAGCTTGACATCTTCTGGAAGTTTATTCCATAGTTGAGCGCAAGAAAGAATATTCGTTTGAGGTTTATCTTTCTTACTTTCACCCGCGGTTTTTGAGCCTTGTGCCGCTCAAAAGTGAAGAGGTAAAGATCCAACCACCAAAAATTATGAAAAACTTTGAAAACCCAGTAAACGAATGAATGACTGCATGCATGCATGAATGACTAACTAAATGAATGAATCAGAATAGATGCGCATGCATGCATGCATGTATGCATGGATGCATGAATGAAATGGTGGAAAGATGAATTCATCTCTTCTATGGTTTCAATTTACTGATAAAAGATGATACTTCAAAGGCAAATACAAACTATTCAGATAACTATTCACTAACTATTGCCTCGTTATCTATCTTCAAAACTTACATTTGAATTTATTCTTAGTAATTTGACAGAATTATTTTAAACGTAAAAATGGTCTTGTAAAAATAGCTACACCGTCTATTCAAACATTAGCGGGTTTCCCAAAGCAAAATCTAATTTGCTAGTATCGATAACATTATCTGACTTACTTTTCCTCGCTCCCCCGGCCTTCCAGACCAAATTAAGTGCCATTAATTGTGGATCTTCTCCTGGTTTTGGTATATACGTCACTTTGGCACGTTTTATTGTGCCAGAGCTGGCTCCGCCTGTTCCAGCACTTCCAGTTCCAACGCCTACACTTGCAGCACCGGAAACCTGAGAGCCTCCTCCGCCAGCAGCCGCTGCACCTCCTGCTGCAGCACCACCAGACGAGCTACTTCCTGTACTGGTGCTCCCAGTAGCCCCAGCACCTACAGCACCCCCTGATCCTCCGGCTCCACCGACTCCACCGGCTCCCCCGGCTCCCCCAGCAGCACCTGCCGCTACACCTGCACTTCCTGCAGCTGCCGTAGCTCCACCACTACCAGTAGCTCCAGCCGTCCCACCTGTTCCAGCAGTTCCAGCCGAGCCTGCACTTCCGCCGGCTCCACCAGACCCACCTACCCCGACAGTCCCTCCAGCCCAAGCATTCGCTGCTGCTCCTGCAGCTGCACTGGCTCCTGTCATTCCAGGTCCAGTGACTGAGACCACGTTACCATCCACTACGTTAATCTTATATTTATGCCCGTCGTTACCATGAAGATTGTTTAACCCATCCTCCAGTGTTTTCGTAATCATTCTGATGGCTGCGTTTTCTCCTGCAGTTCCTCCAGCCCATGCTCCAGCTTGTACTCCTGCCATTGCACCAGCTGTAGCTCCTGCTTTTGCGCCTGTTTTCTTGGCCCATCTTTCTCCAAAAGATAGTCCAGCCTTCGCACCAGCTTCCGCGGCTACCTTAAGCAAAATGGCTTGGTAGGAGAAGTTTTGATCTGTTCATAAGAACAAAAAAGTAACTAATTTTACATCGAAATGAACAAAGTCAGTTTTTACTTTTAAGTTCCTCGCCATGCGAGTTTTACACGATTTTGTCGGAATTCGCATGCATGCTTGAATCTTTGACGCATGGATCTGTAGCGAGGTAGCCTGAAACACGAGGCGGCAATATAATGGGCTCACGGGTGTCCACAGTTACCTAGCAAAACCCCGCAAAAAACGCCATTTTAGCGGCCACGAAATGCTTTTGGCGATGAATTTCGACTGTGGAGGTACTTTAAAGAGAAATGAACGCGATTTAGGCCGTTAAATTCAAAATAAGACCGAAAATCGAGGTAGAAAACATTTTTTTGCGTCTTACTTAGCGACCTTAGCAGTCGAGTTTTATCGTATATCGTCTCTACGGGGCGTTTGTTCTTCGAACGCAAAAAAGGGTTCCAAATTCGGCTCTCTAAAGTCAAAAGCCTGCTTTTTTCCTGAAATACAACTTTGAATTCGTGCTTGACGTTTAATACGGCTTGACCAGCTTTAAACTGCGTTTTTACTTGAGGCTCATATCTGGTTCATTACGTAGCGTCTTGGTAAGCACGTACCTCACCTAGGAAGCAAAGGTTTTGAGTTTGAATCTTGGATAAATCTAGCACTTCGTTAACGGCAATGTTTTTTTTTTTATCTTGAGGCTCTGGTTCATTATGTTGCGTATAGTGGTAAGTACGTACCTTACTTAGCAAGTAAGGGTTTCGAGTTTGAATCTTGAATAAACCTATCATTTCGTTAATTATTAATTATCTTCGATTATCTTTTTTTGTTTCTTGGCTTCGTCTCTCTTTATTTCTACTACTTGCCCTTACCCTGAGCTCATGAGGTTCTGCGATCGAATTTCTTTAATTTATTCATTCCAAATATTTCTCACTTTCTGATTGGCTCAAATCCCACTGTTGATTCTTCATAAACAGCCATCGTTGACCAAATTTGGAAGACGTTTGCGATGACAAGTCCTGGGGACGAGGTTGAGTTGTTTTGGTAGAGCAGTAGAAAATGACGGAACATTTCACGCGTTTCGCGAAGAAGAAATAGGCTAACTACTGCATGCCTCAAAACATAGCAAGAACAACAAGACTACAATTGGACCGACGACTTTTGCTATTTGGAGAATAACTGCGGAACTGAACATCCCTTTATCATCCAATAATCGTTAATTGCCAACGAGGCAACCGAGCTAAGAAGCGAGGTTGACTCAGCGGCAGAATTATAACGCCGCGCAATGTAGGCAAAAACTCTCAAATTCTGCGTACCCTCTAAAATTTGCATTTTTGACCATATTTGGGTGTAAGTAAGACCCCATATTTGGGTAGTGAAGTGATGGTCTCGTTTTTACAACTCGTGGTTCAAGATTGGGTGATTCAGTGTGCAGCTGTTCGTTGTCTGTTCAAGAGGACCTAACTGGTGAGCAAGCTTTAATACGATCTCTAGTTTGAAAGGGCAATTACTTCTCTGGTTTGCTTTATAAATTGTGTTTAAAGCAGCAGCTGATCAAGGAATAGGGTTTTACGCTCAAATTTTTGTCAGAACTAGCTTGTCCTTTGCAGCTCGATTTACCTTGAGGTAGAGTGTTCGCTTCTGGACTCAGAACCAGGGTTTTCAGTGTTCTCTTTTGCTTTGTGAATTGAATTTTAAGCGGTAGTTGATCAAGCCATAGGGTTATATTCTCAAAACTTACATCAGAACCAGCGTGTTCTTCCCAGTTCGATTTACATTGAGCCAGTCCTCACTTTCCGTGAGGAATGGAACGTATTTGCGGACCTTTTTTTAGAATTTATTTATGTCTTTCGAGACATTTTGTCAACCAGCATGTTTTTTTGCTGCTTGATTCACATTGAGACAGCCCAAAACTCCCGTGAGGACTTTTCACATATTTTACTTTACACCATATTTTGTCTTATGTATATTACCACGTGAAATATTTTTCTTATCCCTGATGACGCTGTTGCTCGGAATTTACTTATTATTTTTAATTTCATCAGTCAAAGGCCTCATTTGAACTATATTTTTCTTTCTAACGCTTATAGCTTTGATACAATGGAATTTTCCATGAAACATAAGTGCTAACTTGCTCATATTTACTAACAAAGCTTCAAGCCATGTTGTTATTGTTTAATAAAAGTGAAAGCCTAGAATGTGCCAAAGTTGTTGTTTTGAAGTTGGGTGCCATCCTTTTCTATAGCAGAATCCATTTTAAACCTCTAAAATTATGAAAAAAAATATCGCGAAGATCTGAATAGGCACATTCCACAAAAGATAAACGAATTCGCCTCGTTGGCACTTACCGGAAGGTACCCCTAATTAAAAGTATAAAAACCGATTGAAGCTTCGCTTTTAGGCTTGGCTAAAACTATATATCTATCAAAATCTGCCAAAGGATAATTCTTCAGTAGCCTGAACTGTTTCCTATTCACCTGTTAAAGATGCGAAACATTATTTCCTGCATGTACTGCTCAAGGTTTGCTGCTCTGCGTGAACAGTTGTTTGCCTGGGCTGCCCAGCTATTTGGAAATAGATGGCATTGTGCCTGTGGTAAGGAAAAAATTGATTGACTCTTTATGGTATTTCTCTGAATGCTGATTTTGAAAATGACGTTAGGTTGTTCCAGTTTGCCCAATCGTTAATTTCTCTGTCCAGCAGTTTTTGCTAACTACTCGATACTTTGTGCGTGTTTTTCTTTGTTTGCTTGTTTTGTTTCGTTTTGTTTTGTTCGATCGTGACTTTTCGACGTTAACAGTGCTTCCAAATAAATCACACTCCCACTTGTGACGTATAAGCCCAAAAAATACGTTTCTTCGCCGCTATAAATGGATAAATAGCGCCCCCAAAGGAGTGTTCAATTGATAAACTGGGCAGTTGAGAACTTGTTAACTCCACGGAATCATACAAATGAAAAAAACGTTTTAATTCGACAGTGGAAAAATGCATCTCATTCGTCGTGCGGATGAATCAAATCGTTGTCAACTAGGAATTAAAACACTAGAGATCGTGAGTTGTCAAAATAGACATAACTGTCCCCTTTCCTGATTTGACCAATAGTCAACTTGAATCTGTTTGCCTTTTTCATAAAAAAAACTTCCCTTCCATATTCTTGTCCCGCAAGCGGGAATACACAACCGAGAGGTTTAAGTCCGATTGTCAGATAAGGGAATCCAAGACAGTCTTGGATTGTCGATTCCAAGCTACAGATTCCTGACTCCAGGGACTAGATTCCCGATTCTTGTCAGTGGAACTTGGATTCCGGATTCCAATCGTTAGTGAGATTCCGGATTGTTTGAGCTGTATTCCGGACACTACAGAAAGCCAGGATTCCAGATTTACAAGAAAGCATTTCTAGATTCCAGATTCCATAGGCAAAAATTTCCGGGACTCCGGAATTCGGATTTCTTTACGTGGGGGGAAAGAAATGTCCAACGTATTGTCACAATAGGCTCTTAATGAAGTTGTCGATTAGAAGGATTCTAATATGCATTGTTATTATAATAACAATATGCATCATTCCCGGACTTCGACAACTCATCCCGCTGAATCGAGAGAAATCTTCCTCCAAACTATTGTCTGCACTCTGACATCTTAATCAGCCCACGCTGGGAGGTCACTGAAGCACTGGACTT
Organism: Porites cylindrica; assembly: GCA_964035525.1. Classification (NCBI taxonomy): domain Eukaryota; kingdom Metazoa; phylum Cnidaria; class Anthozoa; order Scleractinia; family Poritidae; genus Porites; species Porites cylindrica. The sequence continues at coordinate 43,524,426 of OZ037779.1, read as the reverse complement.
GTTATTTACAGATTTCAAGTCCCTCCCTGACCGCCAGATTGATTTGTTCTCGGTAATCCCGAGTTCCAATTGTCGGCCAAGCTCATAAAATAGCCAACTGGCATCATAATGGTTTGCCTTCCACCAATCAAGTATTTATCATCATCATCATCATCATCATCGTTTATCATTTGGTACTGATATAAAGCACACTACCGGCATCTGATGCTGAGAGAAATTGCATGCACACGTTATATACCGTGGGCAAAAAAATGGATTTGTACAACTTTTACCATGTTTGCCATATATTTACACCTCAGTTTTTAAATATTTGCGAGATATTTGCAAGGAGCAAATTTGTGCAAATCCATTTTTTCGTCCGGTGATATATATTCGATGTCACACTAGATCGTAAACATACCGTAAATCCTCTATTAAGCCCCACTCTCAAATAAGCCCCCCTCTCTAATAAGTCCCCGCTTTTCAGTGGAAGAAAGTTAATATGCCCGCCCTCCCCTCCCCTATTTATTCTTCACTAATAAATGATAGACTGTATTAATCAACCACGACTGTAAAACGTCGTGTGGACTGATCCAGGATGGCTTATATTTACCAACTGGAAGATTGGACTTGATTCTGATCCTTGGCTGCATGACCTAAATTTCTTGTACTTCAGCTTTTCCACTTTGTATTCTAATTCTTTATGGAGAACTAATACCATTGTCGTTTCTACATTAAATAAGCCACCCCCCCTTTCAAATAAGCCTTCCGTCTCCATTAAGCTCCCCTACCCCCTCAAATGGGCTTGAAATAAATAAGCCCCCCCCCCTTCCTAGGGGCGGCTTAATAGAGGATTTGCGGGAAGTGTAAACTTGCCTAGTCCCTATAGAGTGTTTTCACATGACGTCACGACGGCCAGATTGGTGTCCCATAACAATAAAACGGCGGCCATGTTGGTGTGTCCCAAACCAGTCCTGTGGGAGATGAACTCTTTTCTTATGCAAACGCATAAGCGCATGTCTAATAACTACAATTCCATTGCGTAGTATTTCGCCTGCATAGCAGGCGCTTTATCAGCCAAGTGAGGCATACGCGGCAATTGCGCGAAGCGCAAAATGCTGCGTTCGCCTTGCTTGGATTATACAGCGCCTGTCATGCAGACTGGATAACATTTGCCTCTCTGGATCAAACCCCTTCATTAGTCAATCACCCCAATGATACGAATCAATTTGGTATGTTCAGTTGCGCTGTTGAGTATTCACCGATCTACTGCCGTGCTTGTCTTCAAAGACTTCGATCAACCGTAAACCCCGTTATCCCCTTATCTCTTTTTTTCTGAAACTAAACTCGTCTTTCTTGCATGCCTAATTAAGATTAAGGTACAAATTTTTAGAATCAAATTAAATGCCCTCACAAAGCATGAAGCAGTAAATTCTAGTCTGTTGTGGAACAAAATACGTCCTTGCTCGAGCACCGAAATAAACAGCCCAACGCTGCGGTTGCTGGAAATCAGGAAGACATATTGCTTTCGATGGCAGCCTTGGATAACGAGAGTCCATGAGGAGGAATTTCACACGCTTGTAATCTATCCGGTCCCATCTTTCCAAATAGATGCCGTTGGTAGCTGAAACGGAAACAGTTTCACTGGAATGTTGCAAGTGAAATCTCTACCCTTTCATCTCCCTGAAGCCTCCCTGTATATATAGGGCGCGGCCTCCGGGCTCTTCTGGCGACTAAGAAGTCGGACGATAACGTCTAATTGAGCCGTAGGCAAAGACTAGAGTGACAGAGATACGAGTAGAGTGTAGCGAGTAGGGCAATCCTTCAGCTAAGTGAACGGGTTAATATCTTCCAAGGCCGAGTTGTTCAAAGCTGGGTTAAGATAACTCAGGGTTAGTGCGAGATTTGAATTCAGATTTGCAAGCTTAAAAAACATTTCAGTTTTAATTCTTTTTGTCTACAAGTTGATGATTGGACGAAATTATCCGAGAAGATGCTTTTGAACACAAGGAAAATTTAAGCGCTAATCGTCCCTCGAACAACTGGGCCAAGGGGTGTTTTGCTTTGATGTAATTTCACCTTTAGACAAGTCAGAAAACTGACTAACATATTTACTAGGGGTTTCAACTTGCAAGTAAGTGCTGGCGTCAGAGTCGGAAGAAAATACGGAGAATACATTTTGCGAATTAGGGTGGGTAAGCCTTAGTATTTAAAAGAAATAAATATGATATTTTTGAGTATTTGTGAAGTATAAAAGGGGAGAGTCCTTCGAGTAAATTTCCAGAGTGCAAGCAGATGAAAAACGAGGCCTGAGTTTCAATGAATTGCCTTTTGATATATTTTATAGATTTCTTTATTTGCCGTGGAAATATTCATCAAGGTCACAAACGGTTAAGTGGTGAGTCCCGAGGAAGACAAGAGATTTTAATGCGTTCGGCTGCTCTTCTATCTCAACAATTTTTGCCCATTCGCGAATGGCGGTGCGAAAGCATTACTAATACATTTTCAGCAATAATCAAGGTCAATGGGCGAACGACAGTTTAATGTGGTGTTCGAGAAGATATAAAGCAAACAATTGGACCTGACGGTAGCCTGCGTGGCAGGCGCTTACCAACGCGGCAATCAAATAATTTTTTAAGTTGACTGGTTAGCCATAAGGAGATAGCTTCAAAGAGCGATATACATTTTGAATCCAAGGTTCCAAGCTATTTCTTTCGCCTCAACGAACAAATGTAATTTAATGGTCAAATTATCAGCTGAATTGTTTAACTCGACATGTACAGATTTTGACATAACGATCAAATTTAACTCCTCAACGGGCGAAAATAATACTTTGATTTGCATGTATCGAAGTTAGCTTTAGACGCAAGGTTGGTTAATCAGGTTAATGCCTCGCACCGTCCAGTCTTTTCTCCCGAGACAAGCAAGCCAGAGTCGGCAGTTAAATCCGAATGGAGGTATGTTTGCCTGGCACTTCACTACTGCTGAATGTACAGAGAAAAAAACTACTTCCAAAAAGGAGGATCTGATCGGTACCTTTGCTCCTCCATATGCATTTGCGAATCGGCAAAAAGAGCAGCCAAACACATAATCCTCCCGTCCTCCACGAGAGTCATCACTAAAACGTTCTGGATGGAGACATAGATGAATAGTTCCACAAGTAAATAATGACATCTAGAAAATGAAAAAAGGAAGCAGAGGTCTCTCACGACGAGGCAAAAATTTTTGCCTCGTTGTGGGAGACCTCTGCTAGCAGGGAACTCGTTTACAATCTGCATGCACCCTGAAATTTATTCAAAGTCCAAGTGCGTTTCACGTGTTGTCATCGTACAACAGCGAATACCCCGGATAATAAGCAAAACTAATCGACTGCGCATGCCTCTGATCTTACATCCATCAAATACTGAAATACGCCAAATTTTGGCTTTTTCCCGCTATTGTAGAGAATAGTGTGCTGGTTCGCATGCGGCTCGCCAGCAATCAAAGACCCTAAAAAGAAGAATTTTCTTTGTTTATAATTTACTTCATTACGTCGCTCGCGGTCGGCGGCTTGGCGGTCAAACAAGGCTCGTTCCGCTCGCCAAGAGGTCGACTTGTAGCAAGTCTACAGGATGAGTTCCAAGAACCAAATGCTCGCCGCTTTCTAAGCAGTTCACGTTCCGCCCCTAGAATTTAAAAAAAGGCACTTAACACTTAGTGATATTGTATAACAGATTTATTCTCCTACAGTGTGATCTCGAATTTTAGCAGTTTAAGATATCACGACGACGACGGTAACGAGAACTTAATGCCTAATTTCACTTTTTATGAAGAACGTAAACACGCCGTTAGGAATTCAACTCCAGGAACGTTTTTGCCTATTGACAAAGTAGGTGAGTTCTGGTATAAGAATTGCGATGATGACTGGAAAAACGCAAGACCCAGTCGACCGTCACCACTAGCCACCGTCGCC
>OZ037779.1:43497995-43515495 GCA_964035525.1 Porites cylindrica | reverse complement strand
TTCATGTAAACTGTAAATTTGCTGAATTTGTGAATCTTATCTTTTCTTTAAGCCCGCTTTAAAGTCTTCTTCTGACTGCCGATATTGGCCAGGTTTGTAGGCGCCCAGTTTTTTCACGATTTAGATCTGCCACCCTTTCAAAATAACATCAGTTCCGGGTGTAGTTACTTGCCGGAGTAGTCAATAGATAAAAATCGAATCCATAAAAATCCTTAGCGATCAAGTGATTTTATCGAATAATAATGGAAAACGGTGAAAAGCTATCTAGGGAAATCTTTTAGCCTGAATTTCAGGCATCCCTTCGACCCTAGAGGATGTCTGAAATTCAGGCTGGGAAATCATTTATCTAAGGTTGTATTTCTCGTGGTACTTGCCTGCGAAAACTACGAATGTAATTAAACCTAACAGTTTTTGTTATTATGTACCAAAGGATCTCGGTTTTATAGAGAATTTTGAGTCTGTAATAGTTCCCTCATTTCATATTTTAGAGTTTGTTGATCAGTTGTTACTCATGGATGTGTTTTATCAGCTGCACTAATTAACGTGTGCCAAAAAACAACAAGGTCGGACTTACCGTTATAAATCGTTAAAATCATGAAAAATCGATACTATCGATTTGACACACCAATTTAGTTTATCGATTTTCACCGATTTCCGTTATCAGTCGATAAAAATCACTTGATTGCTATCGATTTTTATCGATACCGATTTTATCGATTGACTACTCCGGGATAAATGTATTGTTATTTTTAAGGTCCAGGTATGAATTCCGTAAATTGCCGCTCAAAAGCACCCCCCACCCCCACCCCCCCCCCCCCCCCCCCCCCCCCCCCCCCCCCCCCCCCCCTCGCTTTCCACTCACTCTGTATAAGCCCGTCTAACAGAAGGGAGCTTTAGAAACGACGACGACAACGATGACGTCATCAAAAACGTCGCTATCAATTAAAGAGACTGCGCTTTTTTTCAGACTTTGTTGCGGTTACTCCAACTCGTCCAACATGCCATTTTTCGGTGAATTTCCCTGGAATTGAATTCTTAGAGACCAACACTAACTTTAAAAACGAGAAAGAGAAATTCGTCGTCCTAAGTTTGCGTCCTCCATTAAAACGTGGCATAAAAAGAATTTCACCCCGTACTCGTGCAGTGAAAGCAAAGAAATGTACAGAAAAAGCGAGATGCACGTGCAGAGTTGCTGTTTTGCTTATTAACCTACTGACTTTTTGCCGTTCTCGTTGCCCGTCGCTGTCGTCGTTGCTAAAGCTCCATAGAATCGGGATTAGAGAGGAGGGAGAGGCCGTACACAGGCTAACCCGGCACTGGCGAGGTGCTTTTTATCCGCTTTCTTGATCGGGAGCAAAGTTTATTAAAGCGTCTCTTGGGTGATCAATATGTACTCACCTGTTCGAAGACCAAGGGGCTCGTAGATCAATTAAGACTAATGTTCCTCTTGTTTCGTATATTAAAATTCATTTCCTGTCTCTAAGATCCAGGGATGAGTAAATATGACTTTTTAATTTTTATCCTCTTAACACTATACTGTGTTCAGTACGCTGTTTTCGGCAAAAAGAAACTGAGGTCTAGATATCGTGCCGTAATTCTTTCGTAGAGGGTGCCCACTAATGGGAAGTATTTTTTTCCCAGATAATGACTATGTGAGACAAGTAGATCATATCAGGGGCTATTGAAATCCAAAAAGAAAACTGGGGGTAACCACGCATTTTTCAGAGATAACTGCGCTTCAATATGGAGAAAAACGGCTGAACAGGCATTTTTTTTTTAATGATAAGAAGTTATTTTTTTCCCCAAATTTCAGAGTGTACACGTGAACTGGCACAAACGCAATGATAATTGTAACAAAGTTTCAAAATAAGCAACAAATGGTAACATAGCAACTGCTCTTTGTACGTCTTTTTTTGAAATATCAGCACAGCTGGGAAGTTATCAGCAGTTACCCCTCTCCCCGCGTTTGCCTCAAAAAAAGTGTAAACAACATTTTCCCCGAACCAAAAATTGATCATTTGCTGAGAAGGCTTATTACTTTCATTTGGTAAGATAAAAAGTAGGGGTTACCACGCGTTTTAAGATGTAAAGGTGGCTGAACACAGTTTTTGCAGTTTGTGAGTATGTCATTTACCAAATCATGTCAAGAGAAAGGTTGCAGCTCACAAGCTTAAACTTGGCAAGTGAATAATAAACTGATGAAAAATTTTGATTGACACGAAAAATTTGACGTTTTCATAAATTTCCATGGCAACGTGAACGATTCAATACAACCTTAAAATTTCACTTTTGCTCAGTTTACATAAAATTCGCTCATTAGATTTTCCTATAAACTTGCACACAGCTTACTACAATTAAGGTGGCTCCGTCATTAATATTAGAGCATTTTGCTGTGACAAATTTTCCGTCATGACTTTTTCGTTTTTAGAACGATGGCTGCGAAACTTTGCAAAGAACAACAGATATCATTCGGCAATAGTACGAAATATTCCGATTTCATTGATGGTAAATATTTCTCGAGAAATTAGCGCTTAAAAGGACCCTAGTGTTCAAAGAAAATCACGTCTAGTAAAAAATTTTACTGATATTTTTTACTGAAATTTCTGGTGTCGGCTTTAATTGACATAATAAATATGCCGGAGAAATTTAAGAAAAATCGTTGGAGCAGAAGTCCGTAACTAAAAGTCGCTCAAAATTCAGCTGCGACATTGTTTTGGAATTTCAAAAATAAATTACGATCATGTAGAAGGAGCCACCAGTTCGAATTTTTGGGACAGCTAAATTCAGTGTTTGCTAAAAATGAAAACAAAAGCTGATTGCCGATCGTGGTATTCTTTAAAAGGTACTTTTTAGTTTTAGAAGCATTATAAATTGCTCCAAACCTTGCTCTGACGTCGAATGACTTGTTCTTCGACATTTTTAAAATATCTCTTAGCAGTTTTGGTTGAAACGCCTGCTACATACATTTTGCTGAATTGCAATGCATCCTCAACGGATTTTTCTGCTGAACGTTGCTTCCAATTCAGGAAAAAGGTATTGGGATTGTAAGCTCAGATAGAACTGTCCAGCACCTTTGTTTATGACCAGAAAATGCGCACGAGCGGCAGCTCTGCGAGGAATTCGCACCTCAGCCAGGTGGGACGAATGACAATGAAGCCCATGTCTATGAGCCGATCTGTATAAACATGTATTGTAGAGCAAAACATAATAATCAAGAAAAAACTACCCATTCATTGAAGGAAGGAGTAACAGATATTTCAGAGTTGTAAATTTATTCACGGGCATTATTTTTGCGATAATTCTATTTGGCACTGTGATGTAATTCGGTTTACAGGATTGGGCATCATTGTCGTTCTTTCCCCCTGGGTGAGGTGCGAATTCTTCGCAGAACTGCCACTCGTGCTCATTTTGTAGTCATAAACAAAGGTGCTGGACAGTTCTATGTGAGCTCTGATACGAGGTAGCGTCCAATCTCAATACATTTTTCCTGAGTTGGAAGCAACGAATAGCAGTAAAAGTCGTTGAAAATGCATTGCAATACATCAAAATATATGCAGCAGGAGTTTGAGCCAAAACTGCCAAGAGATACCGTAAAATTCCGAAAATAAGCCCCTCCAAATATAAGCCCCCCAAACTCGTAACGCAAAAAAACCCTCCGTTAAATTGCCTCTCCAAGTATAAGCCCCCAGGGGGCTTGTACTTGGAAATTGCCCTCAAACACAAAGTAAAACAAAGCAAATACGGTAACTTTACTTCCAACTATAAGGCTAGCCCAATCGATTTTGAAACACAAATTTCCCTCCATAGATAAGCCCCTCCGAATATAAGCCCCTCCAAAAAATAAGCCCCTCAAAAAGGGCCTTCGAAAAATATAAGCCCAGGGGCTTATTTTCGGAATTTTACGGTATTTTAAAAATGTCGAGGAACAAGTCATTCAACTTCAGAGCAAGGTTTGGAGCAATTCATAGTGCTTCTAAAACTAAAAAGTACCTTTTAAAGAATAGCACGGTAGGCAATCGGCTTTTTGTTTTCAGAATTAGCAAACATTGAATTTATTTGTCCCGAAAATTCAAACTGGTGGCTCCTTCTACCTGATAGTAATTTATTTTTGAAATTCCAAAACAATTTCACAGCTGAATTTTGAGCGACTTTTAGTTACGGACTTCTGCTCCAACTATTTTTCTGAAATTCTTCTGGCATATTTATTATGTCAATTAAAGCCGATACCAGAAATTTCAGTAAAAAGTATCAGCAAATTTTTTTACTAGACGCGATTTTCTTTGAACGGAAGGGTCCTTTTAAGCCCTAATTTACCAAAATATATAATGAAATCGGAATATTCCATACTACTGCCGGATGATATCTGTTGTTCTTTGCAAAGTTTCTCAGCCATCGCGTTAAAAGCGAAAAAGTTATGACGAAAACTTTGTCACAGCTAAATGCGCCCGTATTAATTACGGAGCCACCTTAATCAAGACCATTTGAAACTTATTTGACCAAATTTTAACAGACGGGTTTTTAGATAATCAAAAAATATAATTGTTCTGTAATTATTAAATGTGTCACAAAATTTGTCCGTTCGACTTCCATTTTAAAGTCCTCATCATTTAAAACACGATAAAAGTAAAAATTCTGCCAAATATCACAAAATTTTAATGAGTAGATTTTGAGAAATCGTCTTCTGTGTACCATTGCTTTTTCGCCGCCATGTTTGTTTGTTCAACTTAAAACACAAGCCGTCACGTGAGTTACCACTGACCGCCCGCAAAACTGTGTTCAGCCATCTTAAATTAGTTGGTTTCGGAGAAGTTTTTCTTAGAGAAGAGCAATCTCCAAGGTATTAAAGATTACTTCCAGAGCACATAGAGTAGTATGGCGAGCTCAAGAGCCAAGGCTGGTGTTGTAAACAAACTACTGTATTGTAGTGGAAAATAGTCGACCTGGACTCTTAGACAGGTACTCCTTCGATCGTTTGCTTACCTGTACATGTCCTCGAGATTTTTTGAACTGTAGATGTAATATGGATTGTAAACTGTCTATCGTTTTTTATCATTTTACCGGGTACCTCGATCGAATATGTTAATAAACTTGCATAAATTCAATGAGCTTATATCTGTGCTTTGCGCTATCTCTTTCGGGCTTTGCCACAAGTGTCATATGACTTAAATGATATGCATAGACTCAAGTTCCATACATGAGCTCTCCTTTAAAAAAGCTGAATACTGTGAAAGTAGTTGTACCGAATGCGTTTATGTACCCTCGTATATAAACTGGGCTATAATGATCATTTTATATATTTCGTTTTGATTTTTTATACTGTAGAATTCTGTGTCACGATCATTCACTATTTTTCGTTCCTAAATGTTAATTTTAGACTTAACAGAGTCTGTTAAACCTGAGAAAGTCTTAGAATGGAAATACTTTATTTTACCTTCCATCTTTAGTTTGTAAACAGCCAAATGGCAGCTATGTCTAAATGTGCAGATTGTGTGGCGTGAAATTGAACCTTAGGAAATACTATCTACACGACAAGCTGCCCAATGAGTCAATAATTTCAACCTTTATAGTAATGCCAAAATGCTTAAATAACAATGATAATGGTTAAAAGCATAACAATTTTTTACGATTTTTTCCACGGTGAAAGCGTTTCCTTTGTGTTCTTCAACTATTTGTGAAGCTGCGATCTCAGCAATCCAAGCAATCTTGTGATAGTTTTTTTCTTGTTTGTTCCACAAATAAAAGCCTCGGACTCTCAATAAAAGGGACATCTGTATGTGCTCGAACGCTTTAAACTACCTCCTGGTGAATAATTACATAAAATCTTTACAAAATTAAAGAAATGTTCGGGAATGTCTTTATAGCCGATTAGCCGATAAAACGCGAAGGACGCGAGTGAAAGGTAAGCTTGCAGTTTCTCGATTAAGCGAAGGACTTAGAGCTATTTTCCTTCTGACTACTGATCCTTGCCTATTAAGGGATTTTTTGTACCCAAGCTCTAAGCGTAACATCTTGAAGCAATAACTTTTGACGTTTTAGAATTGACTTTTGTTTGACTATAAAATGTTAGGTCAGATCGATCAAACGGCAGAAATAGCAACATGCGCGTACTTCTTCGGTTTTCAAAGAACTGACAAGGTAAATAGAAATTATTTTTCATCTGTTGAAAAACGACGCATCTTTTCCACAAGAAATAACTAGAACCTCCCAGACTTAAGGAGACAAAACCAGTCCGTGTGTCCTTCGTGTTGCGCATTTCTTTCGCGTCGCGCGCGACTACCTTGGCATGCGCAGAAAATGTGCGCAGTAACAATAGTGGGCAGCGTCCTTAAGTCCTTTAGTCTGATACTCCAGTAGACTATTCCCAGTCCCCCATTTTTCCGTAAGGTGGAGATCGAGCGCTGACCGACAGAGGCAGCCATCTTGGTCTTAAGTGTTTTGAAAGAGGACCGGAATCCCGGATTAAAGTCGGTAATTTGAAATCAAGATTGCCTTCTCTGACTATCCTGCACAGTCTATTCTGTTTAAGGTGGGGAAAACATTTACAAAATATACTATAAATAGAAGCCTTTATCTCACCTGTCAAACTCATATGGATAAGTTGGAAATCCTCCATCTACGTAAGAAATCTTTGACTTTGAGTCAGGTTTCTCATTGGTACTAAGAAACAGCTCGCTTCCAGCGTCAGAAGCTGAAAAAAGAGTTATCAAGTACGATCAGTAAAATTTTCTTTCGCAGCCGTCATTAGGAGGCTTAAGCAACTACGACAACGGCTGCAACGGGAACGTCAAAAACCAATTGATTTCATCACAGGCGACCCAGACGTGGTGTGTATCAATATATTAATATTCACATGGACAAAATGGGATGAGTCGTCGAAACTCCCATGAACTAAAATTGTCCAAAAGTCAAACTATAACGAAACAAAGCTAAGATAACTTTAACTGAACGTCTCCTTCTTCTTCCTGGCCGGTTAAAGTGGCATTTTGTTGAGTTTTGCAATCGTAGGCACTATCCACTAAAGAACCTACGATTAACCTACGATATGGTACTGATCTGATCAGTGATCCTGATGTTGCCAAAGCATTTAAATACTACGCTTAATACTCAGGGGTAATGCAAGGGTCCCAGGAGGGAAAACGTGCTAAGTTATGGGGCCCGCGTGCCCATTTCGGAGCAAACATATCAGTGAAAATAGCTTCATTGTATAATTTTAAAAACTATTAGAACGTCGATCTTGAATGTAAACACGACAAACGTGAAATGACTTTCAGGGTCCGAAAAGTTACCGGTACTTTCGAAGAAACCAGCCTGCGAATACAGCCTTTCTCCTTGCTCCGCACCGGTAAGGACTTTAAACGGGCTCCTTTGTTTTTGCAGGGAGGAGCGCGGGCTCATTTCCCGTACAGCGGCTGGTGAGCGTACAGTTCTGCACGTGGGTAAGTACTTTAAGTAGGGTTATTAAAGTACCTACCCACGTGCATCACACTTTTTCATAAATTTCTTTGGCGCCCACTGCACGACTATGACTTTGAAACTTCCCAGTGCGACTTACGAATTTCTCTGTTTAAACCTAAATACAGTCTTTAAGAATTCAACTCCAGGAAAAATCACTCACATTTGACAAATTAAGCGGGTCTAACTATACGCTTGAAACAACAAACATTCATTTCTTAGCGACGTTTTCACCGAAGTCGTCGTGGAGGTTGCTGAAGCTCTCTCTGGGCTGGGAATTAGTTCGCCTGCAGAGCAGGCGGGTTTTTTTTGTTGTTGTTGTTGTTTGTTTGTTTGTTTTTTCTTTCATTTAGCATTTTTCAGGCGAACGCAGGAGCCCATAACCCGGAGCGTTCAACTGCCATAAATTCGTGCAACGGCGTTTTCACAAGTGAGTTTATTTTTAGATAAGCTTTTCCCGCGAAAAATAGCTGTTCCACGAGGTCAATTCCTCCATTTGATCGTTGTTTAGACTGTTGGTAGCTCGCTTGGACCTTTTCACAGTCGGCTATTTCGAAGATGATTTCGATTCAATTCCCTTTGCGTGAATTAGGCGTTGTCGCCGATGAAGTAGACGTTCTGGCTCGGTTTTGCAAATCTTGCTCTGAACTGCTAGCTTCCGTGTAAATACTGAAATTGTCGCTTGAAATACTGTCAGAAGACTCCTCTGAAGATTCCTTACGTGTGTCCGCCATGTTTTTTTCAATGTGAAGGAGTTGTCCTAGTCACGTATTAAAAGTTTATCATTGAAGAAGCAATTGCTAGTGATTGGCTTTTCGAAAGCAATTCGCGGGAAAGGCTTATCTAAAAATAGACCTACTTGTGAAAACGCCGTTGCATAGGCGCAGTATGGAAGTTAGACGCTCCGGGTTATGGGCCCCTGGCAAACGATAGCCTGTTCCAGGCTTTCAGATTATGAGGAAGGGACAAAGAAGAGAGTGCATGAAAAAACAGCAGGGGGAGGGTGGGGTTAGGAGAGAACAAACCCTTCCCTCCTCTTTTCCACTTCCTTTCTTCTTCTTTTCTCTCTCCACTCTCCATTTCGCGCTGCCACTGTCCACTATCTGAAGACTCCCTGAACGCCTGGAAGCCCCTGGAACAGGCTAAACGAGCCATCATGCTTGCCTTTGCAGAACATATATTTTCTTGATCACTCTAGTAATGAATTGTCAGCCGCTTAGTGGCGCCAATGCAGGAAGAAAGTAAAAAGACTTTTCCCTAAATCTAATCTTACCACAATAAGTATATATATGTGTAAGCAGAGAATAGACGAGAATGAGTAATTCCCTCAGGTAGTTAGAGACGAAACTAAACGAACAACTTCTTTCTGATATCCTTAAGTACGAATCGTCAAATGGACTTACAGAGCGTAAAGTGGTAGATTCCGGTCTGCTGTGGAACAAAATACGTCCTTGCTCGAGCACCGAAATAATCAGCCCAACGCTGCGGTTGCTGAAAATCAGGAAGACATATTGTTTCCGATGGCAGCCTTGGATAGCGAGGGTCCATGAAGAGGAATTTTACACGCTTATTATCTATCCGGTCCCATCTTTCTAAATAGATGCCGTTGGTAACTGAAATGGAAACAGTCTCATTGGAATGTTACAAATATTAACAAAACAAAAGTAAATTCGCGCGCTTTGCGAGTCAATTACTTTCATTTACTACTTGAGTGAAGCCTCAAGAGGGGCTGGGACCGGGTGCTGTACTGCAGCTCAGTGAAAAACTTTTACAGAAGTGTACCGTACAAGTGCAGACATTTTTTTAGGGACTGAAAGAGTGCCACAATGGCTACTGACACTTGTAAATTACAGTTGTAAAAGATTCATTTAATTGACCTCAGTAAATGTAGCTCCGACGCTAACATAGTTTGTTTTTTCTCATTATCTGATGTCGAGCATAAGCAAATGCGCAAAGGTCATTCACGCAAATACTATTTTCTGGTCGCTAGCTTTTGCATCTCGATTTATAATACTTATTTGATAGTCAAAATTCCCTTGAAAATCGATCTGGAAATAAACTGGTTGATGGAAACGCCACTGAATGGACACAAAGGAGGTGATCTCTCCGGGTTAGGGGCTTCCGAAGAAAAAAACTTATCTTGAAAAGCACGGTTTTAGTTGTTATTGGCGCCCCCGACGGTCAGAAAAGGGACCCCTTTCGTATACCTTTTATTGACAAATATGGTACCCCTGCTACATACACGAAGCTTAACAGTCGGAGGTCGTGATTGATTGATACAGTATATCATTTATTAGTGAAGAATAATTAGGGGATAGGGGAGGGGATGGGGGATTTATTACTTTCTTCCCCTGAAAAGGGGGGCTTGTTAGTGGGAGGGGGCTTAATTGAGAGGGGGGCTTAATAGAGGATTTACGGTAATTCAGTTCATGATATTACTTACGGTTGCACGGTGGTTTCCAGGAACCAAATGTTCGCCGCTTTCTAACCAGTCCATGTTCAGCCTCTAGGATCAGCACAAAAACACAATCACTCTTTTTAATCAAGCAAATAAGCTCGTCTCAAACTGAGAAACTATCGATTCTTCTGAGATTCTGAGTTTCATGAGGTATTACAGCACCTAAACACCTTTATTTAAACAGAGGTTTGGTTCGAAAGGGTTCTTCGTTTTGCGATAGAGGACGTTTGAATTTCTGGCTTTTGCGTGACGCGGCATTTAGCTGGCGGCCGGGAAGGCTCTTCTGTGGGTTAAAAACATTACCAATTTTGAGAGATTTTACTATCTAAACATTCCTTGTCTCAGAATAAATATGACTTTAATAGTTTATGAGTTTTTCAAGCGATGAAGTAACGCATTAGTAGGAAAACTCAAAAATAGATGTTTCTGTTGGTTTCCGGCGGCCATATTTGTGCCCCTCAAAGGGACACAAACATGGCGTCTCCATACAAAGATTTATAAATTTGAGTAAAACGTTTTTCCTAATATCTCGCATATAAAATATCGCACAGACCTGATTCTTGGCGAGGCCTTTTGCTTATTTATCTTCTTTTATTTCCTAGATTCGGGACTTTCTGTATTGAATGGTTTGCAATTTTATTTTTGATTGTGTGATAGTGAAAACCGAGAATAAACGGTACGGTTTTGGCCAATTCTTTATTTTCTCTGCGAGACATCAACTTAACACTTGGACTTTTGCCCCCCAGAAGAAACGTGGCATGGCGTGATTCTGTGAGTGTTGAGAGTTCTAGGTTAGGGCTTAAATCAGAGTGCGCGGATATTTTTCATCAGAGCTTTCTCTGGTTTTTACGCCATACTGACGAGCCCCAAAGAGGGCGAAACAGCTGTCTATGGCTACAATCCCGCTCTGTTTTGAGTTCTTTCGGTGTCGTGTTGATGTCTTGCAGAGTTAATTTTCACGTAATACTATCAGCATTGCAGTATTCTGCTTGCAGAATTTAATATCTCTACTGGTACCGTAATACTGTGAACAATCTTATTTCACCGAATACCGTCAGCCAAAATGATGAAAAACCGTATACCGCAGAGCTACATGATACCCCAATACCGCACGTTAAAATTAAAATTACCAAAATAACGCGTGAAAAAAAGCCCAATACCTCAATACCGTAAATCTCCATGTCCCCCTCAATCATTGGATCTCGAGAACGAAAAACAACAACAAAATAATTACAATGGTGCTAAAAGCACTTAACGTACCTGTTGATACGCGCTCTTTTTCACTTTGTTGGCGCCCTTTTGAAAACTGAAAAAGCAAAGAGTATACTGCGCAGTAGAGAACTGCAGTTAAATACTTCATTGCACGTCGCTGGTTCACGACTCAACAAGGACGTTTCACGATGTTTTATTTTTGATGGTTAAATTACTTTTTGTCAGACAGACATTGAAGTAAGATGAGCCACCTGCTGGACACCTACATCGCAGATTCATAGAAAATCACTACCAGCAAGCAGATGTTGTCAAATTGTCAGCTGAAAATTAAAATAATAATAATAATAATAATAATAATAATAAAACGGTAGATTTAACAACCAGCTACTTCTGTGATATTACAGTTGTTGAAGTGTGGAATACCTCGTAAAGTCCAGGCTCCCTTAATTTTTTACCCAAACGGGAAAAGAAAATGCAGAAAACAAGAAAAGAAAGAAAAATAAAATAAAGAAACAAATATTATATATGATTAACTTAAAAATCATTGCTTAGATGATTTCCCCCGTACAAAGGCAAAGTAACTTTCTGCTCTTATCATCGAAGGGATAAGATTCCATTTTCATTATTCCATTTTTCGGAAGGAAGCTAAACAAATGATAGTCAGCGAGCGCTAGGTTGAATATGAGTCGAGTGGCTTGCGACTGCTTGTAGTGCCGTGGTTTTGGTAAAGTAATCATGTTGTTGCATTTTGAGTGCTTGGTACGTACATTAATGTTGGAAAGTGCTGAATTTTTCTTCTTTCTTTCAAAGGGTCTATGGACAGTAAACGCAGCATTCCAGTCTTAATCTCGTTTTATAAATCTTGCTGCTCGTCTCTTGACCGCTCTAACCTTGTCTATGTGATATTGCTGGTAGGGATCTCTTACAGCAGGAGCAAATTCTAAATGAAGTCTAAAAACACATACATTGCAGCTGGTGGCCGACGTTACTGGTGTAGAGATATCTTACAAGAATTTAATTGGGTGAGAATTTTACTATGTACAAATCTTTCTAGTCTTTTAGTTGATAATGGTGAGAGTCCATTCCATTTGAATTGGTAAGTTTTCCTTTCGTTTATTCTTATTTGCAAAGGAAAATTTTCCAATCGAAAATGCATCCATTTTCTGTTCGACAACTTATTCTGTCGAGTCAAAAACAAGCCTGTCTATTCGTGCAATCGCACGAACAAGCTGTTTGTCTCAGAGTTATGCTAACTTTAATTTCTGATATATTATGAGACGCAATTTTATCGTTTGGGAACTTGTATTATGTCAAGTCCACAAAGATTCAATCTTTCCACTCGTTAAATTCGAACGAGAGGACAATTTGTTGCAGAGCCCCTCACATCATTTAAAGATCTTTGAAGTCTCTCTAAATGAGATGCATTGTTCGGGCTCATTGTGCGTTCATCGCTGCCGCGGCGATGACTGACCGGCGGCAGACATGTTGTGGGCTTCGTTCAGCAGTCATGCAAAAAAACCACGAAAAATCCAACGCAACGTGAGAAGTATCTTTATCCACGTTTCCCGCGTAGTTGATCTCGAGACGAATGTAGAATAGGGCACGCCCTTCTCTTAGCCCTTTATACATTCTTTCGTGACAACTCCTTTTTCGCGGTTGGCAATGATTTTCAATTTCTCTATTTATATATACGGCTCATACGAGTCGACAACTCGTTGTGTGGCCATTGCTGGGCAATTTCCAGCTCTCTTAAATGAGATGCATTTTTCCGTTCGACAAATAACGTCACCCTGTCGGATCTTCCATGCAAGAAGAAAATGATTCCATCCATTCGTACTACACGTGCGAACCAACAATTTGTTAAATGGGCCCTTTACACTTGGCAATGACTTTTTCTATTCATACGCCTCGTATCGTGAGTCGATTGACAGCCGTGTTGCAGGGCCCTTTAAACTTGACAGTTTCCTCCCACCGAACTCTTTCACGTGAGATACATTTTGCCGACCACCGATCGAAACCTGGCATTTACCGTGGTTGTTTAGGAGAAGTTTATTTGTATAATTCTTTTACAATTATTTGTGATTTGTTGGCTTCAAACAGTACATAACTTGCCAGACTTACTTGGTGGAACAGGCAAATTGGTCCTCAAGAAGGCCGAGGGTATCACTGTGTAATTTTTCCCGTCAGGTGTCTGCATTCCAACTTCTAAGTGATCATTTTGATGATCGTCTTTCATTATCGTTTCCATGTAATAATATTTTCCCTTCACCAGAGGAATAGGAAGTGATATTTGGTTCTCATACCTATATAGATTCATACATTTTAAGGTTGATTATATTACTGGTTGTCCCAGATATGGTCCTTTATTTAATCCCGTCACCCAATCTGACCCTTTGAAGCTTAATTAGAAAACAGTAAAGATAAAACGTATGTTGATAAGCACTGCCCTAAACTGTTTCGAGGTGCTTTTTGTACTTGCTTCGGTTATACGCTCCTCCGTTTATAATCCCTCTCTGTGCGGCACATGCTCAGTTGTTGTGCAGTGCATTCATTGAGAAATGTGTGATGGACTTAATATACGACTACAAATTATAAACATTACAACTTAAACGAACGAACTCGGGCTCGAAAAGCTACGAGCCTGGTGGTAGAAGAAACGAGAACTCTTTGATATTTAGCCCAGGGCTTACAAGGGACTCTTTACCGAGATACATTTCTTTGTTTTGTTTTGTTTTTCTTTTTAACATCCCCAAGTCTCGGAGCTAAATATGAACTTAACTAACTTTTCAGTTAATATTCTTAACTCTAAACTGTGTGCGGTACGCTGTTTTCTGCAAAAAGCTAGGAACTGAAATCAATAACATGGTATGTTCATCATCGAGTTTGTTTATAGATTGTTCCTAGTTCATAATTTTCCTTATATAAGATTGAGCTCGAGCGCTGACCGTTACGTGCGGCAATCTTGGTCTCAAATGTGCCGAAAAGGAAGGGACGAAAAAGAACTTTTCTTTCGTCCCTTCCCATGAGTCCTCGCACGCCTCAACCTAGCCCCAATCTTCTCTCACCCCAGAAACAGATAAATAGCGACTGGGTACTAGTCTACCGAAATCGCCAAATCGGGGTTCAAGTGGATTTTCCACAGATCATCCACAGCTTAAAGTCGGTAATTTAAAAACAAACACGGTCACCTGTAACTATCCCGAGCCCCCTAGTCTGTGTAAGGTGGGGGAAACATTTACAAAAAGACGCTATCACTGAAAAATTAATAGAACTTTTATCTCACCTGTCAAACTCAAATGGATATGTTGCAAATCCTCCATCTATGTGAGAAATCTTTGACTTTGAGTCAGGTTTCTCAGTAGTACTAAGATACAGCTCGCTTCCAGCGTCAGAAGCTGAAAGAAAAAGAGTTATGGTGTATGCATTGATTCCTAAGTTTCCTTTCCGTGTCAAGGCTGGCTAGTTTATTTCATTCATGATGCCAGTTACTTGAATTATTACTTTTGAATAGGGAGGTTAAGCATCACGTTTACGTCAAACGGCAAACGCAAATTCGTACCACGTGACAAACTTTCCTCTTTACTTGTCGTTTACTGTTCATTATTTCTACGCCCAAATTAGTAGTTTCACGCAATTTTTAATCTATAAGAATTGCTTTTGAGCTGTTTTTATCTGCTCTTTTTCTATTTTGAGAAATTCTCAACTCAAATCTGACGTTTGCCATTCGCCGTATACGTGAAGCTTAAACTCTCTAATGACAAAATCACAAAGTGTTGTTTTACAAACAACAAAATGAACTTTGAAAAACAATTAGACTGACAAGTTTTAAAAAAACGATAATTGCAATCCGTTACACTCTTCTTCAAGTTTTTCCATCCGTGCCTCCTTTAGCAGTGGCGGATCCAGGGGAGCGGCACGGGAGGCCCGGTTCCCCCCCCCCCCCCCCCCCCCTTATTTTTGGACCAAACTGTTTGCATCTAAGGTCAAAATTTCAGTTATTTTGAAAATGATCGAATGAACCTATCGGTTAGCGAAGCAAAATTGACCGGTTACGTTTGGGTGGTAGGTACTGTGCTACTATTCAACAGCAGGTTTTGATTTTCAAATTTGCCTTCGGACACAAAAAGTCACCGCGCCTTTCAAGAAACGGGCCCCAGGAGCCAGTTTTCGGGCCCGAAGGCAAATTTTAAAATTAAAACCTGTCAAAGATGACACAGTTAGTAATTTAAATATCAAAATACCCTTACAGAGCATGAAGTGGTAAATTCCAGTCTGCTGTGGAACAAAATACGTCCTTGCTCGAGCACCGAAATAATCAGCCCACCTTGGCGGTTGCTGGAAATCAGGAAGACATATTGTTTTCGATGGTAGCCTTGGATAACGAGGGTCCATGAGGAGGAATTTAACACGCTTGTAATCTATCCGGTCCCATCTTTCCAAAAAGATGCCGTTGGTAACTGAAATGGAAACAGTCTCACATGCACTGGATTGTTGCAAACATTTGTCTCTGAAGGTGCAGTGACTACCGTACAGGTTGTCGAAAGGTCAGTCACTGTCAACAACAGTAGGAAGCTTAAGCAACGACGACGGCGACAGCAACGAGGACGGCAAAAAACAATTCGTTTAGATTGGCAAAACAACAATTTTGCGTGCATCACGCCTCTTTCATTTCAGTTTGCCGTCACTGTACGACTACGACGTGAAAATGCCTAATTTCACGTTTTGTGGAGGATGATAAACACAAGGCAACGACTTGCTTTTTTTTTCCTGGACTTCGATACAGTCTTTTAAAACTCAACTCCAGAAACAAATCGACAACATTTGACGAATTAAACAAGACTCCGGATGAGATGGAATAAGCGCGATGAATTAAGTTTGAAGCAGCGCGACTTCACTTTTTGAGGGACGTTTTCGTAGCCGTCGCTGTCGTTGTTGCTTTTAAGCTCCTTAGTCCTTAGAACTGACTTAGTACGTTTACCTTGAAGAGCATGATGATCAACCTACGAATGAAATGACTCCTGGGTTCAAACCTTTCACAAAACAAAGTACAGCAAACGCTTTGTGGGTCAATAACCACGTTCGATATATTGAAATTCTAACACGACTCCGAGGCTTTCTGGTAAGTTTTCGATATTTGGTTTGGTTTTCTTTGTTCTCAAGTTTCTTCTGGGAATTGCGAGACAATGGAGTCTTGAGAAATTTGCAATTTTGACACTAAAGCCTTGGAGTCATGTTAGAATTTTAATATATCGAACGCGGGCTACACCCCCCCATTTACCACGTGGGTGAAGCTGGCCGGGGTGGGGCTGGGGTTAGGTACAGTTCATTGAAGAAAGCTGTGATGCGCTTAAAGGGGCTATCGCGAGGCTATTATTGTTTTAGGTCAATTCTTTGATGAAGTCATTATTACCAACGAGCAGCCTCGTGAAGACGCGAAGCTACGAGGCGGCTTCCTAATACTGCCGTGCGCGAACGTTACAAGACAGCCGAATGAATCTGGAAGCGATGAAACATAAGGTAGTGTAAGGTAACTTTTTTGACGTAATGCAGAACAGAGAATGCAACGTTTTCGAGCGAATACGTGATACAGAACACTAAGAATCCACGATCAGAGCCGTGCGTGTGTTTGTGAGTCCCGCGCTCATCCCGTCTTCAACCATTTGTCGGGTGGATTCTTTTGCAACATACGCGTATCACATTTCATCTTTCTTATTCATACCTAATGGTTCAAGAGTTTTACCTTTCTCGATGAGGTATGCTTCTCTAGCTTTTCGTACACTGTCTCCGTCTCTATTAATATTTCGAACTTGGGCTACCTGTGGTTTTTAACCTCTTGTAAGCGACTACTTGATATACCGTAAAATTCGAAAATAAGCCCCTCCATGTATAAGCCCCTCCAAATATAAGCCCCCCAAAGCGGTAACGCAAAAAACCCTCCGTTAAAGCGCCCCTCCAAATATAAGCCCCCCGGGGGCTTGTACTTGGAAAATTGACCTCAAATACAAAGTAAAACAAAGCAAAAACGGTAATTTTACTTCCGACTATAAGGCTAGCCCAATCGATTTTGAAACGCCAATTTCTCTCCGTAGATAAGCCCCTCCAAAAATAAGCCCCTCAAAAAGGGCCTTTGAAAAATATAAGCCCCTGGGCTTATTTTCGGAATTTTACGGTATGTTTCAATGTTCGCTGTATGTACTACACTACTCAGAGTAAACAAAAAATGTTTACTGACTACACAGAGTAGCATATCGTAACTGCTTGCTTGCAAAAAATTCTCTTCCATAAAATAGATGAGTCCGGACCTCTTCTTGGAAGAGACCCCCGGTGATTTGATTCTTGTAAGCGACCACCTCCCGTTAGCGATCACTAAATTTTCGC
>OZ037779.1:43450495-43492995 GCA_964035525.1 Porites cylindrica | reverse complement strand
AAAAACGCCGTATTGAATACTTCCAAGTCTTTTCTTGCCTTAAAAAAGTCAGCCCTAGGATTTTGTCGACTTTTAAAAGATCGTTCCCTAAAAAAATGGGAAAAACACTGAACTCACACATTATATATCCACTCGCTAGGAGGTGAATATTGTTGAATAGTCCGAGATAGCGAACCAATCAGATTGCCTAAATCAACAAGATCACTAAGTGTGAATATACTAATGCAGAATATTCACTGATTGAGTAGCCAATCAGAGTGCGCGAAAAACACTTCCCACCGTTTTAGTATATACACTTGGACAGTCTGAGATCATGAGAAAGGCTTTAAACTGATATCAGACAAAAACAAAACTTAAATTTAATTTCCTTTGTTATTCTTAAGAACCAGAATTGAGAAATGTATTGCTAGTCAACGGTATAGCTGACAAAAAAATGGGTGGGACGCCCCACCCCACCCATTTTTTGAAGGAAAAGTCCTGGGGACGAGGTTGTATTGTTGGTTTTCTCATGACGTCACTAAAATTCAAACTAAAAAACTATCGATCCTACCGAGATTTTACTTTCACGATGCATTAGAGCAGCTGAAAACTAATTTTCATACAAATTTTCGCTTCCAAAGGGTTCTTGGTTTTGTGATAGAGTACGCTTGAATTTCTAAGCTTTTGCGTGACTCGGCATCTACATGACGGCCAAGAGAGCTGTCATGTATGTTAAAAAAATGAATTATTTCAGGAAATTTTGATATCTAAACAGTTCACGTATTAGAAAAAGTATTACTTTAATGTTTATGAGTTTATCGAAGAATAAATTCACGCTTTTGTAGCAAAACTCGGTAGCAGATGTTTCTGTTGGTTTCCGTCGGCCATGTTGGAGCTCATGCAGGTCAGCACCAGTATGGCGTCTCCATACAAATCTCTATAAGTTTGGGTAAAACATTTCTTCGGATTCGGATCTGACCTGAATCTTGGCGAGGGTCTTTTTATATGTACTTCCTTTCATTTCCAAGATTCTGGACTTTATCTATTGAACGGTTTTGATTTTTATTTTGATCTGTTTTGAATGGCGTGATACTGAAAACCAGCAATAGCTGACCCTGTCGCGTTTTATGACCCATAGAAGGACAATAACTTTTGGAATCTCCTATTAGGTCAAATTAGTCACGTTATACTGCCACGCTAATTTTGGGGGGGGGGGGGGGGGGCACAGAGATTGGGAGAGGCGTTCGTTAAAATACTGCTAATCGTTTCCTGCTTAGAGTGGCTAACTTGCTTATTTTTATTCAAAATGGCGGAATTTGAAGAGTTACATTTAAAAATGGTACTCATTTTTCTTGTTACGAAAGTCTTTCAAAAGGGTATAGTGTTCAGATGAGTTTCTTATGTTTAACTCTCACATGAGATGCTACGTCATACAATGGTCAGTGACAAAGTGGTGGCCTCGACAGTTTGCACAGACACCCTCACCCGGGAAAAAAAATCTGCATATCAAATTAGAAGTTATGTAAAAAGTTATTCTACAGCCCCGACTTAACTGAATGGTACTCATTTTTCTTGTTACGAAAGTCTTCCAAAAGGGTAAAATGTCTCACTCTCTGACTTCAGATTCTATGTCACTCAATGGTCGGCGACAAGGTCTTATGGTTACCGAGATCTCACTTTGTCTTGAGCTGAAAAGTAGAAAAGGCCGTGGGAGGCCTGGCCACGAGATTATGGCTGCCGCCCTCCCCAAGCCCTCCCCTCATAAAAAATCGTTCCGTTGCAGCCCAGTTAGAAACGCCTTTCGGCGATTCTTGTTCTTTTCTAACATTAGATATTGCCTTTTTAAAATTTATTTGAAAATACTCCCGGGGGCCCGGGGGTGCAATATTTCGTGCAAGGATGTTTTGAACAGACAATGCAATTATCTTCCTGTAAATACTACTGGAAACTTCAGTTAAAGTGTTACAAATTCCGAGGATGAGGGATACATTATTGTTATTGAATATTGTCCAAATGTCGATGTTGCCTTAACGATATTTTGAAAGTCAAAAAAATGTGTGTAATTACTGAAGAGAAGCAATCACTATACAGCCACATGTAGGGTGGGGTGGGGAATGCGAATCAATATTTACCCATATGTCAGTTCGGCCAGGGAACACAGCAAAAACCGGCCAAAGACGGCCATCTTGGACAAAAATAGTTGTGAAGTTTATGGTTCTTTTCGTTGTTCTTTCGGTACATCTTTCGTTCGTCGGTTCTTCTCTTGTCGCAAAATGGCAACGAGAAGGACAGGGCAACTAGTACAGCGTAGCACGGCCTCTAGTGGAATTTCACCCGAGGATAACCCGGACATCGAAGGTAACGAAGGTTACGAGAGCGACGAAGAGACAGGCGACAGAAAAGAAACTCGACTCACTCTGATGGAAGAAGTGCTACTGTTAGGTCTTAAGGATAAAGAGGTAAATTTTAGAAGCTTTCGTTTGTCCTTGATGTCGTTAGGTCTCTACATAATGAACTATTTCGCTCCTGATCGCTAGGGTTATACGTCATTTTGGAACGACTGCATTTCATCTGGTCTGCGTGGCTGTATGGTGATTGAGTTAGGATTGCGCGGAAGAATCGAACTCGAGAAGACTGGAATGCGGCGAAGGAGCTTGCTTAACAGGCGGGTTTTATGCAAGAGCGATAATTTAACTGGCGATGTACTTTTGGATGAAGCCTTAAAGCACATTAAAGAGACCGATCCCCCAGATACTGCGCAAAATTGGATCGAACTACTAAGCGGTGAGTGAGAAAACGTAATTATTCATGTCGTCATCTTCTTGCCACCATATTCAATTTGGTAGAATCAAACACCATGAAAAATTCCTATCCCTGTCTTTTCGTACATTGCGTTTTTTCGCCGCATTTAGCCCACGAAACATCCCGATTTGCTTTTAAACTTATTATTTGTTTTCGTTGCCTATGTTGAACTTTTATGAGTTAATCCCATGCGTCGATTACGTGTTGATAATCCAAAAAAGCTAAAAACTAAGTGTTTTCTGGTTTATGTTGTGCATTTGGATACTGGAAAGTATAAGAATAAGAATTTTTCTCAAGAGACTGAATTTTTGGAGGTTTTAGAACAGATCGTGGTCGGCATTGGATACGGTGAACGTGTCACTGTTTAGCATATATCTGTATATAATGTTTGCAGAATTAAAAAACCTTTTCGGGTCAATTTTAAAGTTACGACCTATAACTTCTCCTCGTAGATCCTTAATACTTGTACCGCGTTAGTAACACTTGTTGAGACATTTTTGTAATTTGATTGCATTTGGGAAAATAATACAGACTTACATGTGCGTCTGAAATTTCTGTAGGAGAAACAGTAGCTTCTACAAAACTCAGACATTCTTTCTGCTTGTTACACAAATTCCTTCTTAACTACATCCATGTGACATGAAAAGAAACCTGTGAGCATGTATCCAGCCGTTGAAGATACTTTAAAATTGGTGTGCGTCAAATCAGGATATGATCATTGGACCTTTTTGAATTTTAATGAATTACAGTGTATGTGATTGCAGTCACATGAAAAATGTCGCTTTTCAACCACAGTAACAGACCAAAATAATGACATCTTGAAAAATTGATATTGCACCCCAGAAAATTTAAAAGTAAAAGCAGGGAACAGTAATGTTTCCTTTTAAAAAAGAAGCCTCTTTTACCATCAGGAGTTTCAATAAAAATTGAAGTAGCGGGCAGGTTTGACCAACTGTATCAGCAAGGGGCATGCTTCCCCAGAAAATTTTGACACTTCAAAGCCTTAAAATGTGATTTTTAGCATTCTGGGGACTAAACTGATGACAGAAGAGTGTATCTCTCATTCAAGAAAATGCAGCTTTCATCCATCTTTTTGATTTATCAGTCACACAGTCAATTCCTACAATGATAACTAAATTATGTACTTTTGCACATAAACAAATTCTGTTTAAGCCTGTGAAAAAGTGACTAAAATATAGAGTTCAGATGACTGCATGATGTAAAACTAGTGGGCCTTTATGAAAACACATCATAATTATGTTTTCATTCAGATTTTATGATATATTATTCAAACTAGTTGCTTAGTTGCTTGTAAGAGCTGACTTCTATGAGCAAAGTAGCTGAAGCATTTTATTGCCCGTCAGTGCGTATTGAAACCCCTAATCTTGATCCACTAACCAAGTGAATTTTAGCTTTGTTGTCATTTTGTTAGATGTGCTGTGGTGCAACTTTGAGACTGGTTCAAATTATATTTTCCTTTTAATATTTCAGATATTATCATCCATCACAATATCCCAAAACCTTTGAAGTAAAATTTGCAAGGTTGCATTTGATTATTTCTCTTGAAATTTTCATTTATAATAATAATAATAATAATTTTAATAATCATCACCATTGTTAGGCAAATTAATGCTTTTTATATTTTGTTATCTTTTACGATGATTTTTATATTTTAAAGAATTTTGGCGGACAAAAAATAAAATTTGGCTAAACATTTCTGTGTTGGAGTCAAATCAATCCTGTCAGTAATTCTCTGGAGTCATGGATATATTTTTGAATTCAAAAAATGCCAAATTTGCTGTATTTTTTTATCCATTAGTCCCCCCTGTAAATTTTCTTGTTGCTACATGAAAGTTAGTGTTGTATTCTTAACATATTTTTTATTTTTCCTGCAGGAGAGACGTGGAATCCCCTAAAACTTAGATATCAGCTCAGGAATGTGCGTGAGCGACTTGCAAAGAATCTTGTTGAGAAGGGAGTGCTCACAACGGAGAAACAGAATTTCCTCTTGTTCGACATGACAACACATCCTCTTGTGGATTCAGGTCTCAAACAAAAAGTTGTAAAAAAAGTTCAGGATGCAGTCTTATCAAAATGGGTGAATGATCCTAATAGGATGGATAAAAGAGTGCTGTCATTGATTTATCTTGCACACTCCTCTGATGTTTTGGAGAATGCATTTAATCCTCTCTCTGATGACGATTATGAACTAGCAATGAAAAGGGTTCGAGATCTCTTAGAACTTGAACCCGAGGAGCAAGCACAGAAGCCAAATGCTAACGAGGTCATGTGGTGTGTAATTTCAGCTTTCATTAAATAAATGGGCTGGACTAGGTAGGACCAAGCAACTTAAAGGTAATGAAATCATAGATAAGGTCATCGCCTGGGCACTAATGAGCTGCTGTATTAGACCAGAATGCTGACTAACTTGTAGTTTAGTCTTAGTGCTCATTCGTATAAGTAACGTATTCACTGGTTATTAGTAGATAGCATTGGTTTTTATGGTAATTAAAAAACGACTTAGGAGTTTTGTGGAGATTCTCTTCCATCTGTGATGCTACACATTTCTATGTTGTCAAAATAATGCTGTGTAGCTTTGACTTGGTCATAGGAAGGAATGTGAGAGGTGTATCAAATCAATTGAACATAGAATAAAAATGTTAAATTACACCTCACAATGGCTGTTTTCCATCCATCTTATATACGTTAAGAAAAGCAGCTGCAATAATTAAGTCCTCTTCGCTGTAGCTTGAAATCTTATCAATGCCACCCCAAGTTTGGTAATAGTAATACCAGTCATTAATAACTGATTAGAGTAGATTGCAATGTATCTTTTGTTACCTCTCCAGTTTTCCGAGATATTTTTGACAAATTTGTGACACCTTTGATCTTAATATGTCGACTTCTGGGCCATGGAAATTTGTTTGCATTGACCAGGTAGTGCCTTATTATATTACTATAAAGCTGTTCTAAACTGTATGATAACAAACATAATAATTATTTGATTGTGAATA
Source organism: Porites cylindrica (assembly GCA_964035525.1). Classification (NCBI taxonomy): domain Eukaryota; kingdom Metazoa; phylum Cnidaria; class Anthozoa; order Scleractinia; family Poritidae; genus Porites; species Porites cylindrica. Next base: position 43,487,200 of record OZ037779.1, on the reverse strand, counting down.
TAATTCTTCCAGGTGTCACACACACCACCGAAATGCTTCTAGTTATGGACTTTTACCCTGAACTTTCATTAAAAAGCCTTACAGTTTTACTAAATTAGTTGCTTTTCTGCACCAATCTTCCTCTTAATCCAAATTTTAATTTCCTATAAAGTACAATCATTCTTTGATAGGCATCGCTGAAATGGTAGATACATTTTTTGTGGGTACTGTTTGTTATGACTGGGTATTGAAGGTGAGGAAGTGAGATTTGTTAACTAATGATCTACTTTCTTGGACGAAAGGATTATTTTGATTGTCTATGTTCCTTTTGAACTTCTTAACATAAAACAGGAAGTGCTATTAAAAAACATTGTTCAATGTTAGCTCTCAACATTTGTAGTTCATTTGTCTCTGTTTAAATATGTGGTCAAGAGGGCAATTCCTAGAATAAAGATGTACACAGGTCTGTATGATGTGGTATATGCCAGAGAGGAAACTAAACCTCTGGTTAAGGCTATGCTTTGTGCAAGCCAACACCAAAATCTATGTTATGGGCACGAACCTGTGTACTAGGATTTGAGTAATTGTCATGATTGTCGATTCGCCAATCCTGTTGCAGGAACTTTCAAAACACACTTCTGGTAAATCATCGAGTCCATCCGAGGCCCAGAACAAGGTTCTCTCCAATGCTTCGCAGATGTTTACAGCGAGGGTTAGATCACGTCCAAGACTTACTAAGGCTATTTAAGGGAAATATATCAGAGGGAATATGGCATTGTTCATTTGCTTAAAAAGTTCATGTCACAAGTGTAAAAAATGTCCGTTGTTCACAGTAGAAAGTTTAGTGATTGAACAGTTTGGTTGAGGTGTCCAAACAATACTTCCCTTTTGTTTTGTAAGAGGGTTCAGGGTTGTCACTAAGAATGGTGGGGAATCAAACAGTGAAGGATTTCTTTTGGTTCTATTTTTCCTCTATTTCCCTTTGAAAGTAGCCGGGGGCCACATTCATAGTAGCGGAGGGAAATCCCCGGCCCCTGCCTCTTAATGACAGCCCTGGGGTTGTAGTATAGTTAAGACACAATCGTCATTGGTAACAGTATAATGTGGGTAATTACCAGAAGATAAACAGCAGCTTTGTATGCTTCACATATTTGAATAAAATGTGAATATTACTATAAATTGTACAGTACTGGGGCATTCCCAGCCTTTTTGAAAGAAATGGGATTGGGGGCTTCTGGCTTTTCTGAAATTAGTCACTGAAGAAAAATTAATCATATGGATGGAAAATTCTCTCAAGTACAAACTGCGGCTATCTTGCAGCTTCATGTACTTGCAATTGGCAAACTTACTCTTGCTAAACATGTGTTTTGAATATCATAGAGCAGCCTCGGAATCGTGGTACTTGGAAGAAGATTATCCAATCACAACGTTTTTTGAAAACAAGATTCTCGATTTTTTTTGCAAACGGACTAATAACATTCATAAATATTTTGAGGGTTGTTGCGTGAGAGGTCAGGTACGTTCAAATGGTTTGTTAAAAAGTTTCAACAGTTGCATTACCACATGCATAGTTGAACCTTGAATTTCCTTGTTCCGTTTGCAAAAAAAAACTTGAGAATCTATTGTTTTCAAATAACGTTGTGATTGGATAATCTTCCAATTGACATGGTTCAAGTAGTCGCACTGTAATATTGATATATACTAATATTATTGATATATACTAATTTCAGCATTTGTTGTTTTAACTTTCAATAAATTTTCCTTTCTTGCTGTCTAGTGGCACTGAATAGCTACAAAGTACATTGTGTACTATCTTTTTCTTGAAGGGTGGGTTTTTTTTAATAAGGATGGTATTAACCCTTTCAGCCCCAATATCCACATACAAATTCTCCAAACTGATCTCTATACATTTCCTTTAAGAATTAGTTAAGAGAATTTGATAAAAGATCAAAGTATTTTTCTTAGGTGATCATTTTATTAATAATTTCTCATAACCTGATCTCATATTGGGACTTAAAAGGTTTAAGGTTACCAGGCCTTAAAATTGTGGTTTGACATCAGATGAGATCTATAATCTTTTTCAAGTGATGCCAACATTGCAATACGTTTAATGTTTCTTCAATTAATGACGTCTGTACTTACAGTGTTAAACTCTTCTTTGTTCATTTATTCGTCGGTTCCCGATCGTTAAACAATAGTTTTGTAATTAGTAACATTTTGTAATTGGCAACATTTTTGTCTGCTAAAACTGCCTGGCCAAACCATGGCCAATTGACCACTCAAGGAATACCATAACAAGCCATAATGCTCTTTGTTTGTCACTCCAAAATTTTGCATAAGCATTGTCTTCAGTTTCTCTTGGGAGTTAAAATGGCCCCAAGAGAAACTGAAAACAATTCTTATGGAAAATTTGGGGTAACAAACAAATAGCATTATGGTATGTTATGGTATTTTCTGGAGTGGTCAATAATGGGGTCTTAATGTCGAACTATTTAAAATAAGACAAAAAAAAGTTGAAAGAGTAGATAGGCAATATCGACAGAACACCAGTAAAAAATTAAATAATTTTATTTAGAGGAAATCTCTGATATCATTTTAAAAATGCTTAGTTTTGGGCGCGCATCCCGTACACACCATTTTAAAACAATAAGTCAACGGTTAGCATTTTATAAATGACTGATTTACACAAACCCTAAATTATTACTGCTCGCAAGGAGTATAAGCCATATGTATTCAATAAATAAATGCATGTGTGATAGATGATATCTGTACAACATTTAACTGCCTGAGGTGATAAAACATTATATATGATTATCTAACGTACAATACCTTAAAAATTACTGAAATGTTTTGAAGCGGCGTGTCAGAATATGTCTCCATCTGACTGTTCGTCAGAAAATTTGTATACATTATATTTCTATAAGTTAAAAATATTTTGATCAGATTCTTCAAAAACAAAAATTAAATGCAAATTTCATTTTAAGGTACAAAACCAATGAGATGCAAATACTCTTTTAACAATCTTAACACCACGAATACACAAGTTGCGGCACGTCAACGTTCCTGAAATATGTTACCAGATTACATTGTCTACAGCGTTTTCATTTTCCGTTCCAAAACAACGAAACGGCAGCCATGTTGGTGTACCAAGAAAATCCTCTGAGAGTTGAACTCTTTTTGCAAGTAAATGCTTTCTTTTGTTCCAATAAATTAGCATAGATGCTGGCCACGTAGAGCGTTTTCACTCACGTGGCCAGCATCTATGCAAATTTATTGGAACAAAAGAAAGCCTTTGCATAAGAAAAGAGTTCAACTCCCACAGGATTGTCCTGGTGCACCAACATGGCCGCCGTTTCATTGTTTTAGAACACCAATATGGCCGCCGTGACGTCTTGTGAAAACGCTATATTGGGCTACGTCCAGAAAAATCCAGATATGTTAGAAACCGCAGACGTTTTTTACACGAATCAGCCTTCCGTCCACACGAACCCAGTGAATCCGGACACCGAAACCGCACTGTTTTGAAACCGTTCTCCAGATGGGCTGGGTTGTTCAAGGCAGGCTTAAGATAACCCAAGGTTAGTGCCAAATTTGAATTCAGATATGAAAGCTTAAAAAGCAAATTCAATTTAATCCCTATTGCCTACAATTTGATGATTGGATGCTCTAAAAAGTCAAGAAAAATTTATCCAAGAAAATACTTTTAAACAAAAGAAAGAGGAACCCAGGTTGAAATTTAACCCCGGCTTAATACCTCATCCACACCAATCCAGATAAAACATATGCGGTTTTAAAACGAACGAATCAACCATACCTATACCATGACAACGGTTAAGCAGCTTTAGCATAATATTTTAAAAAATCTTGTAATGTCAATTGTCCGCTTCAAGATAATCTACCAATTTATGCATACTTCTGCACAGTGTCTGTAAAACTGAATACACAAAACCACCCAATCCAATCACATTCAATTGCCATCCAGGAAAACCATTTTTCCCCTGGAAACGTAATTAACCTAAAGTACTAACAATCTTCCATTTCAGATTCAGTGCTATTTCCGCCGTATCTTCATTACCACCGGTCCATAAGGTAATCTTCGGATCAGTTCAAGGGCGTCCACGCTCGTCATATACGCCACTCGCTGTCCATTAACTTCTAATATCTCATCTCCGGGTTTCAGTTTTCCACTCCTGCCTGCGACACTGTCTTTAAACACGTAGCGCACATGAATAGGGGCATCGCCATACAGCGAGTCCTGGCCCCCACCCAAAGAGAACCCTAATCCAGAGGCCCCCTTTTCCAAAGTGATCTCAGTCACGTAGGGTCCCTGAGGAGCCTTTTGAAGCCTTTCCTTCAAACTCTTGGAACCACCGTTAGAGAATAATCTCTTCTTAAGGCGATCATACGTGGAGCTCTCTCCATTCTGTTTAGTGAGATCCAGTGGTATTTTTTCAAGAGTCGGCAGTGTGCTGTTCGTTGTATTTGCCAAGTTCTTTTTCTTGGTCATTTCCTCTTTTGTTGGCCAAGCATCTGAGTCTGAGAAGATCTCCCTGTTAGCAGCCAATCTCCCGTGGTGTTTAGATCCCACTGGTCGGCAAACGACAAGTGTGACCCGATCGGTGGTGTTTTTAAGAAGAGTTAAGGCTTCCGTGTTTGTTAATCCTCTAAACGACTTGCCGTTAACAGAGAGAAGGATGTCACCTTTCTTGATGAGTCCATTTTGAGCTGTCACGCTATTTGACAGGATCTGACGAACCTGAAAACAAAATAATAAATAAATAAACACAATAAAAAAGAACAATTATTTACCAAAGACAGTATTTATAGCCCAAAGGCAAGTGGTGCAGAGCAAATGGCTGAAACAAATACAACGAAGGTAAAGGGACCACGTCACACTATTTGCTGTCTTTTCAAAAAGCCAATACTTGTCTTCGCATCAATGAATCCCAAAAATAATGTTCCAGTTTTGTTATTTCAGGCTATATTTAGGCATCGAAACTGTTTCATGTTGCCTCTCGCGATGGATGGCAAAGATGGACATGGATTCGTGAAAACATTACCCCAACGTTTTCAAGTTTTAATGCTATGCCAGCAAAATCACCAAACAATTATTACGGTTAGTGCTCCATGATGAGTGTTGTTTGATGTCTGCTTCATATCTCCGTAAGAGCATTTTGTGTATGGTTAAGGGCACTAAGAAATGACCTCAAGTAAAAGAATAGTTGACTGAGATCAGCAGAGGACTGAACTAAGGAATAACGAGAACATCTCCAGTCCTAAGAGTCAATATCCATACATCATCTACTGTCTAGAGAAAAGGTAATGATAATTTCATAAAATGATCACCAAAGAGAAAATCCTTGATCTTTTATCAAATCCTCCCAACCAACTGTTTAAAAAAAGTATGGAGATCAGTCTGGAGAATTTGCATGTGGATATTGGGGCTTAAAGGATTAGGAGATGCTCACCATGATGTCATCGTAAGGTGTGTCAACTCCACCGCTAACGCTCATCCCTAGTCCAACGCGACCATTTTTCAGGATTTCTACTGTAAACACCTCACTTTGTGCGTCACTAACAGCCCAGCTCACGCTCTTACTGACAGGCTTGGGCTCCTCCTCTTCTGTGGCATCACTGTCTTCGCCTGGAATGCCATCAATGACAGTCACGGGTACATCATCTTGACGTAAGTTGAGAGTTGGACTCTCACGCTCCAGATAAGCAGGGACGTACTCCTCGGGCTCGTCAAATGAGCCATACAGAGACGCGCTGGGAGACAGATCATCACTGAGAGGGGAGCCAAATGAAGACATGCTAATGACTGACTTGGGGCGTTGGCCTCTCTCAGGTGGTGGGCTGAAGGACAATTCTTGCGAGGTCTTTGAAACTGTGCTGGACTGACGGGCTTGATTTACTATTGGTTCTTCAAAATCTGAAATTCGCCTTCGTTCGGCTTCCAGTTCAAGAACATTACTGTCGCTGTTTTGCTTCCTTGCCAACGTGAGTTTGACCAACGGTGGTGTGTTCTTTAGAATGTTCAACGCCTCACCATGAGTCACTCCTACAAGGCAGTTATCATTCACCTGTAACAGCTGGTCCCCAATTCTTAAACGGTTGCAATTGGCGGCTGGAGAGTTAGGTGTAATATCCTTGATGTAAAGCATACCAAGGTGGGTGTCTAGCCCACCAACAACCATGAGGCCTATCGATTGCTGTTCTTTCAGAAGCTGCAATGTATGAACACCGATCAACATAGGTTACTAGAAATACTTGGATGAATCCCCCTTTGAAGGAAATTACTATCTGGATAATATTTCCTACCCTGGGCCAGGGGCAACCTAAGTCATACAAATGTAGGCCACTAAGCAGTGTTTTAATGTATGACTTTATGTTTAGTGATAAACCCAACTTCTTATTTTGTGGACTGAAATAATCGAGTAAGAACATAAACACAAAATTAATACTCCTGAAGTTTTTATGTAGATTGCTCGACACCAGAATTGATAAAAGAGCTAACGATATTTGCGCTGATAAAACAAAAAACGGTCAAAACGTTGCCACATTTTTCTAAAATCCACTTTCAACTTTATAATACTGCACGTTATCGCCGACCTACTTTTTACATTTATTTTCATTGTCTATGCTCTACATCAGGGAGCTTAACAAAAGACCTTTTTGAGCGATGCACATAAACCGAAAGTGGAATTGTTGCATTCTTGGGCAGTGGTTTTGCTCAAATTTACGGGCAAAGCATAACCTGTACACAGATGTTGTTTTATTTTTATTTTTGTTCTTTATGAAAACATCGGCGAGCGCGCAATAACCAGCGCAGAGCTCGAGAAGGAAAAGTAAATAATTTTCTTCTTCCCCCACCCCTACCCCCTTGCGCTGGCGGTCAATAAATCCCCCGCGGTTTTCATTTTTTATCACGCGCACTCGACGGACTTTGAAGAGAAAATAGAGGGTCTGTGAACAGGCTGGGCAAACCGTGTCCACAAGAGTAAAGACACTTAGCAATACAAGTTTGGTAGCGGCGTATTAACAGGGAGAAGGCCTCACTTTCGCTCGACGTACGTCGCTGAAAAAGGTCTTTGCTTCAGCTCCTTATTATAGTTTGGCGATAATTTGTCAATAAAAACTAGTTCTCCATAATTTGAAAAAACAAACTTCCTTTCGCCTACCTGCACCTCGATGATCCCTTCATCTACGTCAGGCTCCTGATTCCTACTGTTGATCAGTTCCTGTAGGTTTCCAGTATGCCAGTAATTTGTCGCATCGGATCTCGCTTTGGAGGGGTCCGAGTCTAGGAACAATTGAGGTAGAGAGGATGATCGCCTTCGCATCGGCGGCGGAGGACGTTTGAAGCTAACAGAGGCGGGAGTTTTCGGGTTGTCTAGAAACTTTTCCTGCTCAACATGGTGGTCCCCAGCCGAGAAACTAACACTTCGCGCGACCTTGATACCATGCATAGGCAAGCCATGATCTTCTTGAGTTGAACTACATGTTTCGTCCCATTCAGACGAGAAGTCTGAGCTCTCTAGGTCGTCACTGTTAGATGTTTTGAGAGGATCAGAGAGATGTTGCGCAATCAATGGCTCTTCTATTTGAAAGTTTGCATTTTCGTCTTTGTAGTCAGTCTGTGAAAACTCTGATTGGTATTGCGAAGTACCCAGCTTGATGTCAGCTTCAGTATCGTACTCATCTTGAGCATCTTGCCTTGATAAGGAAAGCTTGGAAGCATCCGTATTATCCTCTGTCTTAAGAGCAAAACCAGTGGGTACGGGAGGTAACGGCTTCATTTGCCTTTTCGTGACAATCTGTAATCCAGGCACTTCGTTGTTTTTCACGGGAATATCCTGACCAAGGGTTTCCCGTATTTTATTGTCGTCATCTAAGCTCGTACTTATTGTGGCAGATACGGGAAGTGGAGGTAACGGTTTGAAATGCGGTTGATCAGGCAAACTGGGACGATCCTTAGTGTCGTTTTTCAAGTGCAGAGGAGGGGGCTCTGGTTTAAATCGCGGAGGACCTGGAGAGTTAAGATAAGTAGATGCTTCATCGTTTCTTTCAGCACTTGACATCGTGTTTGTCTTCAACGATAACGGAGGTGGAACAGGTTTAAACTTTGGAGGCCCAGGGGAGTTCGGACAAGCAGGCTTTCTATCATCCATTTGACTCAGATTCGCATTTCCATGTAACACCAAGGGTGGTGGCACAGGTTTAAACTTCGGAGGGCCTGGAGACGGCGGATTCTCATTACTATTTAAGGGCCCTTGTATTTCTAAATCATGTATCTCAAATCCGAGTTTCTCCGAGGTGTTGGGTGCCCCCTCTATTCCTTCAGCATCAGAAGAAGGAGCGTTGAAGTTTTGTTTTAGTTCTTCTACAGTTCTCTGTTGTTGATTGTCTGGTTTGCTATCCAATTTAAACATCAATGGCTTCCTTGGTACGGACGGTTTGGAAGTCAGTTTTTTTGGCAACTCATCGGCAACGCTATCTTTCTCGTCCTCGTTAACACGGCTAGTTTCATCACGGGTCCTGACAGGAGGTATTGGGAGTGGCTTAGTTGGTTTTGATGTATCCAGGTCAGAATTAACAGAAGGGTCCGCCTCAACTTCACATTCCACTGCAAAGCCCGTCGTCTCTTTTTTAATATCATACAAGGCATTTCCTTCTTGAGCAAAACGATGATTTTCTCCTTCAGTTTGGTAGGATTCAGCTGGCTCTCTTGAGACTACATCGTAAATGTACACTTCGGCATTTGCTACATGATCGTCTTCAGTATGACGAACAGAATCATCTTCAGCTGACATTTCGGATTTGTTGTTGTTTTCTTCAGACGGCAACGGATGCTTATTCAGCTCCAAAGACGTTTGTGGATGTAAGGCTCTACCTCTCTTTTCTACAGTCTCATAATGCTCACTTCCATCCTCGCCTAGTTCGCTCTGAACTTCACCTTTCATTACGGACACCTTCTTCACCGAGGGGGGAGGTAAAGGTGGCGTGGATCGTGGTAAAGAAGATCTCTTCGATTTGGAAAATAGTCCTCTTGGGGGTGACACTGATCGACTCCTGTCACCTTGACGACCCCTATCCCCTCGCTCTTTAACTTTGTCCCGACTCTTGCTTCTACTGCGAAACCCGAAGAGTTTCTGAGTCCACGACCGCGATCGTTCACGTCCAGCTGGCTTTTCATCAAATGATGTGTCTGGTGACTCGAGATAATCCGGTTGCTTCTGCTTGTTTTTATGGCTTTTAGAGAACAGCTTTTTCTTTTCCTTAGATGGCGAGGTTATCTTCTGCTCTTTCTGATGACTGGGTACAGGCTGCTGTGATGAAGGAGCAGCTTTAGGGTTGATGTGAGGCATAGAAGGAAGTACTTCTACGCCTAAACCTGGTGGAAATGGTTTCCTAGAAACGCTACCAGTTTTATTCTGGGCCCGAGGGGCTGTAGGAACAGGTGGGGCTGGCCTTCTTTGCTTGATCACCTTCACACTGTCACGATCTTCACTCTGCTGTTTTGATAACCTACCAGGCAAACCTTGACGTGACTTTTCATTAGCTAAAGAACTGCTAGAATCAACAGCAACAGCTCCAGAATCAGAACTGTCGGCGACATCACTTTGGGGAAGGGAGCCCTCGGGCAAGTCTCTATGCACTGGTGGTGATGCTGTAACAGTGACTGCCGCGAAGGTGTTCTCTAATGGTTCCCTTTCGTTATTTGCTTCTTGAAATTTAGAAATTGTTGGCGCGTCCTGCACCTCTCTAGTGGGTGATTCCTCCCGGACAATTTCTGATAATGGTGCACGTTTAGATGAATTCGGGCTGCCACCTTCGCTACTTTGTTCATTTCCTGACCTGGACGAGTCTTCTAAGCTTAATATTTGGTCCAGCAGAGCAAGCTCAGCTTCTGCCGATCCAGCCTCTGACCACAGCTCCATTTCAGGGGGCAGAGGAGGAGGTGACATTGCATCCGAAGATTCAGTGACAGCAGCATCTTCTTGTGGACTCAGTTGCTTAACTGAGGTGTCCACCGCAGCCTTCAGGTCAGGCACAGATGGAACGGATGATTGGTTTGACGATTCAGAAAAGGATTCCTTGTAATCTGTCTGTACAAAATGTTTACGAAATGATTTCTTCTTTTTTGGACTAGGGGATGAACGGGAAACAGCTCCATCAGTTGAAATTCCGGCACTTTGCTCCTCCAACTGAGATAAAAGACGTTTTTGCTCCGGGACGTTCGTTGGTTGAAATCCATCAACAAAATTTTCTAAACTCTGCACAGTCAAAGGTGACATTCTAGGTGGCGGGGGAGCAGGTGGCAAGCTTTCCATGTCATCTTCGGGCGGCTCAACATGTGTCACTGATTGTGAATGATCATCAAACCCTACTTGGACTGACTGAGTTAGGGCGTTATTGTGATCATCACCATGCTGGTCAGCCTCGTCAGAAGATTTCCGACCCTTCTTTGACCTTATTCGTAAAGGTAATATCCTTTTCTTGGAATTCTTCCGTTCTGGCTTGGTTGGTGCTGGAAGGGGGCTACTGATGTAAGGCATTTCGTGATGTCCATGCGGCTTTGTATCAGAAGCTCTGACAGACCAACTTGCAGACCTATTGACTGGTGACCTTGGGGGCGGAGGAGCGGGTGGTAGGCTGGCCATATCATCATCCTGGACATCTTCTGGTTCAATTGACTCACCACTACGTTGATCATCAACATCTACTGCAGAGACGGTGCCGCTGAAAGAAGGAGAAGACGATCTGAGTTCTGATCCTGATAGAGTGATATTTAATTGCTGAACCTTCCTTGCTTGTTTGGGAGATTTTCGTTTAAACCAAGGCGACTGACTTGTTGCGGAAGAGTTTGAAGAAACTGTGTCTACTTCATAGTTAACACTGCACTGACTCTCTGCTCTTAGTGGGGAAGGGGTACGGGACGACCCTGGGAGGCTTTGAAGGTCATCGTCAAATAAACTTGGTGGCTTGGGCGGCAGACTCTCAAGGTCATCGTTAAACAAACTTGGTGGTCTGATTGTGATAATCGGTTCTCCACCCTCAGGAGCATCGTCATAAAGCGCCGTTTGTTCGGGTTTTGACGGAGAGGCCCCTGATGTGCTTTCAGTATCATCTCCAAACAAACTAGGGGGTCTAACTGGAACCTGAGGCTGAGTCTCTTCAGGCGGCATTACAGGCTGTTGCTGAAATCGGGGTGATAATTCTGCAACGTGGAACGCTTCCTTGTTGACCGGCGAACTTAACTTATTGACAGGCTCAGAAACCACAGGAATGACAGGAGAAACCTGTGTTGACCTCAATTCAGCATCCTCTTCCTCAGAATCATCGAGCACTGGCAAATTGACACCTTGATTATCAACAAAGGCATCATTATAAAATGACGGAGGGCGCAAAGAAATGTCTTCCTCGTTGTTGTCAAGGACAGGCTCATCTACAATCAGCGAGGAGCCTTCCAACTGCATGTCGTTTACCGGAACTGGGGGTGGTGGGACGGATGGAGGAAGATCATCAAACTCAGACACTTCCAAATCACTGTTTTCCACGGCAGATTCACTGTCCTGTGCTTCAACCACTTCCATATTTCGCTGGGGTGTGATACCATGTGTTAACGTCTCATCCGTACTCCGAGAGGAAGCCGCGTTTGAAAATATTTTACTGCCTAGGTGTGGAGTTTCTTGCAAGACTAGTTCCCTTGGTAACTCCACCTGCGTCTTCAGGAATGTGTTGTCTAGCAGCGAGTCAGGTTGATATTCTTGTTCCACTTTAAGTTTTGAAATAGACACTTCATCGTCACCCACGAAGTCTTCATCAGCATCAGATCGAGATTTTTGTCCTGCCCGGGCTACAATTCTGACATCTCCTCTCGGGCAGTTTTTGATAATGTCTTGAACAACTTCAATGTCGAGTCCTTCCAGTGGCGTGTCACCGATGGACAGAAGCATATCTCCAACTCTAGGATGTAAAATATGCGACATTCAGATAACAGAAACAAGTAAACCTCAGTACTTGGAATGTATGAAACGTAACTTCAACGCTTTCTTCGTCACGATAGAATAGTAAGTGATAAAAATACGGCCGCGGAGGCCCGATTACTGAAGCCAATTTCAAGAAAAATCCTTACACTTTCTAATGAAACGTAGCAGAAATTAATAACTTAACCTGCGAATAACTGGTGCAATTGCTTTTTTTACAAAAAATCTTAAGTGATTTAACAGGAAAATACAATAAGCAGTTTTTCATAGCGTGCTACATTGCGTTTGATATTTTGCCCAATAGAAAGTTCATTAAACTTGTCGAAACTGTGAAGGGGGTTCAGTAGTTCTAATACCGTGGGTCGAGTAAGAAGGTTAAACAGGATTCGAAGCTTAGATCTTGTGCTGTTGCCCTTTGGCGTGCACAAATTTGAGTGTTTACTCACTTCTTTATCTATCTATGATAACTGTTCTCAGGGAACACAAGATGATAAACTTCGATATAGGAACGTAATCCCATATCAAGCTATACCGTATTTACCCATCAATGCCGCAGAAGGAAGCAAGATCACCAATAATTGCCGCCCTCGAATTAACTCCGCGTTAATTTGGGGATTTTAAACAAAAACTGTACTCGTTACAGCTTTGTAATCTACATCATCTAGACAACTTTAAACATCTTACGGTTTTTCATAATATTTACAAATGATTTACCGTAATTGTTGTCGGTGATTTAAGAAATGTGATTTTCAAGTAAACACCGCCCTTGAATAAACGCCACATCGGAAAAACTTATAGTTTATCAACGCCGCGGCGTTTAAACTAACCTACGTGTCCTATTTCCTTTGTAGTAGGAGACGTTTGTACACCGGCTACGTTTAAACGAATAAAATATGGTACCCCTGAAACTTAGGACACTTATCTCTTTTTAGCCTGAGAAAACCGCCAACATTTCGCAACACCACCACTGGTTTGCTCGCGAAATGACGTCTGAGAAACGAGCGCAGAAATTCCACAATGATGACGCGTCAGTAGTGACGCGTCATCAGTATGGAATTTCTGCGCCCGTTTCTCAGACGTCATTTCGCGAGGAAACCAGTGGTGGTTTCGCAAAAAGTTGGGGGTTTTCTCAAGCTAATCTTTTTTTTGTGACGGTACCTGATATTTCCATCTCTTCCAACCATTCCAAACGATGATACTTCAGTAACCAGAACTTCTCTTTCACCTGACAAATCCACTTTGACACCCAGGCCCCGAAACTTTCTTTGGTATGTGATAACAAATGGGACATTTTCAACTCGCCTCCCTTCCACTGGCTTAACAGTGTCGGCTCTTTCAGCGTCTTCAAAATCGAATGGTAATACTGAGCTTGTAAAATCCTCCTCTGGATGCCTTTCCTCCAACTTTTTATCTCTACTATCACGTCCAGAAATCGGAGCCGTGTTCACCGAGTGCCCTAATGACAAGTCATTATCAACACCCACTACATGAGATGGTGTAGCAATACCATTGATGGCGGGCTGTTTATCTTTCTCACTCTCAAAGAGAGGCAAGGTAGACGAAGGTGACGCCAGTAAATTTGTTGATGACAACGGTGACTCCGTGATGAGCGCATGTTCTGAGGTCAAAGTATCATCTTTGGTTTTCATATTCAAACCCAAAGCGTCAGTTTGGTTAACAAAAGAGGAGGTATCCAAGAACGCCTCATCATTACGAGTAGACTCTACATCACTTGTTTCTTGGTAAACTTCAGTGCTAAAAAGATCCTGTTCAATTAATTCCTTCATTCTTGGGCTAAGTTCAGGAGGTAGAGAAACAACGCGAATAGACGACATCTGCAGTTCGTCTTCACATGAAACCACATCTCCTTCAGGGGGAGGTGGTGGGGGCGAAAACGGTGGCACAGGAGAAGAGGTGGAGAAATGTTGATCTAAAAATTCGTCTGCATCTAAAAGAGGTGGAGGTGGCGGTGAACAAGGTAAAGCTGGAGGATTCCCTAACACTGTCTCATCTTCATCACTTCCTAACTCAATTTCATCTGATTTGTTTGCAGATTCCCTATTTTTTCCAGTCTCTAAAGACGCATCCGAGTGGGAAACATCGTGCAACTCCTGTAAATTGTCCATTTGTATCTGTTCCTGTCTTTCAGTAATACTACTGTTGTGTGAGGGTACAGAATTGAGAAGAAATTCATCACGCTGAGATTCAAAACTGACTGGCGACAATAAGGAACTGTCAGCGGAAGGACTACCTTTAGACTCAGGAAACCTACTCTTGACTTGTGTAGACGTAGAAGCTTGAATGGTGGAATCCTTTTTCGTATTAGTAGAAGCACTGGTTATTTCCTCATCCTTTGCCAAACCTTCTCGTAATATAACAAATGTGACGATTTCCATTGGTTTCTTTAGCAACTGTAACGCCATTGAATGCGTTATGCCTTTCAAAGACACCCCGTTAACAGAAACAAGTCTGTCACCTATTTGAAGCTGGCCATCCTGTGCACACACCATACCAGACAGTAATCTACGAATCTGCGAAGTAAGACAACACAGGGCGATACACTCTGAGTGCAACTGTCTGTTAGAGTACTGCAATGGCGTAAAATGCGGGTATTCCCTTTTCAGTCACGAGACTGAGACTGGTCAAGTCCAACATTCCCTTTTCACTCTGTCGAATCAAGACTCTGGGGGACTGAGGCGAGAGAACTGTTAAGTTCTCCTCTCGGCTAATTAAAACTCTCCAGTCCTACCGAGCCTCTACTGCGCTGAATAAAAAGAGACTACCCACAGTCTAGGCATTCGCTTTGCTCAATGCCAAGGTGTTCTCCATATCCACACATTAATTTTTACGGAGTTATTATAACTCCAAAAATGGAGTAAAAATTTTAGGTACAAGATAACCCCTTTTGGGGGTTACTGTAACTCCTAATTTAACTCCAAATTTGGGTCATTTTTACTCCTGGAAAAGAGTTCTTTTAACTTCCAGTCTAGAGTTAAAATAACTCCGAAAATGGGGTTATTTGTGGTCCTTACATGGGTTATTTTTATTCTTTTTGGAGTTACTTTAACTCTGAAAGTGGAGTGAAAAATTTAGGTACAGGGATAACTCCTTTTTGGGGGTTATTTTAACTCCTTAATATCTGGGGTGTTTTTCACTCCTGAAAAACAGTTCGTTAAACTCCTTTTTGGAGTTAAAAAAACTCCCCCCCCCCCCCCCCCCCCGCAACAAAACCTTCACTGTAAGGAGTTAAATTTACCCTACTAGAGGAGTTATTATAACTCCTTGAAAATTACTGCGGCGTTTGTGCTCAACAGGATTTTTGTTTTTATGGTTAAAAGTCAGACAGCACAGGGTGGGGAGAGGCGGAGGTGGGGAGGGTTTTTTTTTACAGCAGTGATTTCATATGAATGACGACGGGTGGGAGGGGAGCAACCTTGACTAGTTACAAACGTGGTTTCCAGTATGGTGAAAAAAGCCGATGAAAAATTTTGTTGGTGGGTGGCCGAGGGTGGGGGCAAGTACGGGTGTACTTTACCGATTAAACAGACGCCACTGCATGCAAGCGGTTTTCAAACAGTAATTTCTGAAGGCTTCCATACATTCGTTTATGAAAGAGTTAACCCTCTTTGAAACTAAACATAGTAATAAGCTAACCTAAAAATGGCTTCATAGGAGGCCACTCAGCCCAGGTCGCAGATAGGTTTGCATGGTGTGGGAATGGTATCACTTACTAGGAAGCGCATTGGGTTGTCAAGAATGGGAAATAAAAGGTTTGGGATGGGTTAGGGACTTCAGAGTTTCTTCAAAATAATAAGGACAAAAAAATAACACGAATTGAAAGCCAACATACCTGAAAGTACCCTTTCAGTTTTCCATAACTCGGCACCAAGGAAATCCCAAGCGTTGAGTTACCTCCTTTCTTTATACTCACAGTTATTTTCCTGAAACCGCTTGGAATAATTAAATTATCTCCCAGTTCATTTGTTAATTTGACAGATTTTGCGTGAGTTACATCGGGGTTGGTGTTCGACGTATTTCTGGTCGAGGAAGGAACATCCGATTTAATTTTCGTTTCCTGTATCGTTCTTATTTCACTCTGTTTTAATTCATATGAAAGAGATCCTTTCTTGCGAGAATCGTCTTCGGGTTTAACATTTTGATGCTTGGAAGATGAAACACCATCCACTTTTGCAGTATATAGACGTTCACCATTATTCATTTCTTGTTGAGCAGTTTTTCTATCTGGGATTTCATGTTTACCGAGTTTCCCGTTCTGCATTTCTTGTTTAACAGGGTTACTTTGTACATCCGGTTTAACAGGTTGTTCTTCTTGCAATTCTGGTTTAACAGACTGTCCCTTATTTCTCAAGCTTGACCTCCGTCTATTCTCAGGAGGTTTGGGCAGAGGCGCAGGTTCATGAGGGGGATTTTTTGGGGAAGTTTCCTTCTTCCTTCCTGGTACTTTCGTAGGAGGAGCCTGCTCAGGTACTGTTCTTGATCTCCTGATTTTCATCTGTGTTGTGCTCGGTAAATCTTTGAATATCTTAATGACATCTTCTTGGTCCATTCCTCGCAAATACGTACCATTTACTTCAATAATTTGATCCCCTGAGGAAAGTAACAAAGGAAGGTTTAAACCTTGATAAAGAAGCTGACGTCTTTAAAGCGGAATGAAGGTTCTTGATACAAGCTCTTCCAGCTTCCCAATCAACACTATACCCGAGTCCCTTGGTATATAGTTTTCATACAAGAACTCTCTCAAGGGCAGTACTTATCAAGTTGAAGGCACGAACTAAAGAAAACAACGCTCAGCTCCCGTTTTGCGCAGAAAACCGAACCAAATACCTTGGTTCTATCAGGAAACTTAAATGATATTGAAGTTGATGGAAATCAATTAATATATACTGGCCCAAGAAAGTCCCATTCTGTTTCGTTCGCCCTTCAAGCGTATGCATAAAACACAGATTACGGTTAAAATCTTGGGACATCGAATTTTGTGTGACTTATGTTCAGGGTAGCAAGCTATGGTTATAGTGGTTACATTACGTCTCTACCCAAGCAATAGTCGTTACCACTGGATCTGACAATGATTCCCGGGCACAAATGTTTACGACACACGGAGTAGTGAAATACACAGTAGTTTGTGGTCAAATAAAAGCCGCTGACTGAAAGTCTGGCAAAACGAAAGTTGGAACAATGCCGGACTTTTACGGGCATTTGAGACACCAAATGTCAAGAAACGCTTCTAGAACTCGACGTATTTTTGGGATTTTAGCCTGAGATTCTAGTGTACCGAGATTGCATCTGTGTAGATTTTTCAACCAGAGCAAACACAGTTGAAAGGTAAAGTGCACAGCTTACCAAAGATTTAGTGAGTTAGTTTAAAGCACATTTTTGTTATGTCTACAGCTGCACATTATTTCCATCACACTTTATACTTTGTCGTTATTCTCAGTTCTTAAACTATGTTTAGCCTTCCCGCTTCGACCGAATGCAATACAAGTCCGAGACGAATTAATCGGTGCTCCTCGTCTTAAGAATCTATCGTTCACTTTATTATGGTTTATATATAATTTGCGTCATTATACATCAGCCTCTCAAGCCATACTTGCACATTTTTACTTTCTCTTTTCTCTGATAGATATTCACTGTTTAATTTCCATGTCCAAATCCCTACACATTTTTACGAAACCGATCAGTTGGCGGACAAGACTCCTTTGATCACGCAACGGCTCATGTCCGCCATTTTTTGAGATGAATCTTACCTAACTTCAACCCTACTCCCCTGGGGCTTGTTGCCAGGGCAGCCGCTCCTCCTTCGGTGACAGTCTTGATTGACACACACTCAGCAATAGTATTCCCTCGAGACTTGTCAATTGTGACTCCCATGCCAAGCCCACCTGATAGAACGTAAGACAAGACAAAACACAAGAGTGAGCACGACAACTTCCCTAGCTCACTTGAACAGAGAGCTTTAGATTCTAAGACGCTTGTGACTACAAAATTTTCTCAATACTAAGTAGTGCGCACGCGTGAACCAGCTTCATTTTGGCGGGAAAACATAAGAACTGTCGTCATTCTACCACGAGTTTTAGCGAGAATGTTGTAGTGATGGGAACAAGTCATCAAATGTTGGAAGTTTTATCATTTTGCTATCGGGAAAGGGCTTAACTTCCTTCAATAAAAATAATCGTGCTAACTTTTCTGGGAAAAAAACGTACCATGAAGCTTTCCGGGATGTGTAGTTTTTGAGAATACGCGAAAAAAGTAAAATCTCGTCCTCGAATCTAAAGGCCTCTATTTTTGTAACCAGGCCTCCGCCTTGCGGGATTTCCGCCAAAAACAGTATAAATCTATGCCCCTAATGGCAGACAAAGATGCTTCGAGCCAAAGAAAGGCTCATAAGTTTACATGAGAATTTTTTTAACGAAAAAGAAAACAATATATCGTAACCCAAAATAAGTTGAAATGACTGAAACTGGCAGCTTATACATAACATCACTGTAATAATGAAATTTCAAAGTCACCATGCTAACCTGTGGCTGGTTTTATAACAGTATATATGTCCTCAACGTATTCATCGTTAACTGAAATGAAAAATGGCATCGTGTATGTTATATCTGGGTCCTCTTCCATACATTTTTAAAAATGGGGGGAAGAGTTTCATGTCTAAAGGGCTATTTACATGGACCTGAGGGAGGAAGATCCTAGAAACGCGGATCATCTCAGTGCCATAAGTTTTCTGTATTCAGTTTACATACAAAGGGTTGCACTTGTCCTTAGCGCTAGGATCTTCTTAGCTGACAGGTAGGAAGATCCTAGCTCCATGTAAACTGCCTTCGCTAGAAAGATCCTAGTGTACTAGGGATAAACCAGATAAAAATGGCGGCAGGACGTTCAGTAGGTTATCTCGGAAATAAAGGCCGACAATTTCATCCAAGGGGATGTTACATGTACCAAGTGCCGTGATTGGGTGACAATGACAATGGACGCGTGATCGAAACACTTGATTTACAGTTTAGTGGAAAGGTGAAGGCCCATTCGGCAGATTAGATAACATGTAAACCAAAGCGTTCTTTGCCAAAGTTTTTTCTCGCGGCCTCGCCGCTTGTTGGTTCGGCCTTCGACCGCGCATGCGTAAGCCTCCTCGGAAGAATCCGCCATCGTTTTATAGGAAGTGCTGCAAATAATTTTCCTTTTCTTCCTAAAAACAATGTAATTGGTAAAAAGCAATCCGCGAACATGGCCAGGTTTCTTTACTAGGTGTCTGTACTTGCTCTGTAGCTTGCTAGTCATTTACTCCGGTGGCCGAAGGATGATGACGATGATGAAGATGAAAAGGTGGTCATTACTCTCTGACCTTTTCTACAAAACCAGACCCTCTTATTGAGGCCTTAAACATATCAGCGATATTAATGTCGTCCTTACAAAAGTGGAAACTTCATTTTTCGAACCCTCAGTTTTTCGATCCTCCTGATGATTTGACCCAAAACTGACTTCTCTTCCCCGGCCAAACATAAGTTTGTCCCCGACTTATCGCTTTCCGCACTAACAGAGAGGAGGATACGAATATCGGGATTCCACGGTAGTTTTGTCAGGTTATTCATGTTCTTACACTGGAAGTCGACAGCCTATTTCTACATAGCATACCTGTTTCATCTGTAAAAACATCGTCATCCAAATCAGGAGCTTGCCTCTGGAAAAAAAGAAGAGATAACAATGTAGAACAGTATTTACGGTAGGAGATAATAAAGTGGCAAACGAGGGCAATGATGGAAACTAAGGATCATTTTATGGACATGATATAAAAGGAAATTTGATTTTTCGGATCGTAAATACAAGGCAATGGAATTGATTAGCCATTAGCTAACGGCAAGCTCACTACTTCCAATCAACATCACATGTTCTGGAAGAACTCATCACCACCCGCCTGAACACTGCTAGATAACAGAGACAAAGGGGGCATTACCTTTAGATAAGCCGGCTGATAATGCTACTAAGCTTTTACCAACTACCTTATCAGGATTTAGCCTGCGAGCAAGCTCTGTAATTAGGGGAATCGCGAGAAGTCATGCGAGAGCAGCAAGCAAAAAGAGACACGAGTGCGTGGGGCTTCGCTGCACGTTCGCCCATTCTCTCGCGGTTCGCTTCGCTAGCCATTAAATGGAGAACTTCCTCACAGGCTACCCAGTCTGAAACGTACAAGGACCTGTGATAACACAGAGGGAAAAATGACTTCAGTTTGTATTACCTTCTCTTTGTTTTTCTTGTTTGGTTCTGCGGAAAGTGGTATAAGAGGCTCACAAGATGAGGAAAGGTTTGTTACATTTTCTGAAAAATCAGACAACAAGTAAGAAATTTTCAGGGTAGAATCCAGAAATCACGTATGTAGAACTAGCATCATCTTTAATTCTTTATGCATTTCACAGGCAAGCACAAAGGGAAGCTTACAATTTGAGAAAACGAGTTAAGTCCAGTGGGAGGGCATGGGGCTTTTTTCGAACCCAGCTAGGATTCTTACAGACTGAGATAGAGGGAATCTAAGGGCGGTGACCAGGATATGTGACATCCACCAAAGTTATTTTTAGAGGTTGTATTTAAACGGAAGTCTAATTCCTGCGACGCCAAAGAGACTGCCTCAAAGCAAACAATGCAGAATATTTTAATGGCAACGCACCAAAAGAGCATAACGTCCCATTACTCTGAATCTCTCTTGAAACATTGAATAACGGTTTGCGGACCTCTCCGGAAACTAAATTCAGATTAATTAGTCTCAAAATAACTTTTGTGAAATTCGCACGTCCCAAGGGCTAGACTCGGCGTTTTTCTTTCTTTTCCTATTATTCTCTCTTGCTGAGGTCTTTGCCTTGTGGAGAGTCAAAGGAGATGACCGGAGAATGGTAGGGACCAGTTCTGGGTGTCCATTTTGAGAAGGAGTCCATTTTGCCCTGGTCTAAATTCTGACGTCACAATGAATCTTTCCTGATTGCGTATTTTGACCTCATTTCTGTTGTATGTAATAGAGTTTTTACAATAACTGAGCAATATCTCTCGGGTTGATCAATCAGGAATGGTTTGTGAGAGAATCAAGACCATAAAAAGGCAACAGTTTCCCATTGTCCACAACGACCGTAAAAAAGACGTCAAAATGTCAAAAACTCAAGTGTCTATTAAGTCAACACTAACATTCTCTCACAAGATTTAGACACTGTATTTTTACAGTATAACCACAAGAGCTTTGCTTAGCCTAAAACACTATAAAGAAGGTTCTCAAGCAATTAATTAAAAGGATTTTATACTCTTTTACCTCTTTGACCTGATATAATAAAAACTGAGATCAATAATAAAAAAAAATCCCAGCTCACCACCAGAATCACCCGAAGAAACTGAAAGTCTCGATGCCATTCCTGTCCCCTTTGGCTTGTTGGCCATCTTTTTATCAAGTATTTGTCGCTCGCTCTGAAGCTTTGAAAGTGCATCATTCAGTTGCAGAGGTAGTTTTTCTGATGTGTCACCCTGTAGTACTTTCATGTATACTTTTCCAGGGGGAGTTTTGTCAAGAATTTCATAAACCCTCTCAACTGTTAGTCCTTCAAGTTTTTGGTCATTTATTTCAATGAGTTGATCACCAGATCTGCAAGAGAAAAACCACATAAAATGTAGTTAGTTTAACACCAAGAAGCAATTTATTTTACACTTAGAAATACTCACTAATTTTCATAATATCACAATAGCCTAAAACTCTGAAAATAAGTTCTGCCGCTTGAAAATTTCAAAAGGTCATTTTGAGGAGCTTATTATAGCAGGGAAAATTATGTTTAAAAACAGGATGGGCTTATAAATGAATTGGAGGGAAATGAGCAACAGTCCCGCAAGGATATCGCATCTCAACAAATTTTGTAAAAATTTGAACAACCAGTGAAACAAATTTATGATTTCATATTATTCCTGAATGATAGCTGTAGCTCTTCTCAAAGTTTTGTAGCCATTAGGTTAAAACCAACAAAAGTTATGTCAAAAAGTTTGTCATAGATTAGTTCAACGCACCTAATACAATCAAACCCTGTTTTACAGACACCCGCTTAATACCGACACCTCACTCATGATCATGGACAGTGTCCTTTGTCCCCTTACATTTTCTCTTAATTCAGCCCCCTTAATACAGACACCTCATTAACCCTTTAAGTCCCAATAGTGACCAACATCAATTTTCTCCTAACAATATCCATAGATTGTCAAGTGCAACATCTATGAGAATTAATCAAATGATCACAAAGAGAAAAATCTCTGATCTTTTATCAATTTCGCCCGACTAATTCTTATAGGAAATGTATAGAAATCAGTTTGGAGAATTTGTTTGTGGATATTGGTGCTTAAAGGGTTAATACAGACACTTTCTGTGGTCCCCTCAGTGTCTCCAAGAACAGAGTTTGACTGTATTCATAATAAACAGCTCTGAGATCTGTGTCAAATTCACCTCAATCTTCCATCATGAGCTGCAGGGGAATCCTCTAAAATGCACTGAACAAAGTTTCCTTGTTGCTGGGATACTGGATTTGTTCCACGCAGCCCAATTCCTAAGCTGCTTCCAGGCTCTGAAAAAGTCATCAATTTTAACTTCTTTTTTCACTACACACTTACCAGAAGCTCTAAGAGGTAATAGGAAGCTTGTGGAAAGGTATTTTTGAGCCACACACATCAACCAGAAGTGACACCTTTTCCATTTTTATATACCTTGACAATACTAAATTAATTTTGTCTTGCTAGGACGATTTGCTTGAAATTTTGGCCAAAAACATCACCTAAAAATGCAAGAGGTCCATTCCTGGTTGATGGTGTTGCTAAAAAGTCTTTGCTTAAACTTGCTAATAATATCATTAGATCCCAAAGCAGAACAAACCAGCATTATCTTAAAGATGTGACAAGTGCTGAAAAAGGAAAGCCTAGTTCCTGTGATATTTTATTATTGTTAACTACCACTACAGCTGTTAGTACTCTTTCCTAAAGAGTAAACAGCTCAAGGGAGGCCTTAAGCCACTGAATAATATTTTTTCATAATCCGAGCTTTCACCCAGCCATGGCATCATTGGGGAGTGAAAAAAATACTCTCAGGATTTCACGAAAACAAATGAGTCTTTTTGTCAATTTTTTGATACTTTGGCCACTTAGGTTAAGGAGATCTGATGTTTCCCATTGGGGTGCAAGGCCAAAAAAAAACAAATTTCAGTAAATAAATAAATATATAACGATTTAGAGGTAGCAAATCCATGTAGTGGTTCTTTGTCTACCATACTTTCAATAGTTGAATCAGCATTTAGACATGTTGGTTTTGGTGTAGTGGAGAAAACCGGAGTACACAAAAAAAGCCTCTTGGAGCAAAGGAGAGAACTAACAACAAACTAAACGCAAATATGGCGTTAATACCAGGATTCCAACCTGGCCACATTGGTGGGAAGCAAGTGCTCTCACCACTGTGCAACCCTAGAATGCCTCAGCCGTAACAGGGCCGCTTTAAAATAATAGACAGAAGTCACTATAATAATTAGCTCATTCCTCACAGCCTTCATTTGCATTGAATTTCAGATCTGTTTTAACTAATTAAAAGAAAGAAAATAAATGTTTTGTTGCATTCTTTAAATTCTTTTTGCGTTTTGTTATGTATTGGATATTGACTACTGCATGACGCAACATTTTCCGGAGGTATTTTGTAATTTTCAATTGAAAAAATAGTAATTTGCAACAGAACATATACATCACATCCATAATTGCTTTATAATGATAATTGTAACCTATATAACAAAGTGTCATTAATTATCTGAATCACTTAAAAATCAAAACAATTATGTGGATTGAATGATCTGTAAGTTCCCTCAGCTGAGTCAAAATTTTGCATATTCGTGGTTTTATTGTGTTCGTGTATTCTACAAAAAAAATTGAAATTTTACTTTTTATTTAGAGGGCTAAGACTAAAAAAGGGTTCACTAGAAAATCATCAAACACCGTCACAGCTTTAAACTGAGTAATAATGAAATGATACTGTACTAGCAATAAAATTACAACGGTCGTATTGGTTTAATTATCACACCTTTATACAACACAAGCTCGATGCTTTTTTCTTTCTTGTTTCTCCTTTGACGGAGCTTTCGAAACATTGTTGGTGAAGAAGAATTGCTTGAGCTAGATGATTCTGCGGTCACATCTTTGCTGTTACGGCGAGAACTTCCTGGTGAACTCCTAGGAGTTGTAAATGTTGACAAGCTAGGTGCTCCAGCACTATTTCTTCTTACTTTTAAAGTCACAATTCCCCTGCGAATAGTCTGCAAAAAAATAGAATAATACTAAAATTTGCAACAGCAAAGGTCAAAATAATTTATACTTTTCACCTGTCAAGTAACTAAAACTAGAAAAAAAAAATTTAATAAAATTTACGATCATTAAGCATTTAACAAAAATGATTACTGCTAGCCTGGTGCAAATTTATTTCAGTAAATTCACTCACCAATAAAGACTATTTATGTGAATGTTTAATGCATCTCCTCATACTCAAAATTCATGAATGCAACACAACAGTGGATATAAGCACTGATTAGTTTTTATGCTTGACTGACATGTGTGAATGAATTTCTTTGTTTGCTTTGATCAATGGGCCCTGCGGCAGGTGTAACTTACAGTTATTCAAAATTTGATAATAAATTGTATCACCTCAGAAGAAAAATAAAACCCAGGGCTTTTAACTTATCATGCAATAACATTATCATAATATTTTGTTCTGCTTTTGTTAATGATTCTTAGAAGAAATCTTTACAAATACATCTTTGTTGGTTTCAAACTCTGGTACCATATCACACCAGTGCTCTATATTCTAATTATTTAAGAGGTGGTTCTTTATTTTCTTTCAGGAACAAACAAAACAGAATAAAGCTGTTGTGATTACGAAGCACAAAAATTTAATAGAGAAAAGCGAATAAAATATAATAATTCACTTCAAAATTACAAAATAAAAACATTATTTATTTTAATACAAAACAAACTTTACCCTGACCTTACTCTATAGTTTAGGAAAAGGATTTCATGAAAAATTTATTACTGTTCTGCCATAAATTCATACTTTTCGTTTAAAAAAAGGTGCATTTGTTTAGTGCAAAAAATTAAAGGTATTCTGTCACATACAAATACTAACAATAATTCTGTTCTATACTCTTGTTCACCACCAACTTTACATACTAGACTATTAGTTCTCTTTCATCCTATTTGGAGAATTAAGTCATTTCAGGGTAATTAACACAAATTTATTATAATAACAATACACAGTCTCTAACAGTGAATGAGGCTGAGTATAGTATGATATGAAGAATAATTATATAATGCAGATCAAAAAAGAGTGTTGCCGAGGTGGATAATAGCCTAATGTAAATCATAACATTTGAAAGGCTAATTCACTAATATTGTTTTATTAAAAATCTTAACATTCTTGCCTCCTCATGGGCTTTCTTCCAAACATTTCATTTTGCCTGTTTTTTGACTTGCTTTCAGAATATGAACAGACAATTTTTTTTTCTCAAAAACCAGATAGTATCCATCAAGCTATATTTTTTGCGCATTCTTGCATTTGTTTTATTTCGTGTTTGTCTGAACAGAAATTTAGCTATTTGGTCTTCATGAACCCAGTTTCTCGTAAATATGAGTTCTGCACTCATGCCAAAACAACTAGCCCTGTTACAACCTGGAAATGGGGCTCGGATTATATTGTTATGATAATATTTTCCAATGTTTCAGAACTATTACCATAATCTAGTTTTGATACAAAGGAAAACAAAAATAACTTAGACTTATTTTTCCAAATCAAAGAAAACCTCAACCAAAAGGAACCTAGAGAACAACAATAATATACAACGAAAATGGAGATGTGAAGCAAAAATTTATTGAAACCAGACCATGCAGACTTTTTTATTAGACTCTTTTGACTATTAGTAGTGTGTGTTACCACTAAGGTATGATCTTCAGTCATGTGACCTTGTGGGGGCATTACACAGCAGTGGTTGATTTAAACTCCTTATTTAATAAATTTGAAGGCAAGTTCTTCCTCATAAAAATATAAATATAGGGTAGTTTGGAGGATGGGTCACGAGGCATATATGTCTCAATTTGCTTTGATGGGAGAATTGCAGGTGTATCCTGACACCCAAGGATATGGAGACCAAGCCTTGCTAGCTGCAGTTAAAGATATTGAGTGTACTTAGGCATGCTTCAGACGCCATTTTTTCATGAGCCGAACCTAATTGAATTAAGGCCGACCCAAACTATTTAGACTGCCTGAGTTGATTCAGACACCAATCTTAATTCCAGCCGAACTAAATTCAAAAGGAGAAAAATGCTCATTCTGGTCAAACTGCTTGCAAAATACATTATATAAGGTTCGAAACATGAAAAGTTCGGCGTCTGAATCAAAGCCTTTCCAAAGTCGTTCCATAGTCAGAATTCCCAGCCAGGCTAGGCGTCAAGATCAGCTGAGCTGTTCCAAATTGAATATATAGGCATACCTAATTGATTCAGACACGGGACCTTTCATATACTTTAATAATTCAACATATTTGGTTCAGCTAATGCAAAGATCGGCATCTGATCCGGACCTTACACTCAAATATCTTGCTCTCCTGAACCAATTTGTTATGTTTCCAGGGAATAAAGTTACTGGTACTTTTAATCATTTTTGACCACAACAATTAATAATAGGAAAGTTAAAAGCATTTATTCAGAGTTTACCTTGAAAGTATCCAAGGCCTGCTGGTGAGTAAAATCTTCAAAAGATGTTCCATTTACTGACAATAATTCATCACCTACACGTATAAAAAAGGACAGTGAAACAATAATAAAAAAATAATAAATAAGTCAACTCTCTCATATCAACTACTTCTCATAAGCGACCACTTTCCGTAAGTGACCACTTGGAAAACTGTTTTGTTTGTCAGTCAAATTCTGTCTCAAAAACTCTCTCATAAGCAACCACTACTTAAATTCCTTATAAACAACCTGGACCTCTTTTTAAACCAGAAATTCAACATATTCTTTTGTTTTCTGTTTCTCATAAACGACCACCCAGCATGATCATGTATGATTATAATTATGAAAACCACTGCTCCAATGTCACAAAAGTTCGGTTTTAGAAAGTGCTGAACAATGCTGACAGATCATTACAAGAAAGAGGGCTGTAATATAATCCCGTAGGTAAAAAGGTAGATTGTAACATTGATGCAAATGTTATGTACAAAGTTTCAACAGTAACAAGCCCTATTCGATACATAACATTATTGCCAGTTCTCTGTTTGCCATTTTTAGTTTGTTAGATAATAATTCATGTAATCACATTCATAATCATATTCAGTTTGACCTTATTTAGTTGTTGATTTTTTCCTATAACCACCTCTTGTGAGCGACCACTTGTTCTTGCACTTAGACCAGGAATAGGTACACAAAAAATCGTTTCATTCCTTATATTTAACTAGTTACACGACCCACATATTTTCTTTTCCATCATTTTGTTATCCAAAAAAATGTCACATTTGACCCAGATTACAATATTAATTTGTAGAAAGCAATGAGAAAATATTTGGAGCCAACATTATACACGTACTGCCCTGTATCTATTTTTTTTTAAATCATTAACAACAGCATTTGTCTATTATATATAAACCCCTAGACACCAAAATAAAAAATATATCTTTATAAGTTATATAAGGCACCAAAGATTTCTATCATACCTCTTCTCATTCTGCCATCTGCTTCTGCCGCACCTCCAGGAAGAATACTCTTCACATAAACAGGCATGTCACCATGAGGGGACCCCTTACCTCCGACAATAGTAAATCCAAGGCCTTTACCACTCATCCCCTTCACAAGGACTATTGTCATGACCTCCTCTTCTATTCCTTTTGAACTGCTTTTACTATGTGCAGCATCATTGCTCACTTTCCGCTTAGCCTGGGGTGAGTCACGATCATTATTGCCGACGATGTTAACTGGCGTAGGAACACCAACTGTCGTCATTTGGGGAGGGGCTTCCCCAAGGTATCTCGCGGGGAAAGCGATACCCAAGCCTCCTGGTTTTTGAGGTCGGGGAAGGGAGGGTGAGATTTGACCAGGAGCTAAGCCTGTTTTATTAGAGCCAGCTTGTCCTTTTGGAATGTTTAACAAGGGACTTGGAATATTTCTTTTCTTTACAGACTGCACAACTGGGGAGGATGATGCTTTAGGAGATGAACCATTTGCAGGTGACTTTGAAAGAGGCTTATCCTCAAGAGTAACTGGTTCACTGTCTGATAAGACATCCTCGGAATTAAACTTTGACCCTCCATTTGAACTCTCAGATGAAGTACTTGACAGCCGACGCTGGCCATTGGCCATGTTTGAAGCACTTCCATTTAAAAGAAAATTGTTTTGTTTTTTCTTTCGCTCTTCCTCCATCTCTTTAAGTTTTTTAACATTTTCCATGTCTAAAATATTATCCTCTTTCCTAAAAGGGTCACTTCCCTGCCTCTGTTTAGGGGTCATGTCTTCTGAGCCATTTACAGATATTGCAGGAGGTTTGTTGGGATTTCTAGTTGTTATATGATCCAGGGATTTTTTCCTGCTTTTGCTAATCAGGCTGTCTGTTGAGGCAGCTCGATGTTGCTTGGTTAGCTGGCCAGTTTTAGTTGTTCTTGAATTTGTATGAACATTTTCCTGTGATCCTGACCGGGCTCTGGATGTTAATTTCTTTCCACCAGAAGGCATTTCACTCTATCAAGAGAGCAACACAACAACCATTAACGGTTACCTGAAGGATAAATTTGAGAACTCAGAAATGGAAGAAAAAATTACTTCTATCCCAATTACAGTAATTAACATGTTTTTTCATTTTTCTATTGTAATAAAATTCAGTTTCCCATATATTTTATAATGTTTAAATTACCTATACTTTGTATTGCTAAAATGCACTGATACGCCTCAAACAAAATCAAACACTGATCAACATCCCACTTCAAAGTCACCTCTATAAAGACCAATGCCCTACTAAAAGGACTAACGTCCTACTAAGTCATCGATTTGGTTTGAGAAGAGGAAAATGCGGTTGGACTTTTTTCTCTGTTTTAAATAATACAGTGAAACACTGCCTCACGGCCACCTAGGTAATACGGTCACCTCATTACTACGACCACTTTTTTTTGGCTGCCTGGCAAAAACCGCCATACATTTTCTCATAAAAAAACCCTCATGTTAAAACCGGCAAATTTTTTTGGCCCATTGCTGACTTTATTAACGGGGTTCCACTGTATCTGACTAAAGTAACAGGGAAGAACCATATGCTTTATTGCTAGATTAGCTTAGAGCTATTTTCTAGGTGGTGGTGGTACCTGAGTAGCGTATCATCTTTTTTGATCGTCACATGAAACTTTCTAATTTCACGATTTTTCGAGGACGTTCAACACAAGATAACAATTTTCTAATTCTTTTATTTAAAATGAGATACAGTCCTTTAGAATTCAACCCCACAAAAGTTCAAAAACATTTTGATTAATTGAAAGACATGGAATAAGAGGCTCTATGAATTTTGGAACAGAGTGAATTCACTTTTTAAGAGAAGTGTTTGCCACCATTGTGGTCATTAAGCAAAGCCTCCCTAATATCAGGATGGAAAGGCACAGGGTTCATACTTTTTTTAGCTCTTCAAATTCCATGACTTTCCATGACTTTTACCATGACCTTGTCACATTTTCCATGACCTTATGTTTAGCTGTCACTTTCACAAAATATTCAAAACTTTCCAGCTTATTTTAGGGTATCTTTGGACCTTAAATAGTTCAACAGACACAAACTCTAGTGTCTACCAATGCAAAATGCATGCTGTTTAATTTTTCCTCTTTATCTTACATTGTCCTCGCTTTGTCATCTGCAGTAACTTACGCAGCAAACAAAATATTAACTTTTCCATGAGTTTCAAGGACCGACAATAAAATTCCACGACTTTCCAGACCTGGGAAATGAAATTTTTAATTTCCATGACTTTCCAGGTTTTCTATGACCTGTATGAACCCTGAAGGTAGCAAATTGGTCAAGTGATTATGGCACCAAACCCAAGGTCAAGAGCTTAAGTCTCTTAGTCTCTTTTTGTTCAGTAAAAATGAAAGCTGGTCTGGCTTCATTTAACAGTTTGAAGTTATTATAAAAATTATTATATTCAGACTTAAGTTTTTGCTGCCCAGTTATTTCATTAACTTATCATTTATTTTTTTATATCTCACTAGTAAACAATGACTAACCTGAGTAGAAATGACCAACTGTATAAGTTTGGGTGATGCACGCAACAAGTCTACAGCTTCCAGTTGAGTAACACCTATTAAGCTGTGGCCGTTGATCCATAGCAACTCATCACCTTCCTTGAGACGACCATCCCTACATGTACATAAATGCCAGTCAACAAATGAGTTTTTTTACTGGTTTTAAAGGATAGTGTCAAATAAAACCATAAAAAATGTTAACACTTATTTAAACAACATATTATATATTGAGCATACTCTTAACAGTCTTTAATGATATTCATGACCTTATTAATGACCTTGGCTAAATGCAACCATGCAGATCAGCTAATCACTGTCAAACCAAGGTGTAGTCAGATAGAGTGCATCTTACATTTATGATATAAAATACAGTTGACTCTAAGAGACTCAAACCCTCTATAACTCGAACCTCCTGCTAATTCAAAGCAATTTTCATTTCCCTTTAGATCATTTTCAATATAATTTTACCCTTGATAACTGGAATTTTTTTCTATTTCCCTTGAAGGTTCAAACTGTTGGGAGTCAACTGTATGAAAAAAACATCCATACACCCACTACAAAAGTGTTAATGCCCATCCCCCATCCCCCCTCACCTGGAAATTCTGTTCTTTTTCTACATGTACTCTACTTCAAAAAGTAACTATGGACCCTAACCCTCACTCTTAAAATATCTATACACTTTTTGACGAAGGCTGCAACATTTAATGAAAACAGACTTTCACTCACATTTTAATGATAAAAACCTGAAACAGGATTCAATCCTTTACGTAGGTTACTAGCTCATTTAATTTATTATAAGCATCTAACCCAACTGAACTCCCAAAATTAGTATAGGTAATAGCATGATTTGTAGTGATATTTGGCATAAATACCACGAGTGATATTTCGAATTTGTTATAAGTAATTTCACGAGCCGTTAGGCGAGTGAAATTTGAGACAATTTTGAAATATCATGAGTGGTATTTATGCCAAATATCACATATAAATCATGCTATTATTTGTTTATACTACTACCCAAAAAAGGTTTGTAATTTTCACATGTAGGTATTTCAAATTAAGCTGAAATACCACTGCTCTAAGCCAATCAGATTGCAGAAATTTCTCATGTAGTAGTATAAAAGGAGAAACGAAATATCAATTTGTAAATAAATAAACAAATAAATGTTCCATTATAAATACTAGTCAACCATTATATTGCTCAAACCTAAAACCAAATTATGCCATGAGACCAAAATACAATAGCCAATAAATCATAAACAAAAACATTTTCACTGTTGATTGTTTACCAATAAGTAACTTAAAGCAATATGTGACAGATTATAACTCCTTCACCCTACAATACAATACTGTCACACAATATCAACTGCACTTAAAATGACCAGAAACGTAAGTGTCTCAGTGATTTATAAGGTACTAACCTACTATACAATAGTTTTGTTTTCAGGGCTGTCATTTAGGACCAGGGGCCGCGGATTTCCCCCAGCTATTATGAATGATACCCCCGCCTACTTTTGCAGTGAAATAGAGGAAAAATAGAACCAAACAAAATCCCAAGTTGTTTGATTCCCCGCCTACTTGTATAATCTACCCCTGAAGCAACTTGAAGTTTCAATGACAGCCCTGGTTTTCAAACAAATTAATATTGTAAAACAGCTGTTTATCTTAGGTGGCTAGAAATACCTAACACCTTTTGGTGCATTGTGTGACGAACTAACTATATGTGTGTATAATGTACAACTAATCTGAGTGCAGTCTGCATCTCTTACATGTACACCAGGTATTTCTATACTTAAGACTGACAACGTGTCTACAAAATACTATTATATAGAGAGGAGCAGAGTAACATTACATTATC
Organism: Porites cylindrica; assembly: GCA_964035525.1. Taxonomy (NCBI): domain Eukaryota; kingdom Metazoa; phylum Cnidaria; class Anthozoa; order Scleractinia; family Poritidae; genus Porites; species Porites cylindrica. The sequence continues at coordinate 43,455,062 of OZ037779.1, read as the reverse complement.
ATGGTAGCAAAATCTCTGGATCTCAACGATATTTCTTGACGGAGACGGTCATTTGCATTGTCAAACAAAAAAAGAAAAGTAATCGAGTACCGTTTTGTTCCTGAGTGTAATCACGCACAGGAAAGTCATTATATGTCAATTTTTTTTTATCTGCCATATCTGCAGGACCATGGTTTGTTGGGATCCGCAAATTTTGCTACCATGGCAACATGACGTATTGACTTCTCCTCTCGATTGTGTCAAATGTTTGATACATTTTAATGGTTTTTTTAAAAAAACAGACTTTAAAAAAAAGGTGCATAACTGAGCTTGAGCTCAAACTCACTTTAACCTTCAAAAAACTATTATTAATAGCTAACCTTTCAGCAGCTCCCCCTGGGCTAACATCACTGACAAAGACACCTTTTTCACCAGTAACATGGTTCAACTTCATGGATATTTGCACTCCAAGCCCTCGACCGTCTTTCAAAATATGAATCTTCTTGACCACATTTTTCTGCCCCTTCGTGGACTGAAAGTAACATTGCAGTATTACCAAAATGAAAAACTATTTTAATAACAATTCTTTTTTTCATATTAAATTCACTTTATCTAAGAGCATCTTTTGCAACCATTTTCTCCAAAAAAGGTCAATATTCAGGGCTTCTGATAATTCGTGCGGTCACGGACCTGCGAAATTCAGGTATTTCCGCGAAATCCCGCGAAATTCCCAAAAAAACACGAAATACCGCAAAATCCGCCAGAAATATTTCCAAATACATGTCGGCAAAACACATTTAATACTTATCTTGGCTATTAGACCTGTTCTATTCACCTCAAACGTCCAAATTTATCTTGAAACTATTCGTCACTGCAACGAGTAAACATTACGTCTCAAAACTACCAGGCGTCTTAGATGAACGTTGCGAAAAACTGGGCACTAACCATAATGTTAACAGCTTTAGCATTCGCTCATTTCTCGAGCGAACTGTTGTTGAAAGAGCAAGTGATTATCCCTGTTAAAAAAATGTTAAACAATGCTGGTCATATCGACGCAAAATTGATCGATTTTAGTGAAATTTGCCAAAAACATCCAGCGAAATCGGCTGTTTTTTACTGATTGTTTCTTGGCGAAGTTTCCCCCAAAAATTTCCCGTGAAATCGGCCGATTTTTCTAAGAATTTGCCCCGAAAATCCTTCGAAATTTGACTCTTTCCGCTAAAATCCCGCGAAATCGGCCGATTTTTCTGCGAATTTTGACTTTTCTCCCGTGAAAATCACTCGAACTGGGCCGATTTTTGAGCGAATTTTGACTTTTTTCCCGCGAAATCGGCCGATTTTTCCGCGAATTTGCCCCTGAAAATCCCGCGAAATTTTGCTTTTTTTCCGCGAAATATCAGAAGCCCTGAATATTGTCACGAGCTTATTTTTTAACTGTCCTTACAATGGTCAATAGGAAATAATGCTGGCATTTTAACCTAAAATTATTACATCCTCTAAAGCAATCATAATTCACAAAAGTTTTATGAGACTTATTATTTTAAAAAGTTTCAGTCATAATTTCAAAGGTGAGAGTTGTGTATTATTTATTTACCGGTTTTGACGCCTGAGGTATCTTTTCAATAGGGCTTTCAACACCATTTGTCAAAGCTGTGTTTTTGTCTTCAACAGTGTTTTGAACAACCAGTATTTTTAATTTGCCACTTCGCAACGCACTGCCTAAGTACCACCTATAGAAAAATCATTTGCAAATTAATACTTGACACCAATAATAATTGTTATTATATATTGAATTTTTAAAAAACGCATTAGTTGATTCTGTGTATTTGGGCATTTGATGCAAAGAAAATAATTTTGCAAGAATGATTCAATTTCATAGTGGAATCTACAGAAATGATTTCATTATTTAAAGGGGATGAATTTAATAGATGAATACTGTACTTTTCGCTAGGTTTCGAATCGGACAAATAACATCTTAATTTAGTCTAGTCTAGCCTCTTTACAATCAGACTGAAGGAAACGAACAAAAATCATTAATTAATGAGTTGCTGTCATTTCCATTTTTCGAAGGTGTCAATTATAAAGCAACGCTACAATGGAAACATAGAAGACATCAACAAGACTCTCGGAGAATACATTCTCTGATATAGACAGGGGTCACACAAAACACATAAAACGCAATAGAGATATAAACACCTACTAGTCTACAACACAAACATAAGGGGCCAACATCTGAAAATAGCGTACAAGTATGCTAAAACCACAAGCAATACAAGTTGTTTTAGCTTTAAAAGTACCTTGAATAAATTACGAAAAGGTAAAGCGCTCACACAGTAAAATCAGTAAAAAGATCGGGATTGCATTCGTCGCAAAGAGCAGACAAATACTATGGCCACCTTAGAATTAAACCTTGTTATAAACACATGCCAAAAGAATCCACATTACGAGATTAATTCACTTACTCTTTTCCACTCTTAAACTACCTGTTGTGGTTATTTGTAAACTTTGATGAAGATTACCTTGCACGTTCCAAACTTGCCCTACTCAAATCATGGCCATTAATTTCCAAGACTCGATCCCCGACCGATAGCCTTCCGTCCTGTTTAGCTGCACCATCAGGCGATATTTCAGCAATTCTTATATTCCCCAAAGCACTTCTTGTACGATTTGAGCTTCCGGTGGCTTTGTTTTCTAGTGAAACTCCAAAATTGCCCGACGAGCAACCGTCGAATTCAAACGTTCTGATCTCGTCTCCATTAACAACATCCTTCCGTAGAGGAGTTCTTCTTTGGGTTTCCGAAACCTTGTTTGTTCGTGGAGAGTTAAAAACAGTTGAAGAAGAAGCCTTAATTTCAGTCATAGTGTTTATATCTCAAGTGGAACCAGCGTTGTTCATATTGTTCTTTGGTTAGAGACATTCCATCCATACTTTCCTTAACCAGACTAAACTTTACTAACCACCTTTAGACCTCATTTGGCGCGTAATCCACTCGGTTCTCTTCAGCTCCATAATTCTAAGTCCTTCAGTGTGGCACTAGAAATGTTTTATCGAGAAACACTCACTTTGAAAGGTCGTTAACTTCATAAATAAACGGAAGAAACTTATCTATAACTCTCTTTGTTCTGCATGATGCAAATGGTGCAGGTTTACAGAGGATGTCGATGACGTCATGATCTATGAACTCTGTCTCACTCCCACTCCACCCTCGTGTCACTTTGCACGGCATTGTTTATTGTTTGCTTTGGCCGTTTCTAGGGAAGCAACGGTGCTTACATTAACAGGCAAGGAGCAACTCAGCACCGCTGTGATTCAGTATGAACTGCTTCTCTTTGCGCTAAAAAGTGCACTGAGAAGTCGGTGTTCACTTTGCAACAGGCCAAGACGAACTCATATGTGTCCAAGCAAGAACTAATTATTATTTTAATACTTTAAGTTCTGGGATTTTTCAAAATCAAACAATCAAAATCAATTTCATGTTGTATTTTTCTGGAAAAAAAACCGTCTTGCGTATTTCCAAGAAAAAAAATGGTTATAATGCAAAAAAGACTGCAGAAAAAGTGACACAACACGGACTGAAGGACTCGAAATCGTGCAAATCCTCCCGGCATAGTAAATCGAACGTTCGAAAATCGAACTCAATCGAACTCAATCGAACTCAATCTGTGGATTGAGTTCGATTGAGTTCGGCAATCGAACGAAATCGAACACCACACTTTCAGTGAGTTCGATTTCCGAACAAATCGAATTCAATCGAACAAATCGAACTCAATCGAACTCAATCCGTCTGATTGTGTTCGATTGAGTTCGGAAACCGAACTCAATCGAACACAATTAAATGGATTTCGTTCGAGGGATTATAGGCTGACTGTCCTTTCATTGATTGTACTCAGAGTCAAGACGTAGGCCCCAGCTGCGCTCTTTTCTGTGATTATAACGTTAACATAAGCATAAGTTTGAATACGAGCAGTCGCGACAAAGGTAGCTGTGGTTTCGTTTCCTTATGAGTAGTTTAATTTCTTATTCAAATATTACTGGCACTTTTCAAAGAGATGACTGCGTGGGGAACACCACACTTTCAGTGAAAAGAAAACTGACGAGCTGGGCCCAGCGTGATACAGCATTGCAGAAAAAAATTACACTCACGGACTAAAGGAAATCGCTTAGATCAGATCCAGAAGGCACTTTGGAGAAAATTGAAACCCTTATTCAGCCGTAATAAAAAAGCTTTACTCTTCAAAAGAGGTCAAAGAAAATGCGCTTGCATCAGAGTGCAAATCCTGCCGACCAGAAAACAATAACTACAGTCAATCGATATATATGTCATGCCCTCTCAGTGTGAAACATGCGGCTAAAACCACATTTGCTCAGTAAAATGCAGAACCTTCCAGAGCATAATCTACCCAGCAGATAAAAACAACTTTATTGGAATAAGCAGCATTTTGGCATGAGGTAAAAGTCGTGTAGGCCTACCACCCCATTTTATTGCCTTTGACTATACATTTGAAGCTTATACGATCCACAACGCATCTGAAGCCATTTCTGCGGAATTTCTTTGTTTACGAAAAACACGTGCGCTTCACTCAGGGC
>OZ037779.1:43357995-43447995 GCA_964035525.1 Porites cylindrica | reverse complement strand
AAGATCATCTCTATGTGACATGGTGAACTCATGTACGCTGCAATCAACAAGGGAAACAGCATATAAAATTACCCCATTGCTGTACCTATAGCCTGCGTAGCTGGCGCATTCTTGTGGCAGGGGTACTTTCTGGCAGCCGAGCTACTACGCCAAAGGAGAGGCGAAGCCGCAAGGGAAAATCCCACCTACCACATTTCTTACGCGTTTTGAATGCCACACAGATTTCAAATTGGCTTGTACCCACTCTTCTCGCGGCTCCACTGCCCAAACAACACAACAATCCTACACTACAGTATTCCTGCGAGCTATGCAGGCTACTCTACCCAAGTCATCTGTGGTGCCTCAACAGTCATCACTGACTATGTGAGGATCGGTAACTTAGATAGTGATGGGCATGAAAAAATAACAATCCAAACGTGGCACATCACCTTGCTAGCAGAGCCTTTCATTTGGCTTCTGCACTGGTTGTCGAAACATCAATAGCAGTCACTAACAGCCTTATTCAGGAATTACTGTACAAATCATGTACGCTCCTCAAGAAGACCATATTTGACTTCCTATGACATGACTCCTGGCTTCAAAGCATTTGCAATCAAAATAAACAGTGACTTACGATTTATACGTCCATGAGCTCTGTAGGTTCTCCTTCTCATCTTGGGAGCAGCATTAACTTGAATGTGCTCGACCACCAGAGAGTCCACATCTAATCCCTGAACAGAAATAGAACGCACATGTCAAGAAAAGAACATTTTTATGGTTCCAGTGGATGGTACACAAACAGACTTTACAATGCACGGAAAGAAAACTTACAAACTAAGTGAATAGGTTGTTCACAAGTAAAAGTCAATGAAAGTAAGAGTGCATGAGTATGCCAAGCACAAAAATCCATTTCAGTGCAAAATATATATAGTGGGACCCCATTGATATAGTCACCAATGGGGTGATAAAATTTTAATGAGTGACCATATTAACAAGGGTTTTTTTAATAAAAAATGCAGGGTTTTCATTAAGAATCCTAGTAGCAGGAGAAAGGTACTATCACGAAAGAGGCTCCATGTCTGAAAAAAAATAGTCATAAGCTACCAAACGTTAGTCAGAGAATTCCGCATAGTAAACAGAGAATTTTCCAGTCTGTGAAGCCTAATGAACACCCTGAAAATGTACGGTTATTTTGCCAGGTGGCTGTAATAACAAGGTGACAGTACTACCGAGGTGGCCAGAAGGCAGGGTTCCACTGAACTGACCTGAAACCTATATTGCACACTCACCTTGAACTCAGCATTGCTCTCAGCATTCTTGAGAAGCTGAAGAAGAATCTCAGCACTCTTCTTTGGCCATCGTCCCTGGGATCCTGGGGCTTTATGATTCTTGGCCTAAAAGTAATTAATGGTTTCTCAATCAGCCGGGTTTTTGTTACATCAAACAAACCCCGCAAGGCTGAGCTCTAAGAAAACTAGAGGAAGCCCAGTGCTTTGAACCAGTGAAATCAAGGGTCCCCAGCCTATGACTGCTATGAAAAAACTAAAATTTTCTACTTGCCATCCAGGGAACAAAAGTTAGGTGCCAGGGGTAACCAGGCACTACTACAGCATAGTCTTGTACTGAATAAATTCCTTCCTATTCTAGTGGTAACCATTAATAGGTACAGAAAAATGGTAATAGAGGGGATGGGTAGGCAGGCGGGAAGGCAGGCAGGCAGGTAGGTAAGTAAGGAAGGAAGTATTTACAACTGGAAGTAAGGATGTAAATAAGCGAGTAAGGAGGTACATAAGTAAGTAGGTAGGTAGGGATCTGTATTGGGAATACTCCATCTTGTAAACTCCTTTCTTTTTTTCAATTTCATTCCTAATTTTTGTAAGAAGTGCTGCTGAGAAGCTGGCACTCTTATAATAGGGAACTTAAAGAGCAAAGGTGTTTTAGAGCCACCCATGTCAACCAGAAGAGGGGCCTTTTCCCCTTTATTTTGCCTTGACGATACCAATTTTATCTTGCTTAGTGTCTTTACTCTTACAGAGGCAATTTGCCTGAGAATTAAAACGACAGCATTGCCCAAGAATGTAAGATGTCCACTTCTGGTTGACGTGGTCGTTCAAAAATAGGGACCTCTAGATTCTAAGATGAGTACGACAACAGGTACGAGATTTTCTTAGTCCTAGTAGGGTAGGAAACATCTGTTGAGAACTAAAGTGAATGTGTGACGCTTGCGATACTAAATGAACTCTAAGCAGATCTGTCAACAGATAGCTTCCCAGTTTACTTTGTACTTTTAGATACAAATAGCCTAGCAGTAAGAAGAAAAGGATCTTGTGCAATCGGTTTTTGAACAGAGAGCATTAAAAGGATAGTGACAGTTCTCATACATCTGTTTTTGTCAAGATCTTGGAAGCTATTCATGACACATCAGCTGTTTTTATCACCTCACAGCCATATGGACCCTTTATAGAATAGCTGAACCCACATTTCAACTTTCAAAGGCCACCCCCATTTTCGCTCTTACATCTTTCTCTTTCTATGACAATGACCATCGCAATTTCTGCGACATTGATTTTGTGACTATGTTTAGTATTTCCAGGCTCACTATTATGTTGGGGTACCAGGCCCCCTATTCCCAGCCTTCTTGCCAATATTTTTTAATTTTTTTTTTTTCGATCTGACTGACCGACCGACCCAATCAATGCTAAACAAGAAAAGAAAAAGGATGGCTACAGGAGGTTAAAAAAATAGGTCTTTCCCTTTTTACTAATGGTTTCTTGAATAAACATAGAGATGGAGCATACCTGAGCTTTACGACCAACACCACCATTGAATCTGAGGAAAGGTATGATCTGCTTTTTAGCAACCACATCCTTCAGGTACTTGTTGGCCTTGCGGATATGCATGCCTTTAATGGCCACAGCTGTTTCGTGCGTGTTCTTGAAGTGCACGCGGAGGTTTGAGCCTCGTGCTTTGCACGACTTTGTTGGATTCTCGGGATCGGTTGAATACCGAGTCATTTTGCGTTGTATGACCTAGAAAACGTGAACGTTTGTTTTTTAAAACGAACATCTACAACATCTCTCCAAGTGACAGACACAACATTAACACAGCATTTACACCATTCAAAACTTTATGCCTCTAAGCAATGAAATCACTAAGAAATAAAACGTGGTTGCTCTTAAAAAGCGTCCACAAATGCAAAACGAAGAAATTACAAAAGCAATACATTAGTTGGAAAGTGGAATCAAAGATCGGTTTTCTAAACATTAAATTCCTTGCAATAACCCTGGCTTGAGCACAAATTTAACACTCCAGAGAGAAGCAGTAATGGTTATTCTTTACATAATTAATTCCTTGGAGAAGTTATAAGAAAGGATGGGATAGATAATTGTTGATATTCATAGCACATTGAACGCTATCTCACCTTCGAAGAGGAAGGCTGAAAGAGGACATGTACCCAGAAACCCTTTCGCTATGGCAGTTCCACTGCGCAGGCCCGACGTAATTCAAAATGGCGTCCAAGTAAGATTCTCGAGTCATCAAAACTAACGATTTTGATCTCTTTTTTTGGATAACTACTTTGATCACGATGTTTTGGGGTTAGTATATACGTATTATCTTTGTTCCTTTGAGCAAATCGTGGGAAACAAAAGTAGCAAAATAAGAATCTGCTGCAAATCAAAGGAGTACATTCGACTGTTTTAGACGGTCGGACGTGCGCACGTATCAATAACTTGCTCGATTACTGTCCGTGTACTGGAAACACGCTGCTAGCAGAATTCGGTAAAAAGCTTACGCAAGCTTACATGTTGTACATCTCATGACAGTGAAAATTTGAAAACTAGGTATAAATTGTATAGGCATTTTAAGACGTAACTTTTTTTAATTTGATAGGATTGTTTACAATGTTGCATGCACGTGGGAATCCATACTTTCCGTATTTTAGGTGAATCCTTGGAAGTCATTCAACATAGATTCCTCAAAATTCACTTTTTTCATCTTATAATTTCAAGTGTCAGGCCATCCGGGTCAGGAGGGGGGCTGTTACCCAAGTCATTTACACAAAGGCGTTTACAAATCCCCCACAACCAAGAACAATATTTCTCTACAAAAAGCTGCCATTGCCCCCCCCCCCCCACCCCCTGGAGTGAAAAACTCCTTCACACAAATGACTTATGCGTCTTTTCAGACATTTTATGCCTCAAAGACGCTGCTGGACCCGCAAGTAGATAGGTCACTGAGTGAGGCTGATAGTATTTTTTTTAGTATCTTTAGAAGTGCACCATTAAACCTCTTTGGTAGTGTTATCATTTTTTGTCATTATTTTGTAAAACTAAGTAGTGAATCCTTTTGAAGTATTTTCTGACTTTGACCACATTTTGTGTTTTAGGGGTGACTCTTGATTCTGGAAAGCGGTACACTCAAACAGTGGAGAAATCCTTCCATTTGTCAATGGCTGCTCTAGGCTTTCACAACTGTTCATCATTGCCAGTTACTGTAATGGTTGAGGTAGACAAAGCTCAATTTGCACTGTGTACACTGCAACCTGGAAAAATTCCACAGCAGCCGTTAGACTATTGTTTCACTGAAGGAGAGGAGATAACTTTCTTCATGGAAGGACCCGGGGATGTTCATTTAACAGGTTTTTAAGATTACTGTTCATGTTAACACCAGGATATGAGCCACAGCCTGAGTTTAGAAATATATACAGCTATTTCGAGAAGGGTTGTCAGATAAAATGTGCATGCAACAATCCTGAAAGGTACGTAATGTGGGACATGATCAATACACTGTTCCTGACTCTGTAGCTGTTGAACTTACTTTTGTTGCTTTCCTTTTGCAATCGCGAATATACGTCCCTGGCCTCTCGTGCCATTCTTGCAAATTTCTTTGAAGAACAGTGAACTCAAAACCGCCCCAATACCTTTCGGGATTGTCGTGTGTACTTTTTCAGACAACCTCTCTTGAAATAGCCGTATATATGTAAATTATTTGGAAAACATTCTCCCCTTACATCAAGAGCCAAGTTGCTCGTGACTTAGTATTATGTCAGCTCTTAACAGGAATACTTAGTATATTGTAAAGTTATGCTCCAGCAGCACCCATCAGTGGCCATCCCATTACCAACTTTCAACAATTTTATGATTCAGTTTTTGAACAAATATTAATTTTATATACTGTATATGTGCGACTTTTTTTTCAAAACTCTTTGTTGAAAGCTAAAAAACCTCCAAATGATCACAGGGAATAAAAAAATGTTTCTTCAAGCAGTAATAAGGTGGACACTGCTATCCTAGACTTTTCCAAGTATCTCCCTACAAAATAATGACCTATCTGATGGCAGGACTTGGTCATCAAGAACTGATTTTAAATGGTGTAGCTTGCTTTGATATTTCGATATTCACTGAAACTTGAATTTCTTTAGTGTAGAACCAGAACACTTGGCCCTCCTTAATATTATTATTTTCATTTAACAAATTGCCATGAAGGTCCTCAGCAGTAGGCATTTATCATATGAGCATTTTCTTGCTTGAGGTTGATCGGTTAATTTGGTTTTGTTTTGGGGGTGATCATGATTCTGGGAAATACACGGTTTTCTCTCAAGTTGTTCTGGCAGATAAGCTTCACCCTCAGTTTTGAACAAATTTTGTGATCAAAATGTGCAACTTATCCATCAGTGTTCATGCTACTTCATTTTAATACATTTTGCAAATTAACAGGATGGCTTGCTGCTGTTCAGGCTGTTGCTGACATGAGTAAACAAAAATATATTAAAATAGGTGATCTGACTGCCTAATTTTCATCTGAGGTTGTATTATAATCTTGGGTGTCTTGATAGCAGAGTTGCTAACACCCCTAAGACCCAAAACGTGGAACCAAAACCTCTCCCCCAGTTTTGGATCCCTTTGTTTTTAGTTTTTTTTGCAGGACTTTTCTGGACAGGGTAATTCCCACACCCACATTGCCATCACACTGCTCTTTGCATATTTCTGATAAGATCCCAGAATCCCCACCTTCTAAGTTTCATTAATTCAGTGACATTACTTTCTGGCTAGGCTATTTGATGGATGAACCAAATGCTCTGGAATTTGAAGAAGATGAAGAAGAATTATCTGGTGAGAGTGAAGAATCAGAAACGGCTTCAGCAGGTAGTGATTCTGAAGATGAAGATGAGTCTTCCAGTGAGGAAATTACTCTTAGCCAGTTACTTCAAAGTGGCGACATCGAAAATGATAATGAAGACAATGAGGAAGAAGATGAGGAGAGTGGTGATGATGATTGGGATCCGTCAAAAGACAACCCAAAACGGAAAAAAAGAAATAAAAAGGACAAAAAGAAAAAGAACTCAAAGAAAGACAACTCAGAAAGACAGAATGAGAGTATGAACGAAGAAGAAACTGAAAGTGATCGCAAACTAATAATAAGCAGTTTTGATGATGACAATAATGATAATGATGATGATGATGATGGTGAGGATGATGATGACGAAGAATGGAGTCCAGACAAGAAAGTAAAGTCAGATTTAAAGGCTGTTAAAATGAAAGTTGCAAAGCAGGAGAAGAAGAAATTGAAAAGAAGAGAAAATGAAACAGTTGAAAATGGAGAAACACAACCTCACAAACTGACAAAGAAAGCCAAGAAAAAATTACGTGGAAAAGAAAAGGCAGAGAATGTAAATAGTTTGGATAATAATAAGCAAAGTCAGAACAGTGCTTCCAGCCCAGCAAAGCCAATTGACTCTCTTACAAATTCCAGTGATAAACAGCTTGGAAACAAGCAAGGTAGCCCCACAAAAAACAGCAATCAATCACAGGCCACTGAGGTACAATGGTTTATAAAATAATTAGCTTTTGCTAAAATACATCAGGAGCCTATTTCTTGAAAGGCCTGGTAACTTTTTGGGCCTGCAGGCAAATTTTAAAATCACAACCTGTTGAATAGTGGTGCAGTTCCTAGCTAACAAATCGGTCAATTTTGCTTCGTTAACTGATAATTTTATTGCATCATTTTCACTTTTATTGAAACTTAAATCTTGAATGCAAATACTGCAAACATAAAACAGCTTTCTGGGCCCTAAAAGTTAGCAGGACTTCTGAGAAACTGGTCCTGAGCCCGTTTGCTGAAACTTCAGATAGTGCTGTCCTCCAGATGAATCACTATCCATCAGTGCACAATAACAAGATTGTTTGTTAGTGGTTGGTTAATGTTGTTAACCAATAACTCACTGGATAGAGATTTATCAAGTGTCGCAGTTCGGCCGAGGGAGGTTGTCTCTTGTCGCGATTTCATTTTAAGCACTGTCACTACTTTTTGGGCCATGTCGCTTGTCAGAATTTACCCTGGCAGGGCCTCAATACAACTGTAACAGTTACCTTACAAATTTTGTGATCAAAATGTGCAACTTATCCATCAGTGTTCATGCTACTTCATTTTAATACATTTTGCAAATTAACAGGATGGCTTGCTGCTGTTCAGGCTGTTGCTGACATGAGTAAACAAAAATATATTAAAATAGGTGATCTGACTGCCTAATTTTCATCTGAGGTTATATTAAAATCTTGGATGTCTTGATAGCAGGGTTGCTAACACCCCTAAGACCCAGAACGTGGAACCAAAACCTCTCCCCCAGTTTTGGATCCCTTTGTTTTTAGTTTTTTTTGCAGGACTTTTCTGGACAGGGTAACTTCCACACCTACATTGCCATCACACTGCTCTTTGCATATTTCTGATATGATCCCAGAATCCCCACCTTCTAAGTTTCATTAATTCAGTGACATTACTTTCTGGCTAGGGTAACAGTTACCTTAAAGTGTCATTATTTTCCTTCCCATAACATAAAAAAGATAACATTAATGTTTGCATTTCAGCATTACCAATACCAAAAATCAATATAAACTGTATTGTTTCTGGGTAAATGTGGCACGTCTTCTTCAGGAGAGGTGTTTATTACATTTTTTCCTACCATGTGTAGTGCTTATTGACAGACTTACTTAAAGGTGTGGGGGTTCTTTAAATATATTCATGTACTAAGTACAGTTATGTTTGTGTGCAAGTTTTCTGACTTGTGAACATGAAATAAACTTAGCAATATTTGTTGAAAATGACAGACAACAAAAAGAAAACTACCAGGTGGAACTGTTGTGGAAGATCTTAAAAGAGGCCAAGGACAAACAGCCAAGAAAGGACAAACAGTAAGTTTAACTTCTTTGAATTTGTGTAACTCGTTAACACAACAATCACCCATATCTGTCTGTGTTGTGCACACGCCACATCTCTCCTACCAATTTCTATGACAAAATTCTTTAATGTACGTAACTTCCATGTTTAATTTATGTGGGGGAAATAGATGTTATTTTTAGTCATACTGTGATGTTTGCAACTATAAATCACATTCCTGCATGACTGAGAGTTTGGATGAAAGTTGTGTCCCAATCAAGGCTCGACAAATTAAAAGTCCCATCTGATAGTCTGGGAAGAGTAAATTTTCTTGCCAGGTAACTTTTAAAGCTTACTTTCCCAATGGGCAAAGGTCAAGGCAATTCATCCTCTAACAAAATTATTAACTAAGATGAGCAAGAAGTGGTCCAAGGCAAGCAAAATGTGAAAGCTGCATGCCCAAAGGATAAGCTGGATGTGTTTTCAAACCCTGCCAATGCCCATCTGTACTTTGGTTGCAATGTCACTTTAAAATAATTATCCAGACCTTACAAGTTCGCCATCTGTGCATACCTAAACTTAGAAAACAAATTCTGATTTCACTTGGAAGAACAATGTCCCAGAGTGCTCAACCTTACAGGAACGATAACCATAAAAAAATATTTTTCACTGGAAAAGAAGTGTTGGTTAAAAATTACTTGACTAGAAAACAATGTTTGGTTGGGTAATGGCAAGAAAACAGCTTTACAAGCTTCAAATGGCATCTTTTTCGGCAAATCTCTATGGCTGGTTGGCTGGTTAATATTGCGCAATGCAGCATGGTTATTAATAATTTTTTATAATGCAACCTTAGTGTATCTCCATTGAAAATTCCTGATATTAATGTTGTTTATAACTTTCTATTCATCTCTTAGAACTTTTCAAGTAAGTTCAAAACTCACTTGAAATCCTCGTTGATTTGCGACAGTTATATAGGTAATATAGCAGTTGGGCACAATTGAATGAATGATAATGGTTTTACCTGCATTTCCATTTACTTTCTTAGTATAAATGCCCCATGTAAGCATGTTCTTGGTTTAATGGACAGTTACTTTTATCTGCGATCCTTGACCAGTGACTGTCCTGACAAGCATGATCCATTTGAAAAAAAGGGTGGGGTAGGGGGTGGGGGTGCAGGGGGCCATGGGAGATAGAGAGGTTTTTAAGGAGAGTGCACACTTTAGCATAATCATTCTGGAAAACTTGTATAATATAATGCCTGTTCTTGACTTTTACTACAGGTTCATGTGTACTATAAGGGTAATTTAGCCAAGAACAAGAAACAATTTGATTGTTGTTTAAGTGGACGTCCATTTTCATTCAGACTTGGAGCAGGGGAGGTTATTAGAGGCTGGGATCTAGGTGTAGCTGGTGAGTTTCTATTTTAGAATTATATTGGTTTTGGAAATCATTAATTTAATGGAAAGCTGTTTTTGTAGCTGTTTAGAGTTTGTTCCATGTTTTAAATACTACTTATGTTAACCGATAGTGAAGTCATTACGGGGAAATGTCAGATCGAGGCCTTAATTGATGTATTGACCTCACTATCGCTTGGTCAATACCTCAAGGCCAAGGTCTGAGATCTAGGTCAACAGGTATTTTTGCTAGTTTTATTAGCTATGGCAGAGATTCCAACCCCTTTTGAAGGAAAATAGGGAGTACTTTTTAGCGCCTAAGGTCTGGGGTTATGCCCCACCAGGAAATTTGGCAAATTTAATTTCTCTCAAGTAGTGTTTCTTGCATTTTGACACTGCAATGTTTTTCAATGGAGAAACTGGGTGAGACATTATAGGATAGGAAAGTGTAATCTGAAACATTTTATGCTCAGGTTGTAGAAAAATACTTAAGATAAGCAATTTTTTCCTGTTCAGAATTTCATGATAAGTCGGAAGGATCTGATAAAAGTTGCAAGAGCGGGAGGCAACACATTAAATCAGGAGACTCCCGATCAAATCGGGAGGGTTGGAATTTGGCACTTATTCAAGGAATTGTCGAAAGATGATAAGATAACATTAGGTTCTCCTTCATCCTCCTTCACGCTATCTATAAGCCAGGGTGGGGGGGGGGGGGGGGATTAGTGTGCACACCTTATTTTGTAAGCCACAGCTACATGTAGAAACTGCCAAACTATACTATAAGTTCATGTGTGGATTTTTTTCACACTTTGTTTACTGGTAACCTTGTTTACAGGAATGCAGGTTGGAGGCAAAAGACGACTTACAGTGCCCCCCTCACAAGGGTAAGTTATCAGTACAGTGAAACCTTGATATAACGAACCTCTGTATAACAAAGTCCTGGGCATAACGAATGATTTTCTTTACCCCAGTAATAGTAAAATATATGAAATATAACCTCAACATAAAGAAACCTCGTTATAGCGAACAAATTTTGCCAGTCCCTTGGCCCGTCGTTATATCGAGGTTCCACTGTAGTAACTGTGCACATGTAGCTTGCATGAGTACTGTAAATTAATGGTATTATACTTAGTACGTTTATTTAATTTCAGGGGTCTTAGGGTGGGGTTAAAATAGAAAGGACGTGTTTACATTCTCATAACATCAGGCATAGTTCTGCCTGATAAAACTTGTTTTGTGTTTGTTTGAACATTAAATGCGTTCCAGTTATAGAATATGGGAAAAGAATTTTTTGGGTTTTGTTGATTTTTGATCATCCCTGTCACTTTAACTGCGGAGTACCCCCTACCCACCCACCCCATCTATTGACCAACTGTCTGTTCATTTTTGTAGCCCTGTGATCTATGCTTCCAGGCTGGTCCATTCCATACACTTAGATTTATACCACAAATCCTCTATTAAGCCCCCCCCCCCCCCCTTTTAGGGTAGGAAAGTTCAGAAGCCCCCCTCTCTTTTAAGCCCCCCTCCTCCCTTGTTTATCTTCAATAATAAAGTGGTTTTTAGTCACAGCTATCACACTTCATGTGGACTGATCTGGAGTGGTTAATTCAGATGCTGGAGGTTCCACACGCATCTTTTACGTTTGAGCCCTGAATACATTTCTAGGCAATCCACTTTTCGAAATTGTAATAAGGATCTGTGAGGCATAGATATCCTAACCTTGCAAAGAGTTAACACCATCAACTATGGGCTGCATTCTCTCTCTTATCATGGTTGCAAGCTGTGGAATTCCCTTCCTAACAACATTCAATGACTGTGAATATCTATTTTTTATTTTCATTTATTATTTAATATTGATTTAATATTAAATAATAAATTAAAATAGAAATAGATATATATTTAATAGTAATAGTACAGAATATGAATAAAGTATTATTGATCAACTGACTGATTAAGATAAAATTTGATAAGATTAACTACAAAAGGTGAAGCAGTCAGCATCAAATTTGAGATCAAAATTTTGTAATAATTATGTTTATTTATTCATTTTTGCTGTTTATCCTTGGAGATATTTATCTTATTGCTATCTTTCAATTCGAGAATAAATAAAGATTATTGCTGATTGATTTATACATTGATTATCTCAAACTCACATTATGCAGGGTGGAAATTATATTCTACCCTCGTAATGAGAGCTTGGGACACCTGTGGAAGTTCAGATTTGTTTTTGATTTTCAGCTTTTAATGACCTCCAACTTCCCATAAAGAGCTTGTTCACTTTGCATTCTAGCTTTCTAGGAAAAATGATACCATCATCTTGGCTGAATTTGTTAAGCTCCTCCTCTCAAATAAGCCCCCCATCCCTATCTACCTGCCCCCCCTGCCTTGCTCAAACGTGCTTGAAATAGATAGGCCCAGAGGGGGGGTTAACATACGATTTACAGTACTCACTCGTTCAGTAATATTCTTTTCATTCTTCATAGGTACGGAAATAAGAAGATGGGACCAATTCCACCAAATAGTACATTAGAATTTGAGATACAGCTGATTAAGCTTCAATAGTAACACCATAATTAAGTCAGCTAGACTGTTATTTTAAGAAATTAGCTACAATGAGCAGAACTAATGTCAAAAGAAGCAATGAGAAAGAGCTGCTAGTTTTTGCATATCACCAACGTTTTGTTTACAGTCCTGCCCAACTGGTTTGACAATAGGAAACCTTGTTGGTACATAATATTTCAGAATTGCTTTTATGTGGCATTAAAAACTTGTTTTAGCCATATTATTATCATATTTATCAAAATAAAAAAAGCTATTTCACTTCTTTTAAGTCAAGGATTTTTTCATACATGACAGGATAAACTCTCAGTAGACAAAGTGTAAACTTCAAATTTTTTATGGTCAATAAAGTTTAATTTTAAGGTGATTAACACACTACAAGACCAAAGGTGCATTTATTTTTTTAAATGTCGATATTTGTAGTTCAATGGTGCCATCCTAAAAATTAATATTCTATGGGTGAATCCATTGTATGATCATTGTTTACCTTAATTTTGGCTTATTAAAACACAAATTTACCCATACAGTTGCAGAAGGTATCAGTGTATATGTCGTAGTTAATTTTTATCTCAGGTAATTTTATTTTTTTTTAAGTTTTAACTTCATTAGCGCACATTACCGTACCCAAAAACAAAAATTAACCAATATAAAATAAATTTTCTGAGATAAAATATTAACTGACCAACATATACAAGATTGAGTTTAAAAGTTGAAAGATCTCATTTTGCCCCATGAAAGGTAATATCTGGATTCCCGGAATCCTGGAAGTTTTTTGCTTGCAAACTCTGGAATCCGGAATCCTGGGCTTTGGAATCCAGTATTCAGCTCAAAGAATTCCTTCTAGCGATTGGAATCCACAATCCACAATCCACGTTCCATTGGCAAGGAATCCAGAATCTAGTTCCTGGCGTCCACAATCCACAGCATGGAATCCAGAATCCAAAACTGTCTTGGATTACCTTACACGGGGCAATGGTTCCCCTCCCCAGTTGGGGGGGGGGGGGGGGGGATTTGTACTCCCTTATATACAGGGTTTGTACTCTTTTTTGAACAGAGTTTACAAAAATAAAAGAAGTACACAAAAATTTTCTGGCACCCATCAGAAGGCAGAACGGCGGCGACCGTTTGGAACTGGTCTGGTAGGACATTGTCCTCAGGGGCTCTTCTCACCGTTCTGTACTTTTCTTCGTGCCATATTTTTGCGCCCGTTTAGACTTTCCCTCGCCACCGCTATCTGCCCCTGGGTCTCCGAGGATGCACCGACTCCATTTTTCAAGGACTTTGAATTTTTATTTTAACATTGAAGGACTTTCAAGGTGAGTGCGAACCCTGTATGTGAGGCATATAAGTATGTGCCGCCTCAAGGGTAAGCTTTTTGGGATAAATTTAGGTTTCTGACAGGAGCCCATCAAATTTGATAGGCTCCTGTTTCTGAGAAACTGTCCACCTACCCCTCCCCTAAGGCAACATTTTGCCCTAAATGAGAAGTAAGTGTTAATGTTAGCGTACGGGAGGGGTAGGTGGGCAGTTTCCCAGAAACCTAAATTGATCCGGTTTTTGCGCCGTTTCGGTCTAAAAATAGCCTCCCACGCAGACGTTCTAACGGGTTCGTCACGCGTTCCTGCCTGGGGCAGGAACGCGTGACGAACCCCTAAGAACGCCTGCGTGTGAGGCTAGTCTGAAAACGGGCATAGGCTTTGCTTATTTTGGTCTGGAATCAGGTGTGGTTTTCCAGAAAACTACGGGAGTGTATGAACGTATTTATGGTTTTAATTCCACATGATGAGCTCATCACTTTGACTATCAAGGTTGCAACTCAGACAGCACACCCAGTCTTCCAAGCTTCTCGTGCATTTCGGGCAGTTTGGCATCAACCGGAGAGTGGACTGGATCGGCAGTTTAGTACTTCTCACGTTGGGATTTCAGATGAATTTAACAACCTCTTCCCACTTCAGTGCTGTCAACTCTCCTAGATAATC
Organism: Porites cylindrica; assembly: GCA_964035525.1. Taxonomy (NCBI): domain Eukaryota; kingdom Metazoa; phylum Cnidaria; class Anthozoa; order Scleractinia; family Poritidae; genus Porites; species Porites cylindrica. Next base: position 43,433,930 of record OZ037779.1, on the reverse strand, counting down.
CGGGAGACCCCAGATTTTGGACCGTATCTCCCGGTCTCCAGATTAGAGTCTGACATCTCCCCAATAATCGCCAAAGTTGCAATTTCTTGTAGACTCGACTTTCCGACCATAAAATTTCAAATATTTTGCTTTGTTGGAGCTACTATTAAAATGGAACGTTTCCTCATAAATTTTGGTATGCCACTGTAATTTAAGCAATGATGTGGCTACATATGAACTGTTTATGTGCTATATGTACGTTAATCGTGATCAACGAGTATTTTTGGCACAAATAACGTCATTTGTCGTGCGATATGACGTCATCTATAATTCCTTCTCTATCAATTCTCAATATGCCCTGCACTTAAATTTCAGGGCCAGGTTGTTCGAAGCTGTGTTAAGATAACCCAGGGCTAGTGCGAAATTTGAACTAAAATATGAGAGCTTAAGAAGCAAATTCAGTTTAATTCTCTTTGTCTACAATTTGATGACTAAATACTTTGCTTTCGATGACAAGAAAAAGAAACCTGGATTAAAATTTCACTCAAGGGTAGCGCCAACCGGCGTTCGAACAACTGGGCCCAGTTTGATAGACGTGAAGAGAACTGGGACGAGAAGCGGGCAAAACGTCAGGCAGGCAAACTGTTTTCCAAGATGGCGGAATGTGTGTGGGAGAAGGCACACAAATTGAACATTTAACACAGGCACGATTTAAGTTCCTTTATTGACTTTTTGAATCGTATTGTTTTAAGTGTCTGTCTTCGGAACAAAGACTTGAGCCCAGAATGGAGCGAGCAATAACGTTCTGTTACTCCTGCAATCACAAAAAGGAGAACTTTATATCATATATACTGATAAATATAATATAACCAAACATCTAGTTGAAATCCTCATCGGCTATTAGAGTGCTCAATAGTTGAACTTGAGCAATAAATAATAATGTAGTCGAAGTAGATAGATAGATAGATAGATAGATAGATAGATAGATAGATAGATAGATAGATAGATAGATAGATAGACAGATAGACAGATAGACAGATAGACAGATAGACAGACAGACAGATAGATAGACAGACAGACGGATAGATAGATAGATAGATAGATAGATAGATAGATAGATAGATAGACAGATAGACAGACAGACAGACAGATAGATAGATAGATAGATAGATAAGAGGTTTGAACTTGAAATCCGTAAAACAGTGCTCAATACATAAAGTAGAGCGAGTATACGTATGGTTGACGGAAGAAAACAAGTAACTACATAAGTATCCCTACAAGCCTGTTTCGTGGTTGCCCACTCATCAGGGGATTTTAATGAGAATAACTTTACCATTACTTATATACTAGACTGATTTACATAATTTATTCAGTGCGAGGTTCGTTACATCAGTTGTTGCGCAAGAGGGCTTTGTTTCTGTGGCGGCAGGAAGACACGAGTTCATTACGTTTGTTAAGTGTAGAGAGTTCAGGTCGGCAGGTGATAAGGAATTTTTCTTTAAGACATAAGTTGCATCGTTTGCTTGAGCTGTTGTACGGCAGGTGTGAAGATAGAATGCGCCAGGCGATAGAGTAGTTGATGTTGTTTTCTTTAAGAGTCCAGACGTGTTTGCTGAGTTCAGTGGAGTTTCTGTTCTTTGCGTGACGGAATGATGACATGTGGTTGCTGTATCTTGTTTTGAAGTCGTTCGCAGTAAGCCCGATGTACGTTTCTGTCGTGTTGGTGTCTTTTCGTGTGACAGTAGCTTGGTAGATGACAGCAGGCTGAAGGCAGTTCCCGTTGAGCGGGCATGAGTTCTTTTGTCGGCAGTTGCATTTCTTGTTGTTGTTGTTGATGATGGTGGGGGCGGAGTCGGCGGCAGCGGTGGTAGCATTAGTCTTAGCATGGGCAGTCAAGATTCGTTTATTGTGGTTGTCGATGATTTGTTTTGCGTTGTTCATGCAGCTGTAACTGATCTTGATGGTGTTTCTGTTAAAGATTTTTCGTAGCTTGTGGTCCTTGGGGAAGTGCTTGTCTATTAAGGCGAGGAATTTACGTCCAATGTTGGTACTGGTGTTCTTGCTAAAGGGTGGGTTGTACCATAGAATGTTATTGCGTTGTCGGTTTTTCGGTTTGCGTGTATGGGTGGGTTCGTAGTGAAGCGTGCAGCTGTATCCACTGTCGTCGAGTGCTTTCTGGTAGGCGGGCGCGGCTTGGTCGAAGGAGGCTTTGTCGGATGAGAGAGATGATAAGCGTCTGTTGATACCTGCGGGAATGTTTTTTGTAGTGATTGGTGGATGGTTGCTCTCGTGGTGGACGTATTGTAATGTAGTGTTAGGCTTTGTATACGGCTGGAAGGTGTTACGGCTAAGGTTGAATGTGACGTCTAGGAAGTTGATTACTTGTTTGTTAGCTTCTATGGTGATGCGCAAACCGTTAGCGTTGAAGATGCGGCATATTTCTTTCTTGATGTTCTCAGTTTCTCTAGGCGTAGCGTCAGTGATGGCAAGTCCGTCGTCCCGGTAGAGTCCTACGTTGATGTTGAGGTTCTGTAGTTGTGAAAGGAGGAAGCTACCGACAAGTTCACATGTTTCAGCGCCGTCGTAGTTCCCCATAGTTACGTCGAATGTAGTGTCGCCTTTCTTTTGCCAAGGTTGTTGCTTGTAAATTAAGATTGAGCTTTTAGCGTGAATAATTATTTTCTTTTCGTCAGCGGTGATGTTGTCATAATCAGATGCGAAATCGAGTGCTTTGTTCAGGAGGTCTAGGCTGATGGATGGGTAGAATTCTTCGATGTCGAAACAGATAAAGCTGGAGTTATGTTTATTGTCGATGGATCGGAACCAGTTGATAACCGCTGAGGTGTTTTTCCATTGGTTGAGGTCGTATTTATTCGCGATGCTGTTGTTGATGCGGTCAAGGATCTGTTTGCTAACTTTGCCTATTTCAGATTTTGTTGGATTGATAAGTCGGCATGTCGGTTTGTTTGCGAAGTTCGGTTTGTGATCTTTAAGTGTTATAAATGCGTCTTTGTCGGCCGTAGTGTCCACTCTGTCATCGATTTCAAGCTTTGTCGCGATGTCTTTGTTTGTTTTATGGATTGCTCGTGTTGTGGTCGGTAGGGCTTTTTTGTAGGATTTCGTTACGTTTTTCTCTAGTAAATCGTTGTACGTCGCTGGCTCGAGTTTGTAGAAGTTAGTAGTTTTATCTGCCGGGATCAGTAGCTTTGGTTCGTTTTTGATGCGAACGGTGTCTTCTTTTAGCTTGTTGAGGAAAGGGTTGTTCACTTGCTTAAATTTTACAGACTGTAGATAGATAGATAGATAGATAGATAGATAGATAGATAGATAGATAGATAGATAGATAGATAGATAGATAGATAGATAGATAGATAGATAGATAGATAGATAGATAGATAGATAGATAGATAGATAGATAGATAGATAGATAGATAGATAGATAGATAGATAGATAGATAGATAGATAGATAGATAGATAGATAGATAGATAGATAGATAGATAGATAGATAGATAGATAGATAGATAGATAGATAGATAGATAGATAGATAGATAGATAGATAGATAGATAGATAGATAGATAGATAGATAGATAGATAGATAGATAGATAGATAGATAGATAGATAGATAGATAGATAGATAGATAGATAGATAGATAGATAGATAGATAGATAGATAGATAGATAGATAGATAGATAGATAGATAGATAGATAGATAGATAGATAGATAGATAGATAGATAGATAGATAGATAGATAGATAGATAGATAGATAGATAGATAGATAGATAGATAGATAGATAGATAGATAGATAGATAGATAGATAGATAGATAGATAGATAGATAGATAGATAGATAGATAGATAGATAGATAGATAGATAGATAGATAGATAGATAGATAGATAGATAGATAGATAGATAGATAGATAGATAGATAGATAGATAGATAGATAGATAGATAGATAGATAGATAGATAGATAGATAGATAGATAGATAGATAGATAGATAGATAGATAGATAGATAGATAGATAGATAGATAGATAGATAGATAGATAGATAGATAGATAGATAGATAGATAGATAGATAGATAGATAGATAGATAGATAGATAGATAGATAGATAGATAGATAGATAGATAGATAGATAGATAGATAGATAGATAGATAGATAGATAGATAGATAGATAGATAGATAGATAGATAGATAGATAGATAGATAGATAGATAGATAGATAGATAGATAGATAGATAGATAGATAGATAGATAGATAGATAGATAGATAGATAGATAGATAGATAGATAGATAGATAGATAGATAGATAGATAGATAGATAGATAGATAGATAGATAGATAGATAGATAGATAGATAGATAGATAGATAGATAGATAGATAGATAGATAGATAGATAGATAGATAGATAGATAGATAGATAGATAGATAGATAGATCGATCGATCGATCGATCGATCGATCGATCGATCGATCGATCGATCGATCGATCGATCGATCGATCGATCGATCGATCGATCGATCCAAACCAATATATAATGACAGCACTGTTACACTATGCATAGTTCAATTTGACTTTTTACGTTTGGAAAACTCGCTGCAACGTTACCAAAAGTAATAATACCATTGACAATGATTGAGCAAAGAATTGCCTTCTAACAAGGTATGTTACTCTTTGCAATTTTTCACACAACCTATAACGGAAAAAAACTGTAACACCAGCTTCATTCTAAAAGGAATATCAAGTGTGAAAACAAAAGTTTAAGATCGTGGGGCATATTGTCTCAGGGCCTTTAATCACGGGCACCCAACGAGAATATAGTTCAAAACCACTTAAACATAGCATTGTTAGACGTATCAGTTTAGTATTTAAATAGTAGATATAGGCAGATTTTTATCTCCTAAAAATTTTTCATCTGTTCGGGTTTCTTAGCTAAAAGTCTAGTGATCCGAAAATTATAGGGATCAAAGCTTACCTTTTCGAAAATTTCAGCCACAAAAAAAGGCTCCTGGAAATTCTAGGTGACCTTTTTAGGGTAAAAATCCGTTAAACATGGGCAATTATACCATTTTGTGGATGTTCGAAAATCCTAGGAAAGGCATGCAGGCAAGCAAGAAATTTTACAACAAATGTTCCGAAAATTCTTAGATCTCAAATCGTCTTCCGAACAGATATTTTCAGAAAATTGACGTTGGGTGCCCCCTGATTAATAACACCCCTGGTGGATACCCTACGACACAGTTCCTATAAGTCAAACTTGAGAGTTTTGTGTTGCCTACCCGATTCAATATCCACGATTTTCCTTCACTTTGGTCCAGCAAAACGCTGTACCATGATTGTCCAGTTCTATAGTCACCGTGCTTTTCTCAGGACAGTTCGGCATTACACCACGCGTCATCAGAATCACATCCCCTTTTGCTTTTTATTCTGAATCAGAGAAATTTCAAAATAAGAGTGGTTTTCAATTCACTGTCGAAAGTAATTTCTACATGTTTGGTTTTTGCATTGCTAAAAGGCGAGGCGATTGGTTAAGGAATCTCGTGCTGCTTTTCTCAGCCAATCAGAAGTAAAATGCTTACTGCTGACGACATTTACTTGCGTTGAATTTTAATTGGCTCATTTTTTTAGTGCGAATTTGTTGCGATTGGCTAGAGAAATTAATTTGATTTTGGTTCTACAATAGTGAACCGCAGAATCCTCTGTTTGCTAGTATGACGTATCCCTTAGTATATGGATGTTACATGGCGGCGCAAAGAAAGGGATTTAGTGTTTAAGCTAGAACCTCTGGATATGAGCAAACGCATGCTCTGATTGGTTCCCTACTCACAGGCTATCAGCTCGTATACCGTGAGTACGGAAAACGGCCATCATGGCTGAAAGGTTTGATGAATTAGAAGACGAGAAATTCAAGTTCTGCTTGAAAAGTATTTACCGAAAAATACAACCGAAGAAAATAAATACGGGATGGAATTATTCGACAGTAAGTGAGCAAATTAAATTTGCGAAATTGACATGATATTTCAGTCAGCACTACGAGCTAAAGTGAAATTCTTACAAACTGCTGCCATTTTGAAACATTCGTGGAGCCCGTAAACTGATTTTTTTTACTTCTGTTTTTAGGCTGGTTCGCTAACTCGAAGAAATGTGACAAGTACATAAAAAAGATGTTCAAGAAATAGCCTGTGTACAGACGTCCCTCCTCCCTCAGAAAAAATCTTCTCCCGCGATTTTTTCTGAGGGAGGGGGAACGTCTGTACACAGGCTATTCAAGAAAGAGCCCGAAGCTCGTTTTCACATAGCCTCGACAACAATATGTCGGCTCGAGAACAAAATGGCTCTGTTCACAAAACAAAAACAAAGTCAATTATTGTCGTACAAACTAGTTCCAGTTTCTCATATCCAGGGGTTTAGAGATATGATAAAACATTTATTCCACTCTATCTCGTCGTACATGAACTATAGCCAACTCGGCGCTAGCTGCGCACCTTGTTGGCTACATGTATTAGCTAATGTACGACTCGATTTCTTGGAATAATTGTTTTATACAGAAAGAAAAGCAAATACAAAAACTGAGAGGGAAAGCCAAGGTCATGAAGTTATCGCTATCTTCACGTGTGAGCATAATATTAGAAAATACGTCTAGGCCTTTCCCGATTGTACTCGTAAAATTCTGGAAAGTTGCTCACTGGAATGCGAAAAAGTTGCTAAAAAATTTCACAATAATTACTAACATCGGTCAAGAAAAATAGCTGGAAACTGATAAAAAATTGATAAACATTCAAGAAATTCACATAAATTGAAGTTTTCTGTGAAATCGTTGACTTTTTCGCGCTTGATATGTGCTCGAAACCTATATTTTGTTCAAAAGTTGCTCAGAAAGGCAAAATTTGCTCGAGGTTGCTAGAACCGCAAAAAGTTGCTCAAAAGTTGACGAGCACAATCGGGAAAGGCCTAAACTCGGATGTCGTTTCGTGTATATGAAATGTTACAAGTGGTGAATTTTCTAGTAAAACACCATGTCTGTATCACAAAATATCATAGTTACTCCTCCTATAGGAACCAGAGGAAAAAAACCACAATAATAGCCCAAAAACCTTGATCTCGTGTTGGGTGTCCTGTGCACGTGTTGGGTTTCCTGTGTAGCACAGGCGAAATGATTTGAGTTTGCTGTTTTTCTGTGGTCGATGCACATTCAACCTCCCCCAGCCCCCACTCTACCAGACTACCACCCACACCCAACTTCCTTAAGATTTTTTCTAGGGCTCGCGGCGTCGCTTTTATTACGTCGGTCTCATTTTATTGCACTTACAAGGGGGTTAATAAAGTGGCCCATAAAGAAGGGTAAGGTCTCGGGGTACCACCTTTTGTACTGTCACAATCCAGGAAACCTAACAAACCTTCTATCTAATCCTTTGTTACCTACAGTAATGTTCCTCTTAACTATACTCCTCGTTTTTACCTGTATTCACCACCGCTTCTGGTAATTTCCCACAGAACTGGATCACTTTTTTTCACCGTAGCATAGCGTAAGTTTTCATCGGGGGTCCAGCTCAAGTAAGCGTTACAATTGATTCCGTCTGGGCAATCCTTTTTGCTGATTATGGTAAAAAGGTTATTTCCGTGAGGTACCAGCTTCCACTTAAAGTCTAGAGGGAATCCGTGCGTTTGGCCGTCCAAGATGGAGGCCCTCTGCTCACTTGATACTAGAGGTGTTGCCCACCAAAATCCCATAGTTCCATTGGAGTTGGGTGCCATTTGTACGAATATCTTATACAGTCCTCCCATAGAGCGGTCGTAATTAGTTTCCTCTAAAACTGTGGACAAATACTCATCGACCACACCCTTTTCATCTGGATCAAAATAAGGAATAATTTTACTTCCCACCCCAGCCTCCCAAAGAAATTTAAACAAATTTCGCGCCTTTTCTCGCAAGCTGGATTGAACTGAGTAAAATCCAGCACGGATACTTCGCTGTGATTCAGGCATAATGGCCGCCATCCTCTGCAAGATGATATCCTTTAGTAGTGCCATCCTCGCCCACAGCTCGATGTACTTCAAACATTTCTGAGCGTCTTCGTCTCTATTCTCGTCTTTCATGTCTTCAATCTGCGCCTTGAGATTTTCCATGAATGCAATGTTTCTGTAGACTGGTATGTGGATCTGGAGAGCGATTGCTGTCGAATCGTTTAGCTTTTGGTCTGGTCCCAAGTCAGAAATCACCCCATCTAAAAATGCTTGAGAAGTCTCAAAATCACCAATGGCTCCTCGCGCCATATTGGTCATATGTTCAGAATACCATTTCTCAATTTCCTGCCGAACTATCAGGTGCATAGGTGTACGGCTGACTGCCCCTCCACCCAGACCAAAAAGACTAAGAAAGCCGGAAATAAAATTAAGCGCCACGCCTACCACCATCCCGTGAGGCCCTGCTATGTTTGCAAAGGTCGCTGCAATCTCAATCGCTCCTTTGAACGCGGTTATAGGATCACCGGAAATGTCCTTGAAACTTGAAAGTTTTCCAGCGGCAGTGTTCAGAGCTCCAGCAATTGCACCGCGTCTTTCTGGTGTAAGCTCGTTCCATCGGGTATCGAGACTGACTAATCCTGCCTTTGCTCGCTCTACCATTTTTTTGGCTCGTCTGGAAAATCCATCCGCCTTCGCTGCCAACTCCGCTCTCATGTTGTCAAATCTCGTTTTCATGTCATCAATGGCGTTTCTTGGGGCTACAGTAGTAACAAAAGCAAACACAAGAGGCTACAGGCCCAAGGGATACTGCCATATATGGGCTATATAGGTACGGTTGTAAGCTGTTTGTCAACCTCGTCCCCAGGGCTTTTCCCGCCCCACCCATTTTTTAAGGGAAAAGCCCTGGGCACGAGGTAGGCTGTTTGTAGTCAAGGATAAGGTACAGGAATAAGAGAGTTTGAGTCCAGAACAGTGTATCATTTTCAGGGAATCTGATCAACTGGTTGAAGATTTTAGTCCAGACGAGGTTATTGCTGGACTATGGTGACCTCCGTAGTTTCTAGAAAATATGCACTCTAGGATAGGGGGAGATTTTGGGATTTTATTCTAATATAGGGCAGCTGAACTACTGTAGGTCTAGTATAGGCTAAGGACATCCCTACACAAAAATTCTTCCCTTGGGGCCACAGGGTACCTTTATTCTGGCCGGATTTCCGGTTACAAACTGAACGTCTTTTCTTGGTAGGAAAAACATTCACATACATGAATTATAAAGAGAATTAACTTAGATCACAAGTTTTGATAGGGGATTGCCAACGTTGATTGCGTGAAAGTCTTGACAACATTGTAAACTGTAGAGCAAAATGCAAGCGTGTGGTGACGTTGTATCATATCTGAACGGATTATGAGAAAAATAAAACATCTTACCTGAGCTATCTGTAAACATTTCTTTCTTTAAGGATGGCTTGCTTCGGTTTTGCTTTGCCTGTAATCAGATTTTTTTTTAATCGGTAATAGTACTAAATCAGTTATACTACTACATGAGAAATGTCTGCAATTTGATTGGCTTAGAGCAGTGGTATTTCAGCTTAATTTGAAATGCCTACATGTGAAAATTACAAACTTTTTGAGGGTAGTAGTATAAACAAATAATAGCATGATTTGTACGTGATATTTGGCATAAATACCACTCGTGATGTTTCAAAATTGTCTCAAATTTCACTTACGTATAACAATTTTGAAATATCACTCGAGGTATTTATGCCAAATATCACTACAAATCATACTATTACCTACACAAATCAGCGGTTAATCCTAATTTATGTTGTGCGCATAGTCGTGCGCATAAGTACTTCGTAGAATGAAGGCTCATGGGATATTATTACGGTCTTACTCTCTTATGATGCCCTTGAGTCCATTTCACTATTCCTTCCTGTGGCAAGGCCTCCTTCGTATCAACCTGGTGAACACTCTTTGTCTTCTTTCCACATCCCCCTTTAAAGGAACAGACAAATACGAAGTACTTTAGGGTTCCACTATTTCGTTATTATCATTTTTCTCTTTTGAGGGAAGACGGGGTGGGGTAAAGGGTCGGGGGGAGTTGCTGTTAAGTAATCCGGCACGTACCTTGTGGACACACAAGCATCACTGTAGCGCAAACAAGCACAAGGAAAAACACCTTCATTATTTGACCTTTAAAGAACAGCAAAAAAGTCTCATTACAATGGGTACAGTCGTAGTGCACGTTTACTCAGTTGCGTATTTTCATAAACTGCAGAAGGAAAGACAGGCCTTTACATTAAAATTGTCGTAGCCAACAACCAAAAGAGATTGTGTGCGACAGAGTCTAAAAGGCAAGAAATGGGACTTAAGTTCAGTTTCACTTCTAATGGATTTATAAACATAAAGAGGCGCGAATTTCCTTAGAAATTTTCTTTATCTCATGTGATTAGTTTTGATTCCTACGGCATACGTGTGACCTACTTTAAAAGGCAAGAAATGAGACTCAGATTCAGCTTTTCTTCAGATAGGTTAATAGAAATTGGAGCGAAATTCTTTAGCAATCTTTTTGCGTCTCATGTACTTCTTCCTGTTCCCAATACTACGGCTAACGCTCAGGGGAGATATCAGAGGTGATTGCAGCAAAAAAATTGACTCTAAAAATTAATTCTTTTTTCCATTATTTGCTCTTTTGGATGTGTTATTAATACTCTGTTCAGATCTGAGTACTTTAAAATCTCTGTCTGTTCAAATGAAAAGAGAGGGACTGACTTTGGTTAGGCATTTTGTCTTCACAAATGTTCGGGGGTAAGTTTATCATTGCATTGCTAATTGGTTAGAGCGCCGGAGTTCTTAGTACTTGCTTCAACCCCCACCGGGACACTTATGTAATTCATTTTTCTAACTTATTCATCAAAGGTCTTTATAAAGCTGAAACTAGGATACAAAATGGTCTACAAAAGTGAAATTTCTCCGTAGCGACAGTTTGAAGAAGTTTAAGAGGTGAAATAAAATCCCCTCCAGAAAATTAAATTCAACATAAAATACGTTCAGATCTATACTTCCGTTCAACGGTCGTTCTGGCTTACACTTTTTACGCAGACACTAAGTCACTTCTCCTTGAAAAATAATGCACTTTGATATTGCAATGCAAGAGCTACGTTCTAGAAAGTACAAGCACCTAAAAAAATGATAGAAAAGAACGAGAATGAATTGAAAATCGAAAAAGTTAGTAATGTTAGTGCAAAACAAAAGAGGAAGAAAAAAATTACCTTCGCTCTTTAGTTTCCAGAGGAGTAAATTCTGCTTCTCTGAAATTTCGCGTGTTCTCAGTTTCTTATGAAGCGATTCATGACCGAAGTTTGTTCCAGAAACGTCGATAAGGTCACGCCCCTTCATGTGGGTAGGTTCATGTGGGTGGTTTACAGGTGAGACACGACAAGAAGCATTACTTATTAAAGTTAAGTCCGAATCAGAATGGCGTGAAATATTTGTTTTTACTTTTTCTTAGTTTAGGGGAAGTAGCAATAAATTTAAGAAAACCTCCTTGATGAAGTTTTTTACATATTTATGTATTATATGTTATAAAAACACAATCTACTTATTGCTGGGGAAACGATACTATGTCTTGCAATTATACTTCGCCATAAGACAGTCAAACAAGGGAGAACAAAGCGAGAACAATGGCTATACACTTATCATTACTTCGGTCACACTAAAAGAATAAAAAGACGGGAAATTGCTCCTTAAACTTGCTCTTTCAAGCGTTTTAAACAGCGAACGATCTTGTGAGTTGTCTGGTTTTATTATATTTGTTGTTTATGAGACAACAGCTCATGTATGAAAAACATTTTTAAGAAAAATTATTTAAAAACCAGTCGCGATTCCTAACGAGGCCTCAAATGTAATAAATGACTCTAAATGTAATAAAGGTTTTAAGTGTAATAAGTTTTGGCCCTACATATAATAAAGGTCCTGAGTGTAATAAATTTTGGCCCTAAACGTAATAAAAGTCCCAACAGTAGCAGAATAACTATTGGCCATAAACGTGATGAAAGTAATCACAATAGGGAGTTTTAGCATCGACGACGGCGACGGCAGCGAAAACGCCACTTTTAAAATGAATTAGCGTTTTTTCTAACTTTGTCGCGTTTATTCCAATTGGCTGAAAATGTCTAATGTAGGCAAATTTCCCTGCAGTTGATTTCTTGGGGACTGCACTCAAGTTTAGAAAGAGAAAGAAAATTTCGTCGTCGCTTGTTTACGTCCTCCATAAAACGTGTAATTAGGGATTTTCACGTCGTAGTCGTGCAGTAACGGCAAAGAAATGTACAAAAAAGATTGATGAACGCGCAAACTTGATGTTTAGCTTAATAAACCTATTTCTGTTTTGACGTTCTTGTTGCCGTCTCCGTCGTCATTGCTAAAACTCCCTAATGACTGAAACATGCAACGGTCTGAAGGGATAATGTCATAGCGAGGCGATTCACTCTCTTCACCATATTGAAATCTGTATACATGTAGAGATTTACCATTTTCATATTGTCCATAATAACCATGTTTACTCTCCATTATTTGTTTTATTTTGCATAGCCATTGTTTCCAATTTCTCCTGGGTATTACAGGTTTTCCAAGGGAAACTGAAAACAAGGGCTTAGGCACAAAATTTATTCGGTAAACAAGGTTATTTTTGGGCAGTGTCAATACGGTAGATTAAAAGAAAAGCAGCAAACAACAAAATCTTAAATAATCATGATGGTATTGTTAAAATTTCTCTAAAACCAGATCAGAGTTCTAAACAAACCCAACGGTACCTGGCCTTGTTAAATCCCAGCCTGATGTTAGGAAAAGAAGGAAAACTAACCACTACGTCTCGTGTTTGTTCTCGTATTTGTCAGACACCAAGTAGGTCTGTTGAATCTTGGAAGGCGTGGAAAGATCAAATTTCAGATCAAGGAATTTTTTATCAATATGTATTATCTGTTATGAATGTTTTCAGCAGGCTCGTTTGTCTTAGACCTGTATAACGCCGTAAAAATAACAAAGCAGTTGCGTCTGAGTAAAAGGCTTATACATAGAAATGAACTCCCTCTTGTACTGCAAAGAGACCAAGGTTCTGAATTTAAGGAGCTGTGAAAGGACCTTTTCATAAATTGCAAGTAAAATTCACTTAGTACACAGCCGTCCATACTATTCCCAGTCTCAAGGAAAAACAGAAGTCACTGCGCTGTTTGGTTCGTGCTGCACGTTCCAAGATGGAGTATGATTCTTTAAAAATGGGGAAGAAAGGCCTTTAATTGGGCGAAAGCACTGGCTGGATACCAGAGAATTTTAAACGAGGAACCAAAAAGAAGGACTCAAGGTACAAATCTCCATCTCCATCTCATCTCCAGTGTATTTTTCACACGCAAGCCTCGTTACCATACTAACCATTGGCAAGCTTTTATACATTTAGGGCTTAAATTTATTACACTTTAGACCTTTATTACATTTAGGGGCAACTATTACATTTGAGGCCTCAACTGTTGTTAAGCGTGCCGTAACCGACCGTAAGGTCACATTATTACCAGGGGTTAGCTTTAAAATAAACGGGTGAAACACTGAACGTTAAATAAGAAGATCACAAAATAAAACAGGAAGAAAAAATTACCTTCGCTCTTTAGTTTTCAGAGGAGTATATTCTGCTTCTCTGAAATTTCGCGTGTTCTCAGTTTCTTATGAAGCGATTCATGACCGAGGTTTGTTCCAGAAACGTCGATAAGGTCACGCCCCTTCATGTGGGTGGCTTAAGGATCAACAGGTGAGAAATTGAACTAACAGTGGATGCCATAAAACACGACAAGAAGCATTACTTATTAAAGTTAAGTCCGAATCAGAATGCCGTGAAATATTTGTTTTTACTTTTTCTTAGTTTAGGAGAAGTAGCTATGAATTTAAGAAAACCTCCTTGATGAAGGTTTTTACATATTTATGTATTATATGTTACAAAAGCACAATGTACCTATTGCTGGGGAAACGATACTATGTCTTGCAATTATACTGCAGTTCGCCATAAGACAGTCACACAAGGGAAAACAAAGCGAGAACAATCGCTATACACCAAGAGACTATAAAGGAGACAGAGAGGGCATCCCCCATATACACCCTATTCAATAGGTAATTCGTCTCGAGTTATTTTTAGAATCGGGATAAAGTTACCTCGCGCGAGGCGTGAATGTTTCGTGGAGGTTTCGCATGACCAAACGCCGTGCAAAACATGTCGGGCGAGAGGCAATGAAAGCTTAAAAAGATCGAGAGCATTCCTGAATATTGAAGCGAATTGAGTCGGCGCTCACCTGGGAAAAAGGAATCGCTGGACTCTTTGACAACCCGTGAAATCAGTTTAACTCGAAGTTGTCGTACAAATTTCGCCGGTCTATTGAAACCGGTCGTTTGTACAATTTAGGGAGTTTAAGATCCTTAAGATTCCTTTTAATTTCGGTTTCGCTGACACAGCTTTCGCAGAAATCTCGCTGTAGTCGTTTTCGTCGACAAAAGGAATAGCAAAATCGCTCTCCGCGTCTTCCCCCATTTTGTTCTGCGTCATTTCGTGAAGGACGCGTGGCTCTCAGCGTGGGTCATCCACGCGGAACACATTCGCGCTATGTGATTGGCTGTCGTCTAATCCCCCTTGAGATCTGTGGTGTTAAAAATAACTCGAGACGAATTACCTATGGAATAGGGTGTATATTAGGGATGCCCTCTCTGTCCCCTTTATAGTCTATTGCTATACACTTATCATTACTTCGGTCACACTAAAAGAACAAAAAGACGAGAAATTGCTCCTTAAACTCGTTCTCCCAAGCATTTTAAAAGCGAACGATATCTATTTTTTAACCCCCCCCCAGCCTCAAACCTGCTTGAAATAGATAGACCCAGAGGGAAGGGGGTGGGGGGGGGGGGTATATACGATTTACGGTACTCCCTTGTTCAGTAATATTCTTTTCATTCTTCGTAGGTATGGAAATAAGAAGATGGAACCAATTTCACCAACGCAGTACATTAGAATTTGAGAAACAGCTGATTAAACTTCAATAGTAACACCATAATTAAGTCAGCTAGACTGACTTGACTTTAATATCCACGTCGATGTCCCCCATGATCCTGACTCAGTGAAACTACTAGATCTTTTCCAGTCTGTTGGCCTCCAGCAACACATCACTGAACCTACGCAAATTCAGGGTCACACACTTGATCTCGTTATCACCCGTTCTAGCGATGACATCTTAAATAAGGTCCCTGTAGTTGATCGCTTTATCTCTGATCACGCATCTGTTTATTGTACACTTCAGCCCGACAGACCTTGCATGACTACTAAGAATGTTGTCTACAGAAAGCTGAAATCCGTCGATCTTGAATCTCTTAAGCGGGACTTATCTGACTCCTTGTTATGCAGTGATCCACTGGATCTGCAAGTGCATCTTCACTGGATGCTCTTGTATGCAGATACAACACTACACTTTCCAAAGTCATTGATTATTATGCCCTATTAAGACTGTGAAAGTTAGACCTGCAGTGCCTTGGTACAACGACGAGATAAAGGCTGCTAAACGCTTGAGACGTAAGGCTGAGAGAACCTGGAGGAGAACGAGATCTGTGTCTGACTTGAATATTTTCAAGTCTTACAGAAACCGCGTGACGTACCTCATGAACCAGGCCAGGCAGGCATTTTACACTAACTTTATTGATGAGAATAGCACAGACCATAAAAGATTATTCAGAGCTACCAAACAACTCCTTGCTAAGAAAGAGGAGTTTTCGTTTCCTAATTATCAGGACAAATCAAAACTAGCCAATGACATCGGCGGTTTTTTCGTTCGAAAGATAGATACAATTCGTTCTGATATTGATGCCGTAGATATCGATCCAAGCGCGCGCAATGCGCTACCTCCTGATCAGGAAGTAGATGATGCGCATGCTTTTCATTCCTTTCAACCACTCTCGGAAAACGACGTCTCTGCGCTCATCCGTAAGTCTGCTAAGAAGTCCTGCCCGCTGGACCCAATGCCAACTTCTCTGGTTGTTGGCTGCCTTGACGTGCTGTTGCCTGTTATTTCACGAATTATAAATCTTTCGCTATCATGCAGCCATTTCTCTGAGGAATGGAAAGAAGCTCTGGTTACTCCGATCCTTAAGAAACCTGGCTTAGACCCGACACAGTTGAATAACCTTCGCCCTGTCAGTAACTTGGACTTTATATCAAAATTGACAGAGCGCGCTGTTTTCGACCAAATTCACAGTCATATGAGTCGATTCGCCCTTTATCCAACCTCGCAATCCGCTTACCGAAAGGGTCACAGCACAGAAACAGCGCTACTGAAGGTACAAAATGACATTCTCATGAATATGAATTGCAAGCATGTAACTCTTCTAGTTCTCCTAGATTTGAGCGCAGCGTTTGACACTGTTGACCACAATATCCTGCTTGCTCGTCTTAAGTCAAGTATCGGCATTAATGGCACCGCCCTTAATTGGTTTACGTCTTATCTTAACAACAGATCGCAACGAGTCTCGCTAAATGGCTTTACATCTGACAGTTTTAAGCTACCTTATGGCGTTCCACAAGGATCGTGTCTGGGGCCATTGTTGTTTACCATTTATTCCAGCAAACTGTTTGAAGTCATCAAATGCCATCTACCTGAAGCACATGCCTATGCCGATGACACTCAGCTTTACCTGTCATTTAGTCCTGACACGGCTACTAATCAGACTGATGCGGTCATTGCCATGGAACGCTGTATATGGGACATTCGTACGTGGATGCTTATGGATAAGCTCAAACTTAATGATGACAAAACTGAGTTCATGTTGATTGGTACAAAACAACAACTTTCCAAAGTAAATATTGATTGCCTTACCGTAGGAAGCATTGACGTTGTTCCTGTCACTGTGGCAAGAAATTTAGGGACATGGTTCGATTCTAACTTGAATCTCCAGGAACAGATCCACAAAACTTGTAAATCTGGTTTTTTCCATTTATACAATATTCGGCGTATCCGAAAATATCTGTCCCACGAGTCAGCACGAACTTTGGTCCATGCTTTTATCATTGGTCGTATAGATTACTACAACAGCCTTCTATTTGGTTTACCCTCTACTCATCTACTTAAACTGCAACGCTTGCAGAATGCAGCTGCTCGGCTTATATCTAATGTCCCTCGCCACAGTCACATAACACCAGTACTATGTGCGTTACATGGGCTTCCTGTCAAATTTCGTATTGATTTTAAAATAATTCTTTTTACTTTTAAAGCTATCTACGGTCATGCACCTGGTTACTTGATCGATTTGATTGCTATTAAAGAACAGCCGCGCTATAATCTCCGTTCAGCTAGCGGTCTTATCTTAAAGTATCCTGAAAAAGACTTTAGGGGATCGTGCTTTTTCATCTCTGCCCCTAATTTATGGAACAATCTGCCCCTTCACATCCGTCTTGAGGACAATTTTGAACGTTTTAAATCTTTACTAAAAACGCATCTTTGTAGACTAGCTTTTGATATGTAAATTTTTTACCTACTATGTAATATATTTAGTGTTTTTTTATCTTTATTTAATTTTTAGCGTTGTTTATTCTTAGCCTTAATTATTTTGCTCATTTTAGTTTTTATTTTCTTTTAGCATTTACGTGTTGTCACGCGCTTTTGATCATATTTGCATGGAAAAGGCGCGTTATAAATTTTTAATTATTATTATTATTATTATTTTAATTAATTAGCCACAATGAGCAGTGCTAATGTCAAAAGAAGCAATGAGAAAGAGCTGCTAGTTTTTGCATATCACCAATATTCTGTTTACATTCCTGTCCAGCTGGTTTGATAATAGAAACCTTGTTGGTACATACATAATATTTCAAAATTGCTTTTATGTGGCATTAAAAATTTGTTTTAGCCGTATTATTAATTTTGTATAAAAATAAAAAAAGCTATTTCCACTTCTTTTAAATCAAGGATTTTTTCATACATGACTAGATAGACTAGACTGGTGTAAACTTCAGTTTTTTTTTTTTATGGTCAATAAAGTTTGATTTTAAGGAGATGAACACACCACAAGACCAAAGGTGCATTTTTTTTTACATTTGCAGCGCAATGGTGCCATCCAAACAATTAATATTCCATTGGTGTTTACCTCAATTTTGGCTTATTAACGCACAAATTTACCCATACAGTTGTAGAAGGTATCAGCATATATGTTGTATTTTATTTCTATTTTGTTTCAACGTCATTAGCATACATTACCATACACAAAAACAAAAACAAAAAAACTTATCTCAGATAAAAAATTAATTGAACAACATATACAAGATTGAGTTCAAAAGTTGAAAGACCTAGGTTTGCCCAATGAAAGGTAATATCTGGATTCTGAAATCCTGGAAGTTTTTTGCTTGCATACTCTGTAATCCGGAATCCTAGGCTTTGGATTCCAGTATTCAGCTTAAAGAATTCCTGCTAGTCAATGGAATCCAAAATCCAAGTTCCACTGATAAGGAATCCAGAATCCAGTTCCTTGAATCCAGAGCCACCACTGATTCCAGAATTCAAGATCGTCTTGGATTACCTCACATGAGGCGATGGTTCCCCTCCCCCTGGGGGGGGGGGGGGGTTACTCAGTTATATACAGGGTTTGTACCCTTTTTTGAACAAAAAATTCAAGTACTTTACATTTCCCATTTTTCAAGGACTCCATCAGTGCAAAAAAAGCGCATTGAGTCTATGTATTTGTTAGGTTTTCCAAAACGTGAGTAGTTTCAGGAGCAGATTACTCGGCTCCTGTTAGTTTTATCCCAAAGGTCTTTCTGTGTTTGCTCCTTTCTCTTTGGAGTTCAACTTAAACTATAGGTTAGATATTGATACCATGAACACACTTTATTGTAGTCTTGTGAGATCTTTATTAGAATAATCATGCGAAACTTGGAACCCTCATACTAAACGTAACATTGATAAACTGGAGGCTGTTCAGCGAAGAGCTACCAGATGGATCACTAGGTCTGATGATGATTATGATATTAGACTATCTAAGCTAAAATTGTTGTCATTATCTAATAGGAGGTTCACTAGAGATGTTACATTTTTTTTTAATGTAATTAATGGACATAATGATATTGACATTTCAAATAAGCTCATATTTTGTAAGGACAGAAATACAGGTTATAACTTGAGGAAAAATGACACACAGGACCTTGTTCCAAATTTTAGTAGAACTGATGGTTTGAAATATAGTTTTTTTAACCGTGTTGTAGATGAATGGAATGGTTTACCCACTCATATTAGAGAATCAAACAGTATTGCAACTTTTAAAAGAAATGTGTTAAGCTTTATAAAGGATAACTAGAACATTTATATTTCTATTTGTATATATTTTTCTTATATGTTAATTAGTGGGGGCATCCCTAGTATGGCGCATTGATGCTTTTGGTTGTCTCCTTCTCCACAACTTTTTTTTTTTCTTTTTTTGTTTGTTAAAGTAGTGTTAGCTTTTTTCATTTCATTATTTGCTTGTTATGCAGTGGAGTGAATCTGTAATAAATAAAACATTGACATTCAAGGACTTTTCAGCACCGACAGCAATTTTCAAGGACTTTGAATTTTTACTTTAAAATAAAAGGACTCTTCAAGGTGCGTGCAAACTCTGTATATAAGCCATATGGGTATGTGCCGCCCCATCGGGTAGGGTTTTTGCGCTGTTTTGGTCTGAAAACGGGTATAGACTTTGCCTACACTTTTTTTTATAAGAACGTTATTTTTCCGTCTCGGGCTATTCTTATTTTTCTGTCAATTTTAGGCTGAAAATATTCTTAAATTATTCTTAATTATAAATTATAGCTTATAGCATTTCCACTTAAGATTTGTATTGGGGTTTCAATTGCCAGTGTTCTGTGTCAAGAGCCATAATAGGACCTATTATGGCTCTTGCCTGTGTCTAGATCTGTCTCAAGTAGCCTGAGTATCAGGCCTTCCTAAGGGGCTAGGGGAGAGGAGATTTTAGATCAGCTCTTTCCCTTTTTCGCTTCCATCTTTCCTCCAAGTCTCAAGCGCCATTTAGGGAAAGGAATAATTTTATATGGTTCAGCCAAAAAACATACAGTGTACTGTATTTACAGCTATTTACAGACTTTCAACTTACAAAATTACGTCCTTTCAAACGCTCAGCCTCGGTTATATTCTTAAAATATTCTTAAAATTTCACAAATTTGAGCCTCAATATTCTTATAAAATATGTTCTCATAGAAAAAAAAAAGAGTGTATTTTGTCTGGAATCGGGTGTGGTTTTCGAGAAAACTACGCGAGTTTATGAACGTAGCCTGCGAAAACATCCCTTTCTCCTCACTCTTCGCCCATGGGGATTTTCAATTCCACATGATTCCAAATGAGTAAGACAGAAAGAGATTATGCGAATTTGAATGGGATTTTAAAAACCTTTTATGTTGCTTTTCTAATTTAAGTAATGATCCTATGATGACATAACTTCTAAAAGGCCAGGTTTAAAAACGGGTGTGGAAAATGAAACTTTTTGGTCTGGAATAGGGTCAGGAGTTGGAGAACCGGGCGGCACACCCCCACGAAGAACTCCCAGGAATACTCCCCCCCCCCCCCCCAACTCCGTGTTCTTTCCTAGCAAGATTTAAGGAAATTCAGGCGAACCAGTCCTTAAAGACACCCCCATCATTCACGCCTCTCTCTTACAAACAGTTCGTTTAGTCCCAAAGATACCAAGCTTCTTAAAATTTTTACCTTCACACTGTACAGCGACCATTTGTTTGTCTTTATTAAAAAGGCTGGGTAGCCTGTTCCAGGCAATAAGACAGTGGACAGTGGGGCGAGATCGATAGCGGAGTGAAAAGGGATCAAAAGAGATGGAAAAAAGGGGATGTTGTAGGTAAAATTCGTTTTCGCTTTAATTCAGTATTCAACCTAGTTTGATTCGAATTTTTTTGTTTCCCTGCCCTAATAACATCATTACCATAGAAGACAAACGAAATTCTGGTTTAACCAGATTTTACCTACAACAGAGAGCGCCTATAACCTCCCCCTTCGGTTTTTTTTTCTGCTCCTTTTCGGTTGCTCCTGTTGCCTCGAGCAAAACTTCGCAAACCTTCCACGTGCTTCCATACCTCGATGGTTGTTCGCTGCGCGTTAACCATTTCTTAACAAAAGTTTACCAAATGCTCAAAAAGGGCCTTTTTAACCCGGGACCAAGTGAAAAGATGATCTGGAAAGTCAAAATGCGTCCTGTGAAACCTATCGTGCTACAGCTTAAGGTTCTTGAGGAGGAGAGAGCATTCTAGTCGTGAATCTAAATAGAAACGCAACACGATAAGGACAAGCTTTCTGTTGGAAGTAGCTGCCGTATCGCGTTTTCAGCCAATCAAAAGAAACATCAAATCTGCTGACACGAGTTGACCCGCGCTTGAGGTCGGCTACATGCCTCCAAGTATGATTGGTTCACTTGATTGTGAGCTCGTGTTGTGATTGGCCAGAGTTATTACATGGGTTTTCGTTTACGACACTCCACTTTGTCCGTGTTTAGGTGAATTTGAAGACGTGTTATCTGTCGTCGAAGCAGTAGTTTTGTTTATCCCAGCGTCCTTAGCCTCAAGCAGCTTTTTCATGAGCGTGTCTCTCTTGGCCACACACTTGCGAGTTATTGATTGAAGTGAGTCGACAAAATGAGTGTGAAACTCTGAAAGGGCCTTCACACCTTCATAAGAAAAAACAATAGGTAACAATTATTAATAATTTAAAATCAACTGACAGACCTTTATAAATTTTACGTTTTGTTTTCACAATTCAGACCACGCGATGTTCTCCAGGAAATTTGCCTTTTGTCAATTCATAAATCATATTGTTACATCCCTCTTAGACTTTCACACAACTAAACAGGGACTGCCATTGGTTGATTCTTGGTCACATGACCTTGACTAAAATCAAATGTATTCCGATCTTGATACATGAAAAGTTTCGGAAGGAAACAAACAGTATTATGGTATTATTGAATAAGGCTTGCTTGGTGGCTGTTGTGCGGAAGAGGGAATGTAATATGAGCCCATAAAGACCCAGTCCTTTTGGTTTTGTTGACTAATAGTTCTATAGAACGGCTCTAAAAACTAATAAAACCTCGACCTTGAATGTACACACAGCAAATTAAATACGTTTATGCACAGTTATCACAGGGACTTTGGAAAAATTACGGCCACTTGGGGTTACTACAAAGTAACAGTCCCCAAGCCAGACTCCCACGGGTTAAATTACCTTCATGATCCTCTTGCTTATGTGTCTTCAGGGACTCCACGGCATCAGATAACTAAGATACAAGAAACAATGTCAACACTTTAGAACTTAAAAGGTTTGCTACAGCATACCGGTATTGATGTTGCCAACATCCTTTGAGGCTTTAAACTGAGTATTCAAAGAAGTGTAACAAGAAGATAGTTGAAATTCACTTGACAATTGGGGGGGGGGGGGGGGGGGGGCGACAGGCTAAGGCTTTTTTTTGGCGAGTCTCTCTCAAACAGGGTATATATTTTAGGATTCTTTTGTCCAAAGCAGGGTCAGGGTTTCAAGTCCTCAGCAGCTCACCTATACCCAAATATTGGTCAGGTAAGAAACAGAACACAGACAATGGTGACACACTCTTTTTTTTAAATAAGAATATATTTTATAAGAATATCGAGGCTGAAATTTGCGAAATTTTAAGAATATTTTAAGAATAAAGCCGAGACTGAGATTTTGAAAAGGATAGATATAATTTTGGCTGCCTTTGTCATTCTGCTAACAACATGCACACATTTCTCATGTACAGACAATCCTTGCTGGTTAACAAAGAGTTTACTGCAGTGATTACACTTAATTGTCCTTGACATAGTTGAAACGAAATCGGTTACTTTCGTTTCCATCACTCTATTTCTGTGCGAAATGCTTTTTTTAAAGCCAAAACGGCCAAGTGTCGTTTGACGTGAAATCTTGACCTCGCTGACTGCAACGAAAAGCGATGGAGCACGTGCACAATTCTAAAACGGAAAGGTCATAAGCTATAATTTAAGAATAATACAAGAATATTTTCAGCCTAAAATCGGCAGAAAAATAAGAATATTCAGCCTGGGTCGGAAAAACAATATTCTTATAAAAAAAAAAAGAGTGTAAACATATTCAACTTACTCATTTTTATAAACTTGACGTCTCGTATGTTGACTCAACTCATACGGAACGTCAAGTTTATAAGAATGGGTAAGTTGAATATGTTTATCATCGCTCTTTGTGTTCTATTTCTTATCAAGCTACGACGGCCCAAGAACAAAAGTCTTAACGAGTCCTATATAGGCCTATAACCTTGCGGCAAGCTCCCACAAGAATTCCCAGGGTTACCTCCCAGGGAATTGAGCCATGAAAGTCAAGTCAGATTCAAAACCACTGACAGGAACTCAACAATATATAGGCCTAAAATATCATCTTTTATGTGAAAAATGAATTAATCAGCATGTCACGAGCGTGAGACAAAGAAAAAAAGTCTGAGTTTCCGACAGAATTCGAACCAGGACCCCTGATTCGAACCTATGACCTCCCGAACACCGGGCGGGCGCTCTATCCACTTGAGCTACGGAGAACTCATGGACAGCGGGGCCATATAGTTACTAGGTTCATGTTTGACAAGCGTCATGCATACAAGGATCAGCAATCAGCAAAATTTACCATCTTTCATTCTTTCATCATCTTTTATTTTAGAAAACTGGTGAATATGATCCCTTGATCATATAGCCTGCTAGCAAGCTCTCCATTTAAGGCGAGCGAAGCGAGCCAGCCGCCCCACGTACTCGCATCATCAGTTTCGCGTGCTGCTTTCGTGTGACTTCTCGCGACTGCCCCAAATAGAGAGCTTGCTCGTAAGCTACCTTGAACGAAAAAACAGATCTCTTCGAAAACAGAAGAAAAGATAAAAAAGAGATCTCTTCGTAAACATAAGGAACGTGACCTGCTTCTTGTGAATCAGTCAACAAGCCCCAGGGGATACTTCCTTATTTGGCCTATAAAGGAGGTGCCGCTGGACAAGGTATGATTTTTCACCTCTCAGCTCTGTCATAAACAGGGTATATAATTTCGCTCTGTCCTACACAGGGCATATAATCTCGTGTGAGTCTGTTCTTGAGGGTATTTCTGCACGATCGATTTGATTTCCTGAATGACTTTCGTATACCAAAGCGATGACTATAACGTGAATTTGCTCTGTTGCAATTGTCAATAAATGGCTTTGAAACAAGACGGCGTGCATCCTTTGTCCTGAATAGGGTAAACAAATTGAGGGTGTTGTCGTAAACAGGATATGTATTTAAAGTTTCTTTAGACCTAAACAGGGTCAGGGTATCAAACCCTCAGCGACACACCCCTACCCAAATATTGGTCGAGTACCCTCCCCGGGCAACAGACAGTTACTAAATAACAGAACTTAGACCCTCAAGTTCTTTTCGAGAGCTAATTAGTGAACACTCAAATGAAATCAATCACAAGGAAATTAATACTTTAAAACAGATAACAAAACAAATACGTCTCAATAATTTGTCATTAACTTTTAAATCTGCCAACGAAATCCGAAGGAGTTACCATTGAAATGAAACCTCTTCGGCGGATGTTTTGCAGAGTTTCATTGATTGAAATGCTTGCCATTTGATTAACTTTGGCCTCTATCAGGGGTGAAAGGGCGGAGTTAACAAGCTTTACGGCTGCCGACAACCGCCCACGTAAAGCCCAACGGCGAGAATTGGAGGGCGGAGCTGGTCGGCTCGGACCACTGCATCATCAGAAAGGATGGATTTGAGATTCTTCCAAGTTGGTGCGCGCAAGAGGTAGCGATTAAACTTTATTCGAGGTCTTTTGATAGTAAGGCATCTCCTGGCATAGACTAATCACTTCATTCCTCCGTGTGTTCTCTTGGCCTCGATATCAATTTAGGCTTTGGCATATCGGAAACGTAAAGACTCTGTTCTCTCTGCTCCCTCCCAGGGGGGTACTCCTAGGTTTACATTTGAACGCCAACAGAAAAGATTTCGAATTCGCATATTTATCATCCTTTCTTATTCAGAGGGGAATTGAAACGATAAAGTAGTTCCCTCGAAAACCATACCAAAGTGGGCAAAGTCTATGCCCGTCATTCAGACCAAACGGCGCAGAAACCATACCCTTTGGGGGAAGCACATACCTTTATGGCTTATATAAGGGAGTACCCCCGGGTCTATCTTTCAAACGCGCCGTTCTAGGCCAGGCCTGGTTCTAGGCAAGGCTTAGCCGCTTTTGTAAAACTTTTAAATCAATCAACTTAACTTAACTTAACTTATAAACTTAATCAACTTAATCGCTCTTGCAGAGCGAGGTGAAGAAAGATAACTATTGCTCTCAATTCCGTGCGGCCGGAAACCATGTAGGCCGTGTGAGGGCTGATGACAGAAGCCCATGCTGATGAATCAACTATAAAGAGCTTTTTAACCAAATTACCAAGATTTTTAAAAGATTACAATAATTATTTGGCCTTGACAGAGCACAATGCAAAGCACTAGCTACCTGCGGGCCCGTGTTCTTTAGTGAATAATTTGGGAGGATGAAAAATAAAGATTATTGCTGTTGTTATTGTTGTTGTTGGAGAAACTGACCAACAGAAAAATTCACAGCAGCATTGCGCAAAATAAAAGCAAACTTAATCTTCCCGGAAAGAGAATTAAGCACCGGATACTTAATACGATTTCGGCAAAATATTAAGATAGGTTGAAAAACAGTGGAATATCGTGCCTCCATCAATTGATACGTGTAGGCCGTCTAGTGATCCATATCGCTCTTTCAAATCCCAACATCGATCACCCGCAGGATCCTCGGTCAGGGGTGTAGTGTTTTCTTACGCTACACAAGTCCAAACGCTTTTATTTTTTATGTTAAACGCATTATTTACTCGTGATGTCATATGTATGTTGTATGTTTAGTGTAGGTGTTAGCCCTCACGATGAGCTCTTAAGAGCTCTTGGAGCAAACATGTATTCAAATATGTTTAAATATTTGAATATTCGTACGGGACCCGTAAACTGACGTGTACTTGCTATTCATACGGGATTAAGTCTCTTCTTGAAATTGAAGTGAAATTTCTAAGTCTCCCGAAATTTCTGGTCAGCAAATTTCCATGAAAGTGTAAGGACCTGTAAGTCCTTTAAATCACTGTTCAATGTTAAAGGAAAAAAATTCAGTGGCAACTTTTAAAGGAAAAAAAAATCAGTGTGGCTAGATTGAGAATCGACACCGGGGCGTAGAATCTACAGTTCGTAGTCTTAACCACTATACAACGAAGTATACGCTGGTGAAGTGGATTTTTTTTTTGAAATTATATAGCAACAACCGTAATCTTAAATAGAAGCTAGCCGAGTGCTTACCGTAAATCCTTTATTAAGCCCCTCTCTCAAATAAGCCCCTTCCCTCTAATAACCCTCCCTTTTCAGGGGGAGAAAGTTAATAAGCCCCCCTCCCCTCCCCTTCCCTCATTATTCTTCACCAATAAATGATAGACTGTATTACTTAAATGAGCCCCCCCCCCCCGTCTCAAATAAGCCCCCTCGTCTCTGTTGAGGCCCCCCTTAAATGGGCTTGAAATAAATAAGTCCCCCGGGGGGCTTAATACAGGATTTACGGTAACCCTAATCAGAATATGGTCAGTGCTTAGCCCTAATCACTATTTTCGTTGCTTAACCCCAACCCTAATGCTTAACCTTAATCACTGTAGTCAGAGTTCCGTATGAATAACAAATACAAGTCGATGTACGGGTCCCGTGCGAATAGTTAATAGCCACTAGAAACTTGACATTGAGAAAGACGACTGATACAGAGAGAGGGGGCGTTTATTAGAGAAGGGCGTCTAATGCGATTTTAACAGCGTAGAGCGGGCGTTTATTACATGGATGAGAGGCGTTTATTTGGAAGTGGGCGTTTATCAGGTCATTACGGTATTTACGTTTTTTGGGGGGGGGGGCAGGGGGAGGGGTTGGGGCAGTTATCCCTTATCCCTATCATTATGATACCTGTTATCCCTAAATCCGCCATGAATTTTTAATCATCCCTAGAATTAATTTTTTAACTTTATTCCTAAAATGGTTTAATGATTGGTTACATCTAATTCCTAAAACTCCTAAAAGCCGGGACTCGCTGATCGTGGTTGTTTATAGACCTAATAAATCATCTTTTCTTTTCTGAAAAACTGTTCCATGACCTCTTCACCGTTCAAGGGCCTCTTCATATCAGCCCGGTTGACCGGGCTGGCCCGGTTTCCGAGATCTCGCCTCACCTCTAAATCCTTTGTAAAATTTTCGATGTGTTCATATGAGAGGGCGGGCTGGCTCGGTTCCCGAGATCTCGGTTTTTCCAACCGAGATCTCGGCAAGGGGGCTGGAAATTTTGCCATATGAACACTTCATCCCGGTTAGCGGAATGAACGGCGGGATGAATTCTCGTGGTCCGGCTGGCATCGTCTTTCATTGCCTGCTGTATTTTACACATCATGAGCATCCCATTTAACTGCAGTGATACGGCTTTAAGAGTTACCGAAGCCCGAAAGTAAAAAATTTTGTGTTTCTCTATATTTGATTAGTTTCCCAAATTTGGGACCAGAACTCGTACCCAGGATCTTTGACCTTTTCTCATCTCGAAAACTGGTCTGAAATTTCTCATATGAACCCAAGGCGAAATGCGTCCCGGTAACCGAGCCAGCCCGGTCAACCGGGCTCATATGGGTGAACGAGAGAAAGGGCGCGCGCGAGGGAGACACGTGAGCTAAACAACATGCAACAGGGTGTGCAAACAGACGCAAAATGTATCATCCAACAATGTTGGGCGTTGGTGGCCAACAATATTGCGTCCGTTTTCAGGGGACTTTAGAATAACAACGTTCACCCACTGCTTCCAAGCGCCTGCTACGCAGGCTACGTGTTGTTGCCCAATTAAAGCCGTATCACTGCAGTTAAATGGGATGCTTATGATGTGCAAAATACTAAATATTAAAATATTAAGTTTGAAACCGGTCAAAGTATAGCTGCGCCAACAATGTTGGGAGCTGTTGCGTCCGTTTGCACGTAGCACTACCATTTAAATGAAACCTCTATGGCAGAACTTTTGCACAGTAATATATATCTCTTGGGATTTTACAAAAAAAATATTTGTGAATTTTTGACATTAGCCAGGAGTAAGAGGCTAATCATGGCGAATTTGACAATCCTTGTAGCTGCTTAAATGCCGGAACTGGTAGACTTAATTAAGACAATTAGCTGAAGTACTTCCTCAGGAAAGGGAGGTAATTGTGATTGGATTTGACCTTCTCTTAAGCAGGTGCGAAAAGTTGATAGTAGCGAGGAAGGAAATAAGCACTCAAGAGCCAATAACTCTCACGCATTTTATCCCCTAACGTGTTCTCTAGGCCCCGCTAACAAGTTGACTTCATCATACCGAAAGGACCCTAACTTCTTTAGGGCAAAAGCGCCGTACTTGACAGTCGTTAGTTTTTGTAAAACTTATACAGCTATTTAGAGAAAGGTTGTCGGAAAAAATGTGCACGCGACAATCCCGAAAGGTAACAGAGCGACGATCGGGAATACGTCTGCTGTTCGCAGGCTATTCTCGAAATAGCTGTATGTTTAAAATTAATTTTCTCGCAAAGCGAAGCAGTCAAGAGACCCCCGCCGAGAGGTGAAGAAATATTGTTTGAAATAAAAAGCTCTTGAACCTGCGAAGTCTTTGAAAAGAACAGAAAAGCTCATGTGAAGTTTACGTGTTGGTGACAGCTGATGAGTCGTTTAACTCCAGCTATAAAAGGTCAAATAATATCAAAAGTTATTAACCAATGACAAAAATAATAGAATAATTGTTTGAAGCCCCATCCCAGCATTTGGCACTTTGTTACAGACGGTGGATGGAAACACGTAGGCTTGCTAGCACGCAAACCAAGTTGGAGCAACTGACCGGGCAACCCGGGGGGGGGGGGGGGGTACTCCCATACATTACCTATACGGGTATGTGCCGCCCACAGGGGTCGTGATTTTGAAGCTCCTGATTTAGAACGGGGTACCATTTCGGAGGCCTTTTCTAGAATGGGGTATAATATTTCGAACGCACGAAAGCTCCACTTTTGTAAGCAGCCATTTGAAAGTATTCAAGGACAGATTGCTTTTAAAAATACGGTTCAATGAGTTAACAAGCAAACTGTTGTACTCTTGTTGCACCCTAGAACGGAGTATAAAAAATTGGCCCATTTCTAGAACGGGGTATAACAAATTGGCCCATTTCTAGTACGGGGTATCAATTTTAGAGCACATTTTTTCTAGAACGGGGTACCAATTTGAGGTCCCGGGCGGCACATACCCACCCAAAAATTACCAAACTGCCCCCCCGGGCCAGAATTAAACCAAATAGGAAAAAATAGACGAAGTAAAAATTTAAATCAAACATAAAATAAAACTTAAATACTTTAATCGTTAAGAAGTTGACAAGCCGTGAACTTGCCCCACAGCACGACACAAAAGCGAGCAAAACCATGGTTTGCGCAACAACAAGAGACACCCGAACTTGCTGACAGCAGCCCGCCCCTCTGAACAATGGACACTTCGAGTATGTTTGAGTACCTTTCCATTGTTTTGAACGGGTTATTATTTTCAATAAATGGAAGGGCGGCTCACTACAGTGGAACAGGAGGTCATTACTACGAATAATAGCTTACTGCTCCAGGGGCCACAATAATGACCTGCTGGTTCTAAAGCAATGAAAAGATACATTAAATCGAATAACGCCCTTGTCCTGCACCCTCGGTCATTATTTTTAAGAAGGCCTCGAAGCTCATTATCCTATATTTCTTATCGCTGCCACTCAAACAAACACTTGAAAGACAGAGCAATCGAAACTGATTCTCACACAGTGAGAAATGTTCTTCATTCCCTGAAAAGCATTGCATAATCTAGCTCATGTAAGGTTTACCTGTTAGTGACAGCTGATAAGTCATTAAACTCCAAAAGTTATTTTAAAACCAATAACAAAAAAATAATAGAATAATTGTTTGAAGCCCCATCTAAGCATTTGGTGCTTTGTTACAGACAGTGCATGGTTGCCTGCAGAAACACGCAAATCAAGTTGGAGCAACTGACCAACAGAAACCAATTTAATCAAAAAGGAAAACATAGACGAAGTAAAAGTTTAAATCAAATATAAAATAAAACTGCACACTTGACGAGCCGTGAACTTGCCTCACAGCACGACACAAAAGCGAACAAAACCATGGTTTCCGGAAAATCAAGAGACACCCGAACTTGCTGACAGCAGCCCGCCCCTCTTAACACTGAACACGTCGAGAATATTTGAGTATTTCACGTATTTTAAAAAGACTTTATTTCCTTATTCTTATCGTTTCCAAAACAAGGTCTCATTAACTACACTTGAAAGACAGAGTAATCAAAACTGATTCCACACAGTATGTTTTTAATTGCAGCAGCTTCTAATACATTTTTCGCCATTTCAAGGGGGGGGGGGGGGGATGTACTCCCTATAACGGCCTATACGGGGAGGCTCCGCCCGAAAGGGGTACCTTTTTCAGGCTTCAGGTATATGAAAGGGTAGGGATTTTACTCGTTGTAGTATATGAAAGAGTAGAGAAATCTGTCATTTGGGTCCGTAAAAGGGCCCAAAGGGCCGAACAGATGAGTTTTATGACTTTGTAAAGTCGGGGAAACGTTCTATTTTTGTGATTGATTCCTATTTAAATGACAATGCATTCACAGCAGTTAAAATAATGTAATTATATCCAGCAGAAAATGCCAGGGTCATTAATAAGTGGAGCAGGGTGATTGGCTGTATATATGTGGGCGGATTGGAGGGCGGAGCTGATGCAAGCAGTTTAAAAACTGCGGTCGCAGGTTAGGTGCTGCATAAAACTTGCACAACGCTTGTGTGTACGTCCAGTCTGCAATCAGCTAACGTTCTTCGCTTGAACTCAAAATGACTCTCTACTTCGGCGGTCGTATTCTCACTATGGTTGGAGAGACGGCGCAGTATGTCGAAGCTGTCGTGGAAAAAGACGGTAAAATAGCCTTCACTGGAAGCCTAGCAAACGCCGAAGCTTTATTCCCTGACGCGGCCAAGCTCGACCTCGAAGGCCGAACCATGATGCCAGGACACATTGACCCTCATCTTCATCCTTCCATGGCGGCCCTGATTTTGAGAATGGATTTCATCACCCCGTTCGACTGGACTCTTCCAAGTGGTTTGTACAAAGGCGTAAGGACCCAAGAGGAATACCGAAGTCGCCTCAACGATCTGATTAATGCAAAAGCCAAGCCCGACCAGCCTCTAGTAACTTGGGGATATCACCAGTATTTTCATGGCGATATGAGCAGAGAGATCATAGACGGAATCAACAACACCGCCAAGAACGCACCAGTCGTGGTGTGGCACCGAAGCTTTCATGAAGTGTACCTCAACACCTTCGCCCGGAACCAGCTGGACGCTGACAAGCAGGAGGAACTGAAGAATAACCCGCAAGTGGAATGGGATCGCGGTCACTTCTTTGAGATGGGTTTGGATGCTCTAATGGCCACCAAGTACTTCTCCGAAATTGTCATGCCAATGATGATGTCTGGCTACGAGGATTTAGTGCAGGTATAAAATTATAAAATTATTTACTACAGATTTTCACAATTAGAATACCGTAAATTATCAAACAACAGGCGTTTCAAGCTCACGTTACGAGTGTGGAATGTAAATTTAGGGCGCGTTTCGTTACTAAAATCCGAGATCAGATCAAAAATTCGGATCATAAGGATTTTTCATTAAGAAATGAAACAATGTATCCAAAAACGGATTATTTTTCTTTAATTTCCATAGAAACGACCCACAATATCGACGGTATCCGTATCGCAGGGACCGCGCAGGGGGTGGGGCTGGGGGGGCTTTAGCCCCCCTACTTTTTTGGCTGTTAATGTTAGAACATTGAATGTTCAACTGGAAATATTTAAGGTGTTGATGAAGGACGGAGAATTTACCTGTTTTGATGACATTTTAGCCAAGATCAAGCAGCTTTCTGAAGCCGAAAAGTGTATGATAACTGAAATCATAACCCTATGTAAACTTCTTCTTGTAAATCCAGCAACCAGTGCAGCAGGCGAGAGATCCTTTTCTTCTGCTCGCAGACTGAAAACGTGGCTACGCTCGACGATGACACAAACAAGATTTAGCAATCTGACAATACTTAATACCCACAAGCAGAGAACAAACAAACTTTGTCTTATAGATGTTGCCAATGAGTTTGCAGCTCTCAATGAAAATCGAAAAAGCAACTTTGGCACATTCAAAGAATCCGATTTAAAAATGTCCGGGTGACACTCATCCGTTGCGTCTGTTGGGTTTAGGCTTGAAGTTAGTCTAATGATTTAAATTTGGTCAAACGTGAAGGCCAGTTTGTTACTTGTTGTTTTATAAGAATTAAAAATTAACTTCACTTTTGGCAGTGTTAGATCCATTTCTAGCCATTTCAGAAGACTTCAATTTCAAATTTTCCCGGGGGAGCATGCCCCCGGATCCCCCTAGTTGGCTCACGCTAACGCGTTCGCATTAGCTCCCCCACTTGAAAATCCGCTCCGCGGGCCCTGTTATCGGTATCGTCTTTCATTGTATTCTTTACGGTTAGCTCAAGGGTACTGCTTTAGACAAGCCAAGTAAAGATGAGTCTTGCGGTGATTTTGTTACCTCTGCGTCAAGCGACGCATAAAAATTCCCAAAGGCGCAAAATAATTCATGACATTCCTGACATGCGTCCTTTACTAGGAAGCAAAGAACGATCGATCGATCTCGGGGAACATGTGTGTTAGAGGTTTCCGATTAAACCGAATTGGAAAGACTTTTATCGCCTTTTTAGGTAGTAAGATGCAAAGTGGTGTTTGATTCAATTTGCACAATACAATTGCAGTAGTTATTCATTGTTTAAAAGCAGTTTGAGTTTAAAGCATCACGAATACCTGCGAATACACAAGGTGGAATGCAAACTTATTTTTCGTATGAAAAATCTGCTTCAAAGCAAACAAAGCTACCAAGGGTAGCAACAAAAACGAGCTTTATTCACATGACCATACGAGTACATACACTATTGCAAAAGTTATTTTTAGGAATCAAAATTACATCATAGGGCAATTAAGTTACTTTGATAATAATTTGTCACGAACATCAACAGGTAGCAGCATTGGAAAATAATGTGGTATTAGAATTTTATCAATAAAGTACTCAAAAGATCACAGCACATGTATGGCAGAGTATACGCCTCTATAGTGGAGGCGGTTTCTCAAGAGCACCTCCTGGTGAAATAGGTTTCATGAAAAAATATTTTTCAAAGCCAGCGAGAAAATAAACTTAAATCATGTATAGTAGACTAGAAACGTGAGATCAAGTGGTTTTACATTTTCACATATGATTTGTGCATTCTGTTTTCTGACAACTTATTCAATTTATGTGGGCTCTCACTTGTGAAATGCGCTCGTAGATTTAACCTAAAAGAGTTAGTTTTGACTTAGTGAATATTTTGACTGAGCGGGAAAATGTGTTCCATACAAGTGAATTTTCCCCTAAATCTGAAAAACTCTATTTGAAGAAATATCCGCCCCGTTCGCGTAATTTCTGTGGCAATTATTATGGCTGTTGTTTAACGATCCATATTTCTTTTCGCCTTTGTTGTGCTTTAAAACAGGGGCCCCCAACGACGGTTTCCTTAAAAATACGTTGAAAACACTTTTTAGGCTATCCAGAGCACTTTTAGATCTCTAGAAGTGCATTCTAAGCGGCGCTACAAAATTTTTATCTGTTCGGTCATCCTTTTCGAAATTACAAGGGCCTCAGTATTAATTTTCCGAAAATTTGAGGTGTAATTTAACGTTTTACGAAAGTGAGAATTTTTCTGATTCCTCTCTCCATCACATTTTAGAATCCGAAATTTATAGGTTTCCTTTTTCTGAGAAAAATAGTGTAACCTGGGTAGTAAAGTATGAAAAATTAAACTTCAGCAAATCGTAGGGAATTTATTACGAGAGTTTCGAAAATTGTACATGAATGGAAAGTTCATGTAGAAATTTTTAGCCGTACCCAAGCAAAAGAAAATTCTACGCAATACTTTCTTCTCCAAAAAGATATTTTACAGAAAACAGTACTTGGGTGCCCCTGTTTAAAATAGGAGGACTATAATTTAATTTCAGTATACTGTAAGAAAGAGACATGGGGATTTACGGTATTGCGGTACTGAGCTTTTTTTCAAGCGGTATTTGGTAATTTTGATTTTAATGTGCAGGTGATTTTGCTGGCGTGAGGTCTACATTTGGAAGATTTCAACATATATTCCAAAAAATCTTGAATATTCATGACCTTGTTGTGGGTCACTGAACACTTTGTGATGGGAAGACTAATTGAAACCATGAAAATAAATGTTTCTATGTGGAAACTTCGCTCTTAAGCCATTGCAAATCGGAGAAATCATGTCAAATAACGAAATGTAGTCAAAGTATCCGGTGTGGATCATTTGAATACGACGAACTACCCGTTTTTGGATTAAAAATACGGATTTGGATTTTAGTAAAGAAACGTACCCTTAGTATATCCATGGAACTGACCTAATTTGACCTGTTACCATGCCCCCCCCCGGGGCATACCCCGGGGATTTGCATGTTTTTTCCTGGTGGTCTAATCCCCATCCCAGGGCACAAAGAAGGAGACAATTCCCCACTCCCTATCTCCTGATCGACTTGACTTCATATAAGTTTTTTGAGGGTATATCAATACAATACCAAAACGAGACGTTTTCTGAACTTTTTCTAGAGTATATTGAGAGAAGAATAATACATGTACGCAGTCAAAACGTGAACAATATATTTGAAAGAACGCTTTATAAGAACACTTGACCGAATCTCTGTTTACTATATATAGCCTTGTACTCATTTTCATCCATCTTTTAAAGTTGGCTTAGTTTTAAACTAGACTGAAGAAATATTTCTTTGTTTCTTTTGCAAAAAAAAGGCATTCAAGTACGCACCATTCGCCGGCATATTCGCTTGAAATTTTAAAACGTACCTCCAAATACGGAATTTAATTTTGATAGCTTATTTCTCGTCAACCACTCTAAGTAAAATTCGTGCGTTTTCTCTTAAAAATACATAGTCTTAAGTTCAAAAGCTTCGTGCAAACCACGTGAGACCAACACGTACGTACTTCACAAAATCAAAGAAAAGTTATTTTTGATTTGCCCCAGCCCACACCCCCGGGACAGGACCGCTTCAAACAATTCCCCACCCACTGGCCAGAAAAGCTGGACTTGTGGTAACACGTCAAATTAAGGAAACACACCCTTACTTTCACACAAGAAGGGTAGTTTCGAAAACCAAGCACTCGAAAACGAAGACCGAAGCACGAAGCACCCAAAACTGGAAAACGAAGCACCCAAATCTCGAAAACGAAGCACCCAAAAACTCGAAAACGAAGACCCCTAGATCGAAAACGAAGCACCCAAAACACGAAAAGGAAGCAGCCAAAAACTCGAAACCGGTCTTTCCCTTATAAACACCAGACTAATCAGGTGTGAGAACACCTGATTTTCCTTTTGTTGTAGTTGAAATATTGTATGAATTTTAATGCGTTGCTCACACGTTGTTGTAGTTGAAAAATATTATTGTTTGTTACATGCCATTTGTAATGCTTTTTATCTATTTCAACGGGCTGCGCCGCCTCACTGAATAATAAAAAACGCAGCACTAATGAGGACAAGTTTTAAGAGTGAGATTTGTTGTTTAACACTTTCACCACTGATCACGTTGCCTTTTTCACACCTCTGCAACTTTTTAAATTATTGCCCAAGTTAGCTCAGTCTCGCTGAGTCTCGTGTCAGGATGCGCTGAGTAGAGCTTTCATTGTGGAGTTTAAAGTGCCTCTTGTCCAACCAAGAACAACTGTTGATTGCTCTGGACTACCGGTTTACGACTTTTCAAAATTGTTTAACAAAGAGGAGATAGGAAAAGGTGTGTATGGAGCAGTTTTCACAGCTGACTACCCTTTCAATGGTATCGACGACAAGGGTCAAGAGTTTCGAGTTTTGGGTTCTTCGTTTTCGAGATTTAGGGGTCTTCGTTTTCGAGTTTTGGGTTCTTCGTTTTCGAGATTTAGGGGTCTTCGTTTTCGAGATTTAGGGGTCTTCGTTTTCGAGTTTTGGGTTCTTCGTTTTCGAGATTTAGGGGTCTTCGTTTTCGAGTTTTGGGTTCTTCGTTTTCGAGATTTAGGGGTCTTCGTTTTCGAGTTTTGGGTTCTTCGTTTTCGAGATTTAGGGGTCTTCGTTTTCGAGTTTTGGGTTCTTCGTTTTCGAGATTTAGGGGTCTTCGTTTTCGAGATTTAGGGGTCTTCGTTTTCGAGTTTTGGGTTCTTCGTTTTCGAGATTTAGGGGTCTTCGTTTTCGAGTTTTGGGTTCTTCGTTTTCGAGATTTAGGGGTCTTCGTTTTCGAGATTTAGGGGTCTTCGTTTTCGAGTTTTGGGTTCTTCGTTTTCGAGATTTAGGGGTCTTCGTTTTCGAGTTTTGGGTTCTTTGTTTTCGAGATTTAGGGGTCTTCGTTTTCGAGATTTAGGGGTCTTCGTTTTCGAGTTTTGGGTTCTTCGTTTTCGAGATTTAGGGGTCTTCGTTTTCGAGTTTTGGGTTCTTCGTTTTCGAGATTTAGGGGTCTTCGTTTTCGAGATTTAGGGGTCTTCGTTTTCGAGTTTTGGGTTCTTCGTTTTCGAGATTTAGGGGTCTTCGTTTTCGAGTTTTGGGTTCTTCGTTTTCGAGATTTAGGGGTCTTCGTTTTCGAGATTTAGGGGTCTTCGTTTTCGAGTTTTGGGTTCTTCGTTTTCGAGATTTAGGGGTCTTCGTTTTCGAGTTTTGGGTTCTTCGTTTTCGAGATTTAGGGGTCTTCGTTTTCGAGATTTAGGGGTCTTCGTTTTCGAGTTTTGGGTTCTTCGTTTTCGAGATTTAGGGGTCTTCGTTTTCGAGTTTTGGGTTCTTCGTTTTCGAGATTTAGGGGTCTTCGTTTTCGAGATTTAGGGGTCTTCGTTTTCGAGTTTTGGGTTCTTCGTTTTCGAGATTTAGGGGTCTTCGTTTTCGAGTTTTGGGTTCTTCGTTTTCGAGATTTAGGGGTCTTCGTTTTCGAGATTTAGGGGTCTTCGTTTTCGAGTTTTGGGTTCTTCGTTTTCGAGATTTAGGGGTCTTCGTTTTCGAGTTTTGGGTTCTTCGTTTTCGAGATTTAGGGGTCTTCGTTTTCGAGATTTAGGGGTCTTCGTTTTCGAGTTTTGGGTTCTTCGTTTTCGAGATTTAGGGGTCTTCGTTTTCGAGTTTTGGGTTCTTCGTTTTCGAGATTTAGGGGTCTTCGTTTTCGAGATTTAGGGGTCTTCGTTTTCGAGTTTTGGGTTCTTCGTTTTCGAGATTTAGGGGTCTTCGTTTTCGAGTTTTGGGTTCTTCGTTTTCGAGATTTAGGGGTCTTCGTTTTCGAGATTTAGGGGTCTTCGTTTTCGAGTTTTGGGTTCTTCGTTTTCGAGATTTAGGGGTCTTCGTTTTCGAGTTTTGGGTTCTTCGTTTTCGAGATTTAGGGGTCTTCGTTTTCGAGATTTAGGGGTCTTCGTTTTCGAGATTTAGGGGTCTTCGTTTTCGAGTTTTGGGTGCTTCGTTTTCGAGATTTAGGGGTCTTCGTTTTCGAGTTTTGGGTGCTTCGTTTTCGAGATTTAGGGATCTTCGTTTTCGAGTTTTGGGTGCTTCGTTTTCGAGATTTAGGGGTCTTCGTTTTCGAGTTTTGGGTTCTTCGTTTTCGAGATTTAGGGGTCTTCGTTTTCGAGTTTTGGGTTCTTCGTTTTCGAGATTTAGGGGTCTTCGTTTTCGAGTTTTGGGTTCTTCGTTTTCGAGATTTAGGGGTCTTCGTTTTCGAGATTTAGGGGTCTTCGTTTTCGAGTTTTGGGTTCTTCGTTTTCGAGATTTAGGGGTCTTCGTTTTCGAGTTTTGGGTTCTTCGTTTTCGAGATTTAGGGGTCTTCGTTTTCGAGATTTAGGGGTCTTCGTTTTCGAGTTTTGGGTTCTTCGTTTTCGAGATTTAGGGGTCTTCGTTTTCGAGTTTTGGGTTCTTCGTTTTCGAGATTTAGGGGTCTTCGTTTTCGAGATTTAGGGGTCTTCGTTTTCGAGTTTTGGGTTCTTCGTTTTCGAGATTTAGGGGTCTTCGTTTTCGAGTTTTGGGTTCTTCGTTTTCGAGATTTAGGGGTCTTCGTTTTCGAGATTTAGGGGTCTTCGTTTTCGAGTTTTGGGTTCTTCGTTTTCGAGATTTAGGGGTCTTCGTTTTCGAGTTTTGGGTTCTTCGTTTTCGAGATTTAGGGGTCTTCGTTTTCGAGATTTAGGGGTCTTCGTTTTCGAGTTTTGGGTTCTTCGTTTTCGAGATTTAGGGGTCTTCGTTTTCGAGTTTTGGGTTCTTCGTTTTCGAGATTTAGGGGTCTTCGTTTTCGAGATTTAGGGGTCTTCGTTTTCGAGTTTTGGGTTCTTCGTTTTCGAGATTTAGGGGTCTTCGTTTTCGAGTTTTGGGTTCTTCGTTTTCGAGATTTAGGGGTCTTCGTTTTCGAGATTTAGGGGTCTTCGTTTTCGAGTTTTGGGTTCTTCGTTTTCGAGATTTAGGGGTCTTCGTTTTCGAGTTTTGGGTTCTTCGTTTTCGAGATTTAGGGGTCTTCGTTTTCGAGATTTAGGGGTCTTCGTTTTCGAGTTTTGGGTTCTTCGTTTTCGAGATTTAGGGGTCTTCGTTTTCGAGTTTTGGGTTCTTCGTTTTCGAGATTTAGGGGTCTTCGTTTTCGAGATTTAGGGGTCTTCGTTTTCGAGATTTAGGGGTCTTCGTTTTCGAGTTTTGGGTGCTTCGTTTTCGAGATTTAGGGGTCTTCGTTTTCGAGTTTTGGGTGCTTCGTTTTCGAGATTTAGGGGTCTTCGTTTTCGAGTTTTGGGTGCTTCGTTTTCGAGATTTAGGGGTCTTCGTTTTCGAGTTTTGGGTTCTTCGTTTTCGAGATTTAGGGGTCTTCGTTTTCGAGTTTTGGGTTCTTCGTTTTCGAGATTTAGGGGTCTTCGTTTTCGAGTTTTGGGTGCTTCGTTTTCGAGATTTAGGGGTCTTCGTTTTCGAGTTTTGGGTTCTTCGTTTTCGAGATTTAGGGGTCTTCGTTTTCGAGATTTAGGGGTCTTCGTTTTCGAGTTTTGGGTGCTTCGTTTTCGAGATTTAGGGGTCTTCGTTTTCGAGTTTTGGGTGCTTCGTTTTCGAGATTTAGGGGTCTTCGTTTTCGAGTTTTGGGTGCTTCGTTTTCGAGATTTAGGGGTCTTCGTTTGCGAGTTTTGGGTGCTTCGTTTTCGAGATTTAGGGGTCTTCGTTTTCGAGTTTTGGGTTCTTCGTTTTCGAGATTTAGGGGTCTTCGTTTTCGAGTTTTGGGTTCTTCGTTTTCGAGATTTAGGGGTCTTCGTTTTCGAGTTTTGGGTGCTTCGTTTTCGAGATTTAGGGGTCTTCGTTTTCGAGTTTTGGGTTCTTCGTTTTCGAGATTTAGGGGTCTTCGTTTTCGAGTTTTGGGTGCTTAGTTTTCGATTTAGGGTGCTTCGTTTTCGAGATTTAGGCTCTTCGTTTTCGAGATTTGGGTGCTTCGTGCTTCGGTCTTCGGTCTTCGTTTTCGGGGGCTTCGTTTTCGAAACTACCCACAAGAGAGTCGGTGTCGCGTTACAGGCGACCGTTGAGACGTTGTATGAGAATTAATATACTGAGGTATGCGAACGCTAAATATCATGATATTTTACCTTTTCGTCTATAAAATGAATCAGGGAGACTTACCTTTGATGTATTCCTGTGAATTCATCGATTTAGTCGCTCTTTTGGCTGTTATGGTGTTACCCTTGTGCAACTCCCTTCAAGTTTTACAGGGGTCACACAATAAAAAACGACTAAATCGATGAATTCGCACCAAAAAAACACAGGAATACATCAAAGGTAAGTCTCCTTTATTTTTTAAAGACGAAAAGGTAGAGTATAATGATATTTAGCGTTCGTAGACCTCAGTATTTTCCGGGAGTATTTTATTCTCATACAAGTCTGACCCGTCGCCTGTAACGTGACACCGACTCTCTTGTGAGAAAGTAAATTTATATCCCACACTCGGAAAGTGAGCTTGGGACTCCTGTGCTATACCACTCAACTTTATAACGGGGGTTGGGGGGATACTTAATTATAAGAGGCTAATGGGGAGGTGGCGGTGGATGGGTTCGCATTTTCACACCTGGATTGACTAAAATGGGGTCGCACATTTTCGGACTTTGGGGGTAAGAAAATTCTCGTGAGTAGGGATTCAAAATGGGAAGATTCTCGGTTAAAAAGTTCCGAAAGTTGTTGTTTATTATTAGGTAAAAAGTAAAGTGTTCTTCATTCAATTTAAAAATGTGTCAGTCCATTTTAGGAGATAAGGTAGATGCATAATTAGAAAGTGACTAAAATAGGGATCGCGAAAATTACGTTTGCCCGAAAGTGACTAAGACGGGGTCTATAATTGGCCACAGAATAGACTATAATGGGGTAGGGCTCAGAGAGGTCTGCGGCACATACACAGCAAATTAACCATAACATTAACCAAAGTACCTCAACCCCCACCCCCTCCCCGAGCTTTATAAACACATCCTTGTTGTGGATCACATTTGTTCGACTTTCTTTCTGCTGCTGATCTCATAAATTTTGAACCGGACTCGACTCCAGTTGATCACTTGTTTCACGCGACAATAAAATTGTTCTGTTATTCACACATGGGGCACTGATAAAAGCAAAGCTGTGATTGGAGGAGTTACCGTACCGTAAACGTGCCGCGAACACCTTCCAGGAAATGAGAGCTGAAACAGGAATGTGGTTCGATTCCCAGCAAATATCAAGAAAGTTAATAATTAGCAGAGTGTTCAGTCAATCCGATTGATACGTCTAAGCCGTCCAGAGATCAATGTCGCCCTTTCAAATCTTCGATGTCAGAATACTCGCTCAGAGTCATAGAGTCCACAATACTATTCATTTTCATATAAAAAATTGCGAAAATATTTTGCTTAAAAACATTTAAAGAAATTTTCAAAAACATGACGTTTCGACGTTGTCGGACGTCGTTATCAAGTCATGGCCTAAGCAGGTATGTGCCGCTGAACCGGGTATGGTTTTAAGGGTCTAGAGTCTTAAACAGGGGATACAATTACACCATTTAGTGTCTTGACCAGAGTGTCCTTTTTTGACATGAAGCCTTAAACATGGACGAAAACGTTTACATTTTTATGCCGGTGCATGATCTACAAGTGTAGAGCCAACAATTTTTCTCCAAAAAATGCAAATGTGCAAATCCCCCGGGGGGGTCCCATAAGATGGCCCCTGATAAGTGCAAAGTTAAATGATTTGTCTGTTTATTTGGGTTATGCAGATTGTTCACCAGAACGGGCTGACCGCCGTTGCTGATTTAGAGTTTCCTTTGATAAATGAAGAACTGGAGCAACAAAAGGCCGAGGAGATTCTGAAGAACAAGGAGACCTCACATTTCTCTACCTACTTGGTTCCAAGTGCTCGAAATTACTCTAAGATGTGTGGCGGAGACAACCAGAAGGCTATAGAGCACATCCAAGATCTCGCAAACAAATTAAGTGACGATCAACTGGTTCTCTACAACAACCATGTCAAATGTCTTTGTGACGGAGCGTTCTATTCACAGCTGATGCAGATGAAAGACGGATACATAGACGGACACGATGGTCAGTGGATCATGCAGCCAGAAGAACTGGAGGAAACCATGCGGGTTTACTGGAGAAATGGCTTTCAGATCCATGTACACACCAATGGAGACCTTGGCATGCAGAAGCTGTTGGAAGTCGTGGAAACCCTCAACAAGGAGTCCCCGAGAGAAAACCATCGAGTCACAGTCGAGCATGCTGGGTACTTTACTGAAGACCAAGCTGATAGAATCGCTCAGTTGGGCTTATTGGTGTCTGCAGCCCCTTACTACTTCTACACACTGGCTGACAAGTACAGCGAAGATGGTCTCGGAACTGCAAGAGCTCAAGCGATGGTTCCAATGAAATGGCTCTTTGACAGGGGCGTGGTTACAGCCTTCCACTCCGACTTCACTATGGCACCGTCGGCGCCTCTCCTGCTGGCCTGGAGTGCCATCACCCGCGTTACAGCAGATGGGAACACGTACAGAGAAGATCTCAGGGTGACACCCTATCAAGGCATGCTGGCCATCACCAAGAATGCCGCCATAATCTTGGGCACTGACGACATCATGGGCACCATTGAAGGAGGAAAACTCGCAAATTTTACAATCCTGGAGCAGAACCCACTAGCGGTGGAGCCGATTGACATCAAAGATATCAAAATCTATGCTTCAGTTTACAAAGGGAAAATGTACACGACAAGCAAGACAAGAGCCTAATGCCCGATTCTCGCTGATTTCAACAACGATATAACCAATGTTTGGCAAGAACAGTACAGTTGATTTCCATTTGATTTTGCCGCACTTA
Organism: Porites cylindrica; assembly: GCA_964035525.1. Lineage (NCBI taxonomy): Eukaryota > Metazoa > Cnidaria > Anthozoa > Scleractinia > Poritidae > Porites > Porites cylindrica. The sequence continues at coordinate 43,391,358 of OZ037779.1, read as the reverse complement.
GACAAACTTTTAAAAGGTACAGGTTTAGGTTGACAGTAGTATACATGCACAACAGTTCCATTGTATGCGTTGATTGAATCAATAAACAGCGTCAAAAATGAAAATGCAACACGATTTCTCGTCTATCTCCAGTCTCACTCTCCGTTTTCACCCTCGCTCCAGACAGTTCAGATCATTGTATGTTTCTGGGAAACTGCCCACCTACCCCTCCCCTAGGCCAACATTAACACTTCTCCTTTAGGGCAAAATGTTAGCTTAGGGGAGGGGTAGGTGGGGACTTTCGCAGAAACGTATAGTGATCCAGATGGGCTGTTTTTTTCACTCTAGATTTCTTTCGTTTCAACATCAAATGTTTCCAGGCAGTGATCACACAAAATGAACTAAAGGCCCGAGCCTGGTTTTTCGAAAGAAGGTTACGGCGACGGCGTTACAGAATTGACTTTCACAATGCTAGTAAGTCAGAAATATATATATATCTTTTATGCAGCAGTTTCTGAAATTATCATATTCATATTATATGTGCTGAATGTTTTTGCATATGATCTAGAAGGCAATAGTTTGAAGCCAACGCATTCATGGACTCCAAAGCATTTCAAGCAAAAAACACAAAGGAAACCATGGCTATTTGGAGAGCAAATATAAATTTAGTCGAAATTTTGTGTCAGTTTTCAAGTCACTAGTTATTTCTTATTCACCTTTTTAATTTTCCAGTGTGACTGTGAATATTTCTTATCCTCTGTGAGGAAATATCCGTAATCCCCGCAGTGGACTGGACCTACACTTAATACACCCGGAAATGATCATTTGTCTAACTGCCGTATTGCCTTGACAGTTATGGATCATTTGGGAGGGTTGATCAAACACTTAATATCTTTAATATCATGGGTGACAAATGACTCCTTAACCTTGGCGCGAAATGTCGGGAAGTTATTAGAATTTGGACAAAACGCCGGTGAAATAATTCTCTTTAGTAATTTCACTCGTCACCATTTGATTACACATGCAGATCCAGTCAACTCAAATTTTCTCGTACTTTTCTAGGATAAGAGACCTTTGATAATGGACGTTTCAGCTAACGCTGGGGAAAAATCTGGGTAAATTGATAGAATGGCATACGAACTCATGCCCAGTGTTTAGCTGACTAGCGTGGACGAAAGGGCGAATACCAGATAAGGAAGAGATATCAATGGCGCTGATTATGAATTTTGTCTTCGCGATTGTAGAGATCGATAACCGAGTTCGATAAACCACCACCTATATTTCATATGTGTTAAACATATCATCATAAAAGGAAATGAGATTCCTACGAAAAATTGACAAGAAGGAAGAGTCCCTGATTTTGAGAGGTAAAAAAAGATAAAAAAAGAATTCCTAAAAGTTTCTGTCCCACTATTAAAAAGGGACATCTAGCGTCAGATGGTCAACGTTTCTCAGCGGCTTGATACAAGTGCGAAACGACACATACTCCATAATATTTAAATTACACATATCCATACAACACTTAAAAAAGAATACGCGATCATTGATTTCTCTACGATACTGTAATGGTAATAAATTTACTTTACTAAGGCGCTCGCGCTCAGAGTAATCTTTACCAAGAATGAATCTCGTGGCCCTGCGTTACACCTGTCCTAAGTTTGTATTGTTTCTTTTAGTATGCAGCGACCATACCACGCTAGGGTATTCAAGGCGTGATCGAACCCAAGTTATTATGTAAAGTAATTTCTTTGTTCTAGCATCAGTTATTTCTTTATATGTACGATAAAGGAGGTTGAACATCTTTTGAGCTTTGGAGGTGATAACATCAACGTGCTTATTCCAACTTAATTATCAAAATCCATAAGTCTTTCTCAAAAGCAACACGGTCTAACTTGATTCCCCCACGGAAATAATCCCTATCAACTGCGGATCTAACACGTGCCACCCTCAAAACCTTACACTTTTTAACATTGAACTCCATTCCACAAGTAACAATAAGTCATTTAACTCATCCTGTAAGTTGTCACAATCGTCCTGTCCAAGGATTAAACGAAAGCACAATAGAATCATCGGCAAAGAGAGGTAACGATGTTTCACGTCAGATTACTTTAGGCATGTCATTAATAAAGATTGAGAAGAGTAAAGGTCCCAGAATTGACTTTTGAGGGACCCCAGATGTAACCAGGAGAAAATCGGAAGACTCATCATCTATCACAACCCTATGTCTTCTGCCAGGTCTTAAGTGCGATCTGAACAACCCCAACAAAGAACATTTAACACCAAGGTATTCTAGTTTAAATAATATGTTTTACGTGGGACACTCGATAGAAAGCCTTAGAGAAATCTAAATAATTGACATCAACGCATTGTCTCATTTCAAGAGCTTTGGCAAATTATTGGACCACTTGGGATAATTCTTGCTGTAACAAGGGTGGCGCAGTGGTCAGAGCACTCGCCTCCCACCAATGTGGCCCGGGTTCAAATCCCGGCGTTGAAGCCATATGTGGATTGAGTTTGTTATTGGTTCTCTCTCCCTTGCTCCGAGAGGTTTTACTCCACGTACTCCGGTTTTCCCTCTGCTTTCAAATTCCCATTCGATCTGGAACGCACGGACACGTTTAAACGAGTTCATATATGAACTCCTAAGTGCTTCGTGGGTAAACAAATTACAAAATTACAATTGCAATGATAGACCTACCTGGCAAAAAACCATGCAGCCAATGGGTAAGTTGGAGAGAAATTAAACATGAAAAGAAAGTCCTTGTTACGACTAACATTTCGCAACGGACGTTTGTTTTCCACGGGAGTTTGATCTTGTGATCTCCCACAATGATAACTGAACAAAAAACGTCGTCTAAGTAGTAACTTATGTAAGGATATCCAGCAGATAACCGGTGTGTTTTAGAATGCGCGAAAAATAGCTATCAATAAGAAGTTCTTGGCAAGAGGGGACAAAAAGCTGTCGCGCAAAGCGTGCGCGAACGAGCTGCCCCATTCTTCTCGCGGTCTCGCTACAGATTCCGTTTACGCGCTCGAAAAACAAAACCGCCAGCTACGCAGGCTTATCAATTCATTAAATAGACTGACAAAAAACATACTTTAGCAATTTTTTTTCCACTTTTTTTATTTTGACGTATTTTCCCGAGGTCGGGTATTAAACGCAAGCTTAAAAGGGCAAGTTATAAATCAAGGGGTATGGCAAATTATGAACATTTACCTGGGTAGCGTTGTCCTTAAAAACTGAAAGAAAACGTTTCAAACTTTCCTCAGAAGCTGTGTCCTTCAGTTCTGTGTAAGCAGTGAGAGTTTCTGTTCAAAAGAATTGATATAATATTTGTTAGAATCTAGTAACAACTTGGGAGGAGACTTGAAAACGTTTAGTTGTATGTTTGCTTATCAGCCTTAGCTACGAAAAAAACAAGAAAAAAAAAACAATATATACAGGCAAAAAAAAAACAAAACAAAAACACATGCATCATCATAATGCCGAAGGAAAAAGGACAATCATACCAATACTGCAAAAACTCGCGCAATCATATTCCCCTCTACTAAATATGTTTCAACTTTTGAATTTCATCTATGCATACGGAGGTGTCTCCTATGGGTTAACTCGTATGCTAATGAGCAAAAATGTAAACGATTACGTCAGCAAAGATTCGCCTGATGTATAGATTTAGCCAGGGCTAAAAGTGAAGCTCTCGTTAATATTTATAGTTTACTCGAACAAAATATAAAATCGTGTAATGTTAAGCAGCGAAGGCAACGAGAACGGTGAAAAAACAAGAATAGGTCTAATTAGCAAAAAAGCAACTTTGCACGTGCAGCACACTTTTTTTGTACTTTTCTTTGCCGTTGTTTTGCAGGACTACAACGTGAAAATTCCAGAAACTTCCTGGTTACACCTATTATGGAAGAAATGTCATGTGTGTTCCTGTTCGCTTTTATTCTTTACTGCTGCTTATTTTCACCTTCCTGGCCGCTAGCATTTCTCATTTTCTCATTTTAAAATTTCCATGTTTTTCTTCCAACGAAACTGGTTACCTTCGCTTTTCATCTCTCTCTCTCTCTTTCTCTGTTACTCAATATAGAAATTAAAATGTAGTGGAAGGAAAGACTCGGCTTTGTTGTTTAACTCTTCTTTTTTTTGCTTGAAATGCAAATTTTCTTACCCATGGTGCTCCGGTGCGCGCTTATCGCGCGCGAGAGCTCCGCTATAAGCATGCAAAACGTGTGCGAGCATGTAGTAGGACACAGGGCCATGGTTGGTTTTCACGTTACGTTTTTTCGGACTCATTGTTAAGAGAATATGCTGCGAACAAAATTTCCTATCCTCGTGCTTTCGTGTTCTCATTTGACTTTGCATTGACTTTGAAAAATCTGCCTATCGCTTATACTAGCCAGGAGAAAGAGAATCTGAAGACACTCTATTTCATTCAGTAGAGAGTGCACGTCCCTGCCCAGCTAATCAGAGGAAAAGTCCTTGCATAGTCTATCCTAATACGCTGAGAGTTCAGTTTCACGATATGTTTTAGGCTTCATCACTAGAACAGAGAGGTGGCCTCGATATGAACTAAAAATCGTAACATCTTTACGTCTTTCTCGGTTATCTTTGACATTCCGCCAATAAATGAGAACGTCAGCAACAACTTCGGAAAGTCACTACAGATAATGTTTTTTTTACAAACCTTCTAATGGCTTACAAAGAGTTTCTATCAAGTTTCCTTCAAATACTCCATAGGCCTCGCTGTTAATTAAGAAAACATGTTTGGTGAGGTAAAGATATTGAGCGCAAGTATAAGAAGAACATTTATTCTCACGACCCGTTTGCTTTTCGGCCATTTTCACGATGACGACATTTGACTACAACTACCAGAATTGATTTTGTTTTTGCTTTCTAATTTAAACAACAATAAAACAAGAAAACAACAAACTGAAGGAGTCTGGTAGTTGTGGTAAAATGACGCCATCGTGGAAGCATACTGTGAGTTTGTAAGAAGAATTAATATCAATTGATCAGTGATCACAAGCATTCACTTTTAACTTCAAAACTTTATACTCCGAAAGATTGATTTGATTCTCATTACCATCTGATTACACATGTAACGAGAAATGAGAAATTCATCAGTTAACAACTGACGATGGGGAGGAATGTTCATTTGTTTCTTGCACAAATAAAATCTCAACAAAATGAAACGTAAATTCAACCTCGTTCCCAGGGCTTCTCCAATTTCTAAGAAAAAGCCTGGGAGCGAGGTTGATGCATTAATTGTTTTTGATGACGGGGAAGCTTGAACTAAAAGCCTCTGGAATGTGAGGCCCAGTTTAGAATAAATCAATACAAAAGACCTGAAGAAGATAGTCTCCCTCGCAGCTGTTTCTGTTACGCATTAATCGTTACGTGACGAGTCAAAAACGCTACGAGGGAGACTAAACAGAAGAAATAGGTGAAAATGCACTCAGATTTAAGGGGCTTAAACTTTAAACCTTTCTTCGCATCAATTGAATTCCAAAAATAATGGTCAAGCTTTGTTATTTAAGACCATACTTAAGCACTGAAACTACCCTATTTGATCGAATAATAGCCTTCCCTCGATTAATTGCCTCCGTCGAATAATCGCCCCTCTTTGACGGAAATATTTTAAATAATCGCCTACCTCGAATAATCGCTCCCCCTCCCACCACTACAGGTAACCCGCTATCGATACCCATAGCGGTAAATCTGGAGGATGAGGCTGAAGGGAAGTCTGATCCAGCAAAACTGATCAGTGACGACGCCGAGGATATTGACAATGAAAATTAATCAAGGAACCAAATTTGGAAGACTTAAAAAGCCCATGTTCGGTTTCTTTGATGTGATTTTTTTTTATTTAATGGTAGAACAAAATATTTAGGGCACGACTTTCAGTGAACAATATCTGAAATAATAGCCTCCCTCGAATAATCGCCCCCTTTTGGTGTGAAAAAAGAAATAATCGCCCCGGCTATTAGTATAGGTAGTAGCATGATTTGTAGTGATATTTGGCATAAATACCACAAGTGATATTTCCAAATTGTTATGCGTAATTTCACGAGCCGATAGGCGAGTGAAATTTGAGACAATTTTTAAATATCACGAGTGGTATTCATGCCAAATATCACGTACAAATCATGCTATTATTTGTTTATACTACTAGCCGCAAAAGGTTTGTAATTTTCACATGTAGATATTTCAAATTAAGCTGAAATACCAGTGCTCTAAGCCAATCAAATCGCAGAAATTTCTCATGCAGTAGTATAATTCGAGGAAATAGGGTATTTGCTGTTGTTTGTTACAACGGATGGCAAGGATGGGCATAGATTAGAAACTTGAAAAACATCTTAAACTCTAGGCCTGGCAAAAATCACCAAAAAAGGTTGTATGGTTATTGCTGCCTGATGAAATGTTTTGGTATCTTGTTGATAACTCTACAGGAGCGTTTTGTGTACAGGTAAAGGCATAAGTATCGGGGGGGGGGGGGGTACTTCCATATGAAGGGGCGGGGATGCTCGTCGGGAATTTTGAATTAAACCCCTTACGGAGACCAATTTGGGCGTGGTCCAACCTTTTTTTGACTCCTAAAAGAGATCATTTTAAACTTTGATTAAATTAATCGAGTAAATAAAACGAATTGAAAATACATAACTTTTATATTTCTTCGCGTGCAACCCTAAAAGAGAACTTTACGGCTAAATATAATGATCTTTTGAACAGAGCACCCTAAGTGAGAACAGAATCCTAAATTTACACCCCTACGCGAGACGACGAGCATTCCCGCCCCTTTCATATGGGAGGCCCCCCCCCCCCCCCCTCCCCGGGCATAAAGTAATGCCCTCGGCAAAGAACTGACCTAAACCAGAAATATGCTCGTGACAATGCAACGAAATATAATAAAAACACTTGCCTTACAGCAGACAACAGCGACTCGACATAGTCATTTTGACATTCATAAACCTGCTGATGAAATGAGAGCTCCTCTTTGAGAATTTTGATCTAAAGAAAAAAAATTACAGCAGCAACACGTCACCAATAGGAACCTTTACTGTCCTGAAATCAATTATTGTACTATGTTCTGGGGACTGGTGAGTGAGAAACTCTAAGGGTCGGTTATTTAAACGAAATCTACTGAAGTTAGATCGCGGTTTAGTCAATCTTTGGTCCTCCAGAGCTCTTCCTCAGTGGGTTATTTTAAGAAGATAAATGCTTTTCTTGTCTACGCTATATGGTTTCATGAAACTGTTCACGATAAATGTTGTTTACATAAAAGTGTTCAGCAAACTGATAATGGCTTAAAACGCGGTTTTTTTAAACACTGGCTAAACTTTGCTTAAGTAACTGGCCCTAAAATTCTACTTTTTTCGTACAATACTACTCACAATACTAATCTAATAGTAGTACTAAGATTGCCTTCAATTAACCGTACCCCGGGACAAGAATACACAGAAATTTGTTACAATTCTTTGTAGAGGGTTTCAATCAGGTTAACCGTCAGCCGTCAAACGGCCTAAAATTTAACCGTCAACCGACCGTCAAAAAAAATGCAGAGTAGAATTAACCGTCAAAACGTTTCAAAGTATTTCAAATCTCACTGCTGATCTTCACGGACTTCTTGCTCCTGAAGAATCTCTTAACGGGAGAAAAACCATTTCCCATGCTCTCAAAAACACTCTCTCTAGACATTGCAAGACCTTACAACTAGCTTATATCTGAAAACATTTCGAGATTTTATATCTGAAAGGCCAAGGCAGCCTCCAAAACCTAACTGTTAACTTTAATTTTGTTTATTTATACAGAAGGTTAATGTTTACTTTAACACGTGAACTAAATTTCTACTAAGAGGCTGTTTACATGGAAGTGGGAAGATCCTAGTACCAGGAAGATCCGTTGGGTTTACATGCACAAATTTCCGCACGTGAGTTGTCCAAGTAGAGAAGGTTAGAGAAAGAATTAAAAATGGCGGACGACACAATCAAAAATGCAATCTTGGTCCTTCTGCTCTCTTTACTGGCGTAAATCACTGCCTTTCAGCTGAATTCACGCAATAATCTGCTCGTGGATTACTCCAAACGAAATGGTCGGCCTTTATTGCCGTAATTAGCCACTGAACGAACCGCCGACATTTTTGCCGCGTTTGTCCCTAGTACTAGGATCTTCCTAGCGAAAGCAGTTTGCATGGTGCTAGGATCTTCCTAACTCTCAGCTAGCAAGATCCTAGCGTTAGGGACAAGTACAACCCTTTGCATGTAAAATGAATACAGAAAACATATGGCGCTAAGATGATCCGCCCTCTAGGATCTTCTTGGTACTAGGATCTTCCTCCCTCCATGTAAACAGCCCCTAAATAACGGACAACCATCAAAGCTACCACCCCATTGAAGCCCTCTTTTTTTGGATCGCGGGAATGCTATATGCAGTATTTCAACCTGGGGTCATTTTAATAATACTTATTTTATTAGTATAGGTAACAGCATGATTTGTTAGTAGTGGTATTTGGCATAAATACCAGGAGTGATATTTCAAAATTGTTGCATGTAATTTCACTCGCCTAACGGCTCGTGACATTTAAAACATATTTGAAACATCACAAGTGGTATTTATGCCAAATATCACGTACAAATCATGCTATTATTTGTTTATACTACTGCCCACAAAAGGTTGCTTAGTAATTATCACATGTAGGTATTTAAAATTAAGCTGAAATACCACTGCTCTAAGCCAATCAAATTGCAGAAATTTCTCATGAAGTAGTTATTTTAATAATACTTAATAATACATTTTAATAATACTTAAGTGTAATTTACGAGTCAGTGTAGTTATTGTTTTCATACTCTTCGATGTAATTAAAGGCTTAATAAGTGATTTTTATACTATTCTAGTCAGAGAAAACAGCCGACATTTCGCGACGCCACCGTCGGTTCTCCCGGGAAGTGACGTCTGAGGAACAAGCGCAGAAATTCCATACTAACGACGTATCAGTATCAAGATCTGGGTAGTGCATCTGGTCCCAGTTCTTTAAAAGCGGTAAAGCGCTATCCACTGAATAAATAGCTATCCGCTGGATAGGTATTAGGGAAACCAACTGCATTATCTAGTGAGTGGTGATTTATCCTGTGGATAACGTTAATTATCAACCATTTGATCAACTGCGGCTGATTAGTCGTCCCGCGTGGGACATTTGTTTCAACCAATCAGAGGCACTATCCAGATCTGGCTGGTGACCCTTCATCAGTGTGGAATTTCTGCGCTTGTTCCTCAGACATCATTGAGCGGGGAAACCAGTCGTGGTGTCGTGAAATGTCGGCTATTTTATCAGGTAATACTATTCCATATATATAAAGTGACGAACAGTCATCAGAGCCTGTGTATCAATCTATTGACTTAGTATAGCCTGGGATCAGGCTCCGCATTGGTGGAAAAAGGTGAAAAAAATCGGCGTGCGAAGAGAGCCGCCCGTCCCCACTCCCCAGACCACCGCTCGGCTTGCTTCGCTCGCCGATATATATTTTTCCTATTTCACCCGGTTTTTGCCTTCTCCCCCACTGCGGGGCCTGGTCCCACGCTAGACTTAGTATAACGTGGGGATTAAAATCAAGTTGTACCTCAAGAGACAACATGTGTTTCAAATAGCTCATGGTTTTCATTACAGCCTGCACAACCGATCTCACCTGGAAAAGTTGTTTAAGACAGAAAAACAAGCAGAATCAGAATCATAATAAAACGAACACATTATTCTCTCTTGTATGTACATGAAATACAGAAATATTTGAAATTAAAATTTATGTAATATATAACAGTAACAACTGTAGCATACGCTGACCAAAGGGATCGAAGCTGTGGGAAAGACATTGAAGCTTTCGCTTTCCCTCTTCCCCTCTTCTTTCGCTTTCTTGTTCCATTTTAATTCCTTTTGCTGAACATTTACCACCTGTTTTTTCGTTGGGAATTGTTTCGGAAAACCTTCTAGGATCGTAGGATTACATGGAAGTGCAGGTAGGTGGTGGAAAAGATTTCATAGCGCACATTATTCATAGGAATTTTCGGGTCTTTTAATGATTTTCGCGTTTTTTGCGGTCTCCTTTACTGAATCGTACTCATTCGGGTATGGTTTAAAAGATCTCTTCAGTCGGTTCAGGGAGGAGGGACAAAAGGTTTTCTTGACCGTTAAAACTGCGATGAAGCCATGAGCGCTTCAAGGGACGTAGATCCGCACATGCGGTTATGCGCGGTTTCGGGGCGAATGGGTTGATTACTGATTCGAATAAAACGTTTTAGTTTTATCAATAGTGAAGACAGCGAATGCAGGAAGCTTTAATTAAAATGTTATTCGCAGCTTAAAATTGAATGTTCACACTTTCAGATGTCCTCATTACCTCTTGCAGTTTTTTTCTGCTCAAATCTGGCATGTGTGACATAACATTTTCTTCTGTCAAGTCCTCGCGGATAACCTTCTTCAAAGGAGGCTGGAGGATATGAAAAACAAGTCAAGCACATTAAATATGACTCAACAGGATCTGAGGGAAGCATTCCCTACAACGGCCTATACAGAGAGGCTCCGCCGAAAAGGATACCATTTTCAGGCTTCAGTCATATCAAAGGGTAAGAATTCTGGAATTCATGAGTTGAAGTATATGAAAGGGTAGGCAAAACTATCATTTAAGTATTTACAGGTCCTTTGATTAAAATGTTTCAAATATACGCGTCTTATGGCTTAATCATTTGCATTCATTTTTCATTACCTTACATGAAAATGACAAGAAGGCTTCCTGTTTTAGGAATATATTTTTATTAAGATGTAAGTGGGTAAGGGGTTGGACCTCGCTGCAGAGCCTCCCCTTACAAAACTTTGTTGGGAGCCCACCTAACTTTTAGACTGCGAGCAGTCTCTCTCTTTCTTCAGATTTAGTAAGGGGAGTGCGAGCGTTGAGCGGCGAAGCCGCGAGACCCGTCTCGCGCCTTCAGTCACGCGCGTGGTCATTTGAGTGTCTCGGGCGTTTTGCTCGACGGACCAAGAAAAAAGAGGGACTGCTCGTAGTCTACCTAACGTTGTGAGGCCTTCAATATCCTCCTGGGCCACAGGACTACCAGCAAGGAAAAACACGCCTGCATTTTAGATCTTTCGATACTAAATCAAAACATTTAAAACATCTCTACACAGTAAATTTGCTTGCTTACTATGATATCATTAATTATAAAATGCAATGGTAAAAATTACAGTGATTTACTACCCTTATTTTCTTCCTGGAGGGTATTAAAGAAACCCATATTATTTTAACCAACTCTCAAAGCCAAACTCAATTCGCTATATTTTTTATATCAAAACTTCTTAACTTTGAGCCTATGGATGAAATCCTACGATATGACCACTAAAATGAAACCTCTTCAGCAATACCTTCGCATGGTACATGCCTCGTACCCAGACGTCTCTCTTTCGATGTGCGCGCAGTCTGTACCCTTCCCATGGTCCCTTGCGGTTCATCACCAGTCACTCGCGTTTCGCGCTCGCCTCTGCCATGCGAAAAACGAAGCGCCTGAAGAGGAGGCTGGCATGCTACTGTTTTGTTTTGTATGAAATTCAAACTTTTGAGTCTGTGGACAAAATCCTACACAATGAACACTCCAATGGAACCTCTTTAGAAGCACTTCCACATGGTACAATTTGCAAATGAGAAGCTTGCCTTACAAAACCGAAAGTGGGATTTTTCTCAAATTAATTTTTCTTTTCGTACACTATTTAAGGTAGTGTTCAAAGCGTTAAACATACCCAAGGTGCTGCTGGATAAAGAATTGACAGACACAACAGGTCTTCACAACAGTCTCGTAACATATCGCTTACTGCTGTCACATGACCTGCTAGCCTTTCTCTGATTGGCTGTGCTACGTGTTCACTTGTTAAGACAACTGATGTTGGAGAGCAATGCTTTTGAAGAGACTCCATCAGGCAAACCATGTTCTTGTACAGTTTACAGAGCTTAGATTCAAGTCTAGACTAAAGTGAAAGTTGGATAAGTTAGATTAGATTCGTGATCAATACCTTAAATTTTGGCCCCTTCAGAGCCCGTATTAATGAGGTTTGACTGTAATTTAAAACAAACTTAATAGGACTAAGGATTAAGACTCTTAACCCGATGGAGGCAAATCAGCTGGCTGTATACAAGATAGCTCATGAACACCAAGAACAAATCTGGCTAGCAGTCATGACTTGACTTTGAACTGCAAGTCCAGCACTCTGACCACTCAGCTGCCCTCCCTCCCTCCCGAAGCCATACTATGAGCTTTAAAATCAAATGCATTTTGAATTTGGGGGAAATTTGTCTAAATTCCAAGCTAAGACAAAAAAAAAAACCTCAAGAGGGAGATTTGGTGACTGAAACAGGAAACTGGGGGATTTATGCAGCATTCAGGAGTCTCCCCATCATCCGAGAGAGTTGGAATGTATGTCAGGGGCTATCTCTTCATAATGGCAAGGGCCCATGTTAGCAAGGCATTTTTTATCGTAAGAGGTACACGTAAATCACTCACAGGAAAAAATAATGGGTAGGCAAAGAATACCCATAAAAATCCCAAATTTGGCAAAGTGAGACAAGTCCCAATCAGGGAATTCCCAACCAAGTTCCCTGATTGGGACTTGTCTCACTCTTCCAAATTTGGGATTTTTCTGGGTATTCTTTAAATACCCTAAAATATCCAAAAATGGGAATCTGTTATTTTTTCCTGTGTGTTGAGCCTCACACAAAATTTCTGTGTTTACAGCAAGGGGGTGGGCTAACATTGGTAGAGGGGGGGCGTGGTTGCCAGGGGAAGCCAAAAAAATAGTCTACATTATGTTTGAGATCTCATGAGGTTGACATCAATATCTCCACTTCAAAGAAACGTTAAAACGAGAGTGACCATATAAATCTGTCTGCCCTGACAAAAAATCTTGAGAAGTGTGAGGTGAGAGAGAGCTGAGGCCATTGTAAAGAGGTGGCCATTGTAAAACACCGAATCAAGACTTATCAATATCCTACCACATGCTTTAAATTAAGATGATCCACCTTCCCAGTACAACAGTCCAGCAGAGTCACAGCTTCATCAGCACTATCTTTTGATTGTTTCAAAAAATCACCCATGTACAAGGCAGGCAAGCAAAGATCATCACAGTCAGTATTCTGCAAAAAAACATACCAGGATAAAATAAAAATTCAGTAATTTGTAAAAAATGACTAAAACAAATAAGAATTAAAAGTATTGAAGAGAAGTACAAATGAAATGAAATTAGCATGATACCTCCTTGTTTTTGTACAAGTCGATCCTTAACTCCTCAATCCTGTATTCCAACTTTTGCACATATTCACGTGATACAGTCATATAATTGGAAGAACTGTCTGATGGATAGAGTCCCCTACAAATCAAGCATTTTTTAAAATATGAAATAATTTTCAATAAGTTTCTTTCCTCACCTAAATCCAATCCAGGGTGCAAAGAAAGTCGTGTCCGATAGCCCAGGGCTAGTGGATTTTTCCTATTAGGCTAGTGATTTTTGTTCTTAACTTGCCCGACGGCACAGAGCTGTTTTTTGGGGAAATTCAAATTACAGAAGGATTGTAATCAATCCTGCTAATCAAAAAGGGTTTTGGGGCTAGTTGAAATGACTTGTGGGCTAGTACATGCTAGCTACAGCTTGCCCGGATGGCAGGCTGTAAAACTGACTTTCTTTGCACCCTGATCCAATCTACCAGTAAACTGGATAATTTTTTTAAAATTAATAATTGACCCAAAATAATGCTCCCACCTCCACCCCCCTAAAAAAGCAAAGTTGTTTTTGACTAAGGTGGAACCATTGTATCAAATTATTAAGGCAGGCATTATTTTTAGAATGTTACATTGCTGCAAAAAATACACAGGACATATATAATTTATGTTTTAGTTTTTAATAAATTATTATTATGAAGATCCTAAAATATTATTTTCTTTTCAACATCACAATCAGGGAATAACAAGATGGGCTATGATAAAGTCAGGAGATAAATAATTATTGAAATGTTAAAGCAACCCAATATTAAGCAGATAAGTGGACACTAAAGTCCTCAACATTTTTTTGTAAAGCAACCCATGGGCGTTACATTACTAGTATATGATCACTTTATTAACTCATCTTACTTACTGAACAGTTTCTCTCAAGTTTAAAAGCTTATTTTCAACTTCTAAAAAAATATGTTGTCTTGCTTGCAGTGCACTAGATTGAAGGAGAACCTATGAAATACAAGAAAATCAAATATATTTTACATTAAACACCTGCAAGATTAAAAGCAGCTTATAAAAACACTGAATATCAGCATCTTTTAAACCCAACATTAAAGTCTACAGTGATAAATGACAAAAACAGAAAATAGCAGAAATGGCATTTATTACTTTTTATGTTATTTTAATTAATATATTATTGATTATTGTGTGCGGGTCTGTTACTGCTATAGGGGTACCTTATTACATGAAATTTTGGTAACACGTTAATTCAGCGATTTTGAAAAATCCTTATTTAGTGCCCTTTTAATTAATTAGCGATTTTTCTTAAATTTTTGAACATAGGTCACTTAATTTTTGTGTTTTCACCAACTGAAACTTTGGTGAATTGGGGTATTCAAAACTTTTACAACGACAACAGTCAAGATCATTTTTGTGGCAAAATCATAAAATGTCCATAGCTTCATTAAAATCAAAATCATATGACATTCTGAATTTTGAATGAAGCAAACGAAAATGAAACTGGAATGTCATATCTGCTGTCTTCACTCACATTTAAGGTATATTGTCACACAAAGTCAACGATATACATCATAATCAACATTTACAGAGGTCTGGAAAACTGCTGCACCTATATATACCCAAACAAGGCAACCACGAACTTCCTAACAATAACAGACCAATTTCCCTGCTACCTGCATTGCCAAAGGTTTGTGATCTAGAGTAGCTTATAATCAGCTTGTCACCTATTTGACAACCAAGGAAAGGCTTACCACAAAACAAAGCAGCAACAAATAATGATTCTCTACCGAAACATCTTTAATAATATTCCTATACAACTGATGCACTTCTCAAAGGAATTGATGATAAGCAATAATTGCTTATTATTATTAACTGCCTGCCTTCTTTTAGATATGAGTAAAGCCTTCAACAGCCCTGACCATCAAATATTGTTACATAAAATGCAAAACGCACCTTGACCAGTGCTCTAAAATGGTTTAATGGCTACCTCACAAATATATATCAAGTTGTATGAATTCATAGTTCCCTTTCTGATCCTATGCCAGTTGAATGTGGTGTCCCTCAACGTAGTATTCTTTCTAGGCGCCCTATTATTTAGCATAAATTATGTGCAAATGATCTAGAACAAGTTCCACTGGAGAAAGAGTGAGTGTTGCTATACAGAATGTTATGTAGACAGTACAAAATTGTTTGTTTCTTTCCATTAACACAACTCCCTACGGATTGTCCAAGAAATGAATGAAGATCTCCTGCCGGTACGCAGCTGGTGCTTCGGAAATCGGCTATTACTGAATCCAGACTTGTAACACAAAATTAATTGTTTTTGGGAGCCAACAGATGACCTCGAAGCTCTATGAATTCCATTTGTCTTTGTTGGGAAAGGACATTTCCCCAGTGCAATCAGCGAAAGATCTCGGTGTAATTTTGGATCCAAACTTAACATTTGATACTGACATTACGACCACAGTGTCAGAATGTCAGAATGTATCGCACATCTAGCGCAAATTAACCATGATGTGAAACACTGTTTAGACAAAAATACATAACTGTTAAATAATAAAATAAAGTAAAAAGGATTTGGAGGTAGCACATCCACATAGTGGTTCTTCGTCTACATGATTCCTGGTCAAATTTGAAAATGTTGGTTTACATGACTTGTACTAAATGCCGTAGTTTTCAGCAAAATGTACTACTGCTCGAATAACTGAGCAAATATTATAAATAAGAACATAAGAAAACGGCAGGCTGCTCAAAACTTTGCTTGTCGAATCGTCAGTGGTCCAGAAAATTAAAAAAGCCTGTCTTGGTTGCCTGTTAAGGACCAACTATATTATGACCAAGCTATCATGGCCTTTAAATGCATGACCAGTCAAGCCCCTGAATACATGTATCTCACATCCCAATTTATTACCCAGACAGACAGAGAACTTTTTATTACAGGACTATTAAGCTTTGGAACAATTTAGAACCTTAATTCTCTTAAATTATACCAATATGTTTACATTAATTTTTTACATGTCTCTTAAGGAACCAGCTTCTAGATTTGTGAATGCTTCTTAGTTAAGTTTAAAAGTATTGTAATTAGTAGTTAGTCAAGCATTATTTATTACTAAGTTGAGTGTTGTAAATAGTTAAATCTAATGCTTGTACATAATTTATGATTGTCCCTGAAAAGTCCCTTTGAGGAGGAAACTATAAGGTATGTATGTATAATCTGAATCGACTGTCAGATAACATATGTGGGTAAAACTGACCAGATGGCAGCATTTCATATTGCACTCACTTTAATTTAGCGACGATTTAAATTTAGCGACACTTAATTTTGGTGACTTTTAATTTATGATTTATCCATTATTAAAAAATTGCTAAATTCACTAAATCAAAGCGTTGCTAAAATTTCATGTAATAAGATAGCTATATTGATGGCCTCTTTCTCCACAAGTCCCCAAACTCTGAGGTTACAAGCTGCACTGCTTAATGTGGGAAAGGAAAATGGGTTCAGAACTATCATTGGCTACTCTACGGCATGAAGTCAACGACAGACTTGCCAACCCCCTGCAAAAGGCAAAAGTGTGAGACTCTAAACCTAGAGCTGCGAAAAGCAGTCAAAAATGCATAAAAAGTCAAGAGAGGTCCCAAATTTCCTATTGGAAGGACTTACACCGGGGATTAAGGGTACTGGAAGTCACATATCACTTTGAAGCTGCAGCAGTAAACATCACGATCAAATTTACGATTTAGATTTTGTAATTCATGTGTTGTTGGTGGCCATCTTGAAACAAGTGGCAAGTCGTGGTAGGATAAAAGAATGTAATCAAATATGACCGTTAAGCGTTTTCTTTTAAATTGGGCTGGCTATGTATTGATATCTAACTTGGAAACGAACCCTGCAACTCCAAAATTTTTTTGGAGTTTGACTTTTTGAGAAAGCATGATCGAGAAATCAGCCGTCAACTCGTGAAAGCGTGAGAATCACAACAAAGTCATGAGACTTAGAAAGTCTACAACAAGAAAATAAAAAATGGAGATCCAAAAACAAGAGAAAATGCATGACTTACAATTTTCAAACATTGTGTTGTTTCTTACCTGTCTTTCAAGTTGAATAACTTGTGACTTAAGTAAGTTTACCCTCCTTTCATCAAATTTTTCCAAAGGAGTCTCTTCTACTAGCTGTTTGTATAGAGACCTAGTTAAAATAAGTGAACCATCAAGTTAACATATCATTCTTATATACATTGAGTGTGATTGTCTGCCAGGTGAACATAGACCTGAATAGGACTGTTGTTGTTGACAGTGACTGATGCAGTAGTCATCATCAGAGTCACGTCAGTTGATGGTATTTAACTCTGGTTATTGACCTGATTGGTCAATTAAGTTGTGCTGTTATTGGTGGTCTGTCAGATAAGCTGTGATGTTATTGGCTATGAAGACTATTTTAGCCTTGTCAATTGAGGTCTTCAGCATTTCACAACCTGAGCATTTAGGAATTCAATATTAGCCTTGCAGATTCAATTCTGCCATGGGTCCACACTCCAACATAGTGCACACTGTGAGTCAGGGCATTCCTTTAGAGTCATGAGATCTCAGATTTAGAATTGACTCTTAAAGGCATAGCAACTGGACATCAAATTGAATATCCACCTAGAAAGGAGGAGGGTGCCTTAATTTCATTAAAGGCCCATCATTAGCAACTTCTGGTAATGACTAGCTGATGTTTACTTGCTTACCTGATGAATAGAAGTTCTGCTTTAAGTTCGCTGTTTTCTCTCTTTAATTGCTGCATATAATAAAGGAAGCCAAATTAAATCAGGTGCAAATTATGTAAAATAATGTGATTAAATAAATATACTTGTGTTCATATAATTAATCAATAAAATTAAGAAGTTAAAAAATAAAATGACCCTATCAGGTTATTTTAGTGAAAGGATTAATCCACTTTATGAGATGATTTTATAACAGATTTGTTGCAAAATATGTACACACTTACCTGAAGTAGATATTTGTAAATTCATGTATGTAAAATCTGTTCTCAGGTTAAACCCCCCCCGGGGGTATTTTTTGGGTGGGTATGTGCCGTCCGGGACTCCAAATTGGCACCCCGTTCTATAAAAAAATTCCCCTAAAATTGATTACTCGTTCTAGAAATGGGCCGATTTTTTATACCCCGTTCTAGAATTCGCCCTAAAACTGATACCCCGTTCTAGAAATGGACCAATTTTTTATACTCCGTTCTAGAAAGTTAGTAAATTGAAATAGCCCTGTTTTTTTAAAAAGATATTTCTTTATTTGTTCAACTTATACATCAAATAAATGCTTCTTCATAATCAGCGACAATTTTAAGCAGAAGATAAAGCTGTGATCCAAAGTTTTTTATACCCCGTTCTAGAAAACGCCTCTGAAATGGATACCCGTTCTAAATCAGGAGCTCCAAAATCATGACCCCGTTGGGCGGCACATACCGGTATAGGTAATCTATGGGAGTACCCCCCCCCCCCCCCCCCCCCGGGGTTAAACCAGGATTTCATTTACCGGTAACTTGTTTGGCGGGATACAAAAAAGGGAAATCCTGAATCAAACTGGCTTTGAGAATGGATTTTTTATTTTTAAACCTACAACATATACATGTAAGTATACACACATTATAGCAGCTAAAATTGATATGGGTCGAAATGGCATTTAAGTTAAATTTGTTTAATCTTGGTTAATTGTGAATTTCCTTTGGTTTATGAATAATTAGGGCTACAAGAAATGAGCATAAACCTATACATGTAGCTAGGTTGGAAAAATTAAACTGATTTGATGTTAACCTGGAACAGCAGCGACCTTGAAAAATACAGGGTGTCCCAAAAATTCGTTCCTCTACTTTGCAAGTCTGTAGTGTAACTTACGATTGTACTCATGAAACAAATCATTTATGCAAAAGTTGTTTATTTCTGATAAAGTACATATATTTTTTGCACCGTCTTTCTATTGGGAGATTCAATTTTTGCATTTTTCCGCCAAAGGTATGCACGCGCGTTTATATTTTCCTGCCAAATATTTGTCGTATTTTGTGTCCTGAATAGCTCACAATCTTTCCGCGCTTTTGTGAATATCATGAAAGATGCACCCTGTTTAAATGCTAAAAAGCTCAGCATCTATACTTAGATCTACTGGCTTGTCAGTGAAAGAAATTTCCAAAAAGCTGAAAAAATCTGAACTTTGGGTAGTGAAATGGTCGTCAAGAAATGACAGGTTTGAAGACAAGAAAAAAACGGGAAGACCAAAAATCCTTAATGAGGCAGCTAAAACAATTATTCTGAACAAAATTAATGCTAAGTTCAAAAGGGGAAACTCGACCAGACAGCTTTCACAACAATTGGCAAGCAAAGGCCATGATGGGGGAAAAAACACCATCTGGAGGTTTATGAAAAGCAAATGTTGGAGACCGCTGAGAAGGCAAAAGAAACCTCTGCTCACAGCCAAGCAGTGTGCAGCTCGACTGAAATTTGCTAAGCAGTACAAAAGCCTCACTGTGGAAGAATGGGATGATTTTCTTTTTTCACATGTATGTCCCAAATATTTGTCTCAGCTGCCCAATCCAAAAAATGATATTGTTTGGGGTTCTCAGGAGAGCCAAGTTCCTCTAGCATATCAGGTTCAAAAAGTTCAAAATGGATCATATGGGGCGGAATGACAGGCCGCGGTCTCACTGGGATACATTTTTTACCTCAAGGACAGACTTTGACTGACAATTACTACATCAACAACATATTAGAGAAAGAAGTGAAGCCTGTCTTTCACCGTAAAAATGTGAATGAAGCAACAGACAGGCAAAAATTGTTCAGTTCCAATCGCCACATGATGTTCGTCCAAGATGGGCTGCCAGCACATGCAGCCAAGGCCACCCAGGCATGGTGCAAATAAAACCTGCCAAATTTTACGGAGAAAACATGCTGGCCCCCAAATTCCCCAGATATCAACCCTGTGGAGAATCTTTGGAGCATAATGGATGAAGTTGTCTATAAAGATCCAACTCATAAAACCATGAAGGATCTGAAAAAATGGCTCAAACAAGCTTAAGACTGGAAGAAAATCCCGCTCTCCACGCTACGTAACTTATCCTACTCCATGCCGCAGCAGCTTTGGAACGTGACAACAAACAAAGGAGGGCATGCCGGATCTTGACTTTCTGAATATATGTACTCAGTAAAGCAATGAACTGTAATGTATTAGGCTGCTAAGTATGCTGGGATAGGAAAAACCATGTGCTTTTGATAGCGGCGGCCATGTTACGTTTGCAATGAAATTGGTTGAGTTAAATCTGTTTGTTTGGATACTTTATTACTCTTGGGATCACTACAAATGTCTTAGGAAATTTCATGCAGAAGCGTAGTTTCGATCAAAAGTTATGTCGCATGTAATAGGAGGAACGAACTTTTGGGACATCCCGCATATGCTGTTTGTCAGCTTAAAACTCTGTCACATGGTGTCAATCTTGATGCTTATTAAAATATGGATAAAATTATTTCATCCTGCTTCAAGAGTTTCGGCTCTCTGGATTCTCAAGGTTTCTGTGCAACACTTAAGAAATAAAGTTGATTTACTAACATTAATTTTACTTGAACATTATTTTACTAAATGGTTTTGATTGGCATACCATGTAATTTATCAGGAATCGGAATTGTTATATACACTAGAAAATTCAAGGGGAGTATTTCCTGTGCATGCTGCAGACAGGTTTAAATGAGATCAGATCCAATATGTATCATTTAAACTAAATTTGTCAGGTCTGTGAGAAGAAAGTATTCCTTACTTGCAACTCAAGATGACATTTTTGTAACTGTCTCTCCTTCACACCTGTCTGTGTCTCTGTCTCTGGAGATGACAGTGCACTAGAAACACTAGCATTTCTGGAGGAAACTTGTCTCAACTCTTGAGTAGCACTTCCCAGAGATCCTGCATTCCTGGACTTGAGATACATAAATATATTTACATTAGAAAAGATGATGAAAGACATGGGGGAAAGTAAAATCTCCCTAGTGTGTGGGACAACTTTCTTCTTAAAATGCAGAACCGTGAAAGGGGGAGCAGGCCCCAGGGCCTCTCAACAATGATGTAAACTTATCATGTTAGGTGCTGGACATGACACCTGCTGGCACAAAAATGAACAAGACTTCAGTTGAGAACAAAATTCTTTCAGGGTAATCCCATATTCTTTGGGCTAGACCCATATTTTATGGAAGTCTTCAGGGTCTTCAGGGACGGCAGGGCTATTTTGCAGAACACTGAACGCCAAATGCAGAATGCCGAACAACTCTAAGTTTAATTTAGTGATGGGGTTAGGAAAGTTAGTGAATTAGATTCTATTTTGGGTCATTTAACTGGGAAAACAGACCTGAAACTTAATTCACCCAGTTTCCTAACCCTAATCACTAATTTTCAGAGTCATTCGATGTTCTGCATTCGCCAAACGCCAAATGCAGAACGCCGAATGACTCTGAAGTTCAGTGATTAATTAGGGTTAAGAAAATTACTGAAACAGGTTCCAGTTAGGTTCGTTATACTGGGAAAACTGATCTGGAACTTGATTGACTCAGTTTCCTGACCCTAATCACCAAACTTCTGGATCATTCGGCGTTCGGCATTCAGCGTTCTGCAAATACCCCTGCCGCTTCAGGGGTGTTCAGGAGTGAATGCAATTTTACGGAAATTACCTTCAAGAGTAAGAAGAACAGGTAAGTCCTTAGCCGGAGGGTACGGATATTAAATGCAATAGCCCATTATACAGTGTATCTAAACAGCTTAGGATCAAAATTTGGGCTTTTACTTCGGGTAGAAGAGCACAGAACGCGTCATCAGAATGGAATGGGCAAAAGAGAAACATTATCGTTAATTTATGACAAATGTATGCAACCGGGTAGTCTTAATAGAGACAAACTTATGCATTGACATGAACGCACTACAATGTCTTGTCACGGTAGAATCGAGTACTTTTTGTTGCTAACTTTGGAAGTGTGGAAATGTGGAAATGTGGAAATGTGGAAGTATGTCCTCATTGTCTTAAGTTATCTAATAACTCTGGAAGTGTGGAAGTGTGGAAATGTGGAAATGTGGAAATATGTCTTCCTTAATTGTCTTTGTCTAATAACTCTGGAAGTGTGGAAGTGTGGAAATGTGGAAATGTGGAAATATGTCTTCCTTGATTGTCTTTGTCTAATAACTCTGGAAGTGTGGAAGTGTGGAAATGTGGAAATGTGGAAATATGTCTTCCTTGTCTTAATTTATCTTAACTCTGGAAGTGTGGAAATGTGGAAATGTGGAAATGTGGAAATATGTCTTCATTGTCTTAATTTATCTTAACTCTGGAAGTGTGGAAGTGTGGAAATGTGGAAATGTGGAAATATGTCTTCCTTGATTGTCTTTGTCTAATAACTCTGGAAGTGTGGAAGTGTGGAAATGTGGAAATATGTCTTCCTTGTCTTAATTTATCTTAACTCTGGAAGTGTGGAAATGTGGAAATGTGGAAATATGTCTTCATTGTCTTAATTTATCTTAACTCTGGAAGTGTGGAAGTGTGGAAATGTGGAAATGTGGAAATATGTCTTCCTTGTCTTAATTTATCTTAACTCTGGAAGTCTGGAAGTGTGGAAATGTGGAAATGTGGAAATGTGGAAATATGTCTTCCTTAATTGTCTTTGTCTAATAACTCTGGAAGTGTGGAAATGTGGAAATATGTCTTCCTTGTCTTAATTTATCTTAACTCTGGAAGTGTGGAAGTGTGGAAATGTGGAAATGTGGAAATGTGGAAATATGTCTTCATTGTCTTAATTTATCTTAACTCTGGAAGTGTGGAAATGTGGAAATGTGGAAATATGTCTTCCTTGTCTTTGTCGAATAACTCTGGAAGTGTTGAAATGTGGAAATGTGGAAATGTGGAAATGTGGAAATATGTCTTCAATGTCTTTATCTAATAACTCTGGCCGGAAGTGTGGAAATGTGGAAATGTGGAAATATGTCTTCCTTGTCTTTGTCTAATAATTCTGGAAGTGTGGAAGTGTGGAAATGTGGAAATGTGGAAATATGTCTTCATTGTCTTTGCCTAATAACTCTGGAAGTAAGGAAATGTGGAAATGTGGAAATATGTCTTCAATGTCTTTATCTAATAACTCTGGCCGGAAGTGTGGAAATGTGGAAATATGTCTTCCTTGTCTTTGTCTAATAATTCTGGAAGTGTGGAAGTGTGGAAATGTGGAAATGTGGAAACATGTCTTCATTGTCTTTGCCTAATAACTCTGGAAGTAAGGAAATGTGGAAATGTGGAAATATGTCTTCAATGTCTTTATCTCATAACTCTGAAGTATGGAAATGTTGAAATGTGCCTCCATTGTCTTTATCTATTAACACCGGAAGTGTGGACGTGTGGAGAAATGTGTCTTCATCAGTAACTCTGGAAGTGTGGAAACCTGGAAATGGGTCTTGTTTGTTTTAATCTAATAACTCTGAGAGTGTGGAAATCTGGAAATGTGTCGCGGATGATTTGGGAATTAAAAATAGGACTGGCGCACGACGAAATGACTGGCGTTACCTCCGATTGCTGTCAATCGCAAGACGGTGACATTGCTTGTTTCAGCTCACCGCCCGGACGCATATTTTTGTACTTGTTTGTTCGGGAGGAAAATGGACGGCCTTTTTGTACAGAATGTGACTGTTGCTGGTTTGGCTTTCAAGAAATACGATTGGCGACCAAGTAAGCACGAGGATGTGCTTCACTAAGGATTTTGAAGCTCTTTGCACTATCAACTTTTAAAAAAACGCATAAAAAAGAGGTACGAAAAAAACATTATGGTAGTTTGCATTTCACCATGCTTAAGATTATGAACCTTGGTCCGATAAAATGCGTCTCAGTCAGGATTTTTTGTCATCAAAGTCTGTTTTTCGAGACTAAAATGTCTGAATTTGTTTTTTTCTGTGAAACACAGAAGACGGATTTTTGATGTACGTAAGGATTTCTGAGTAAGGTCACGCCGAATGCATTTACAACCCAATGTGACTTTCGTTTAGGTAATGTTCTGTGAAATGTATTTCAAGTTATCCATGTACATGCATATCCTTTTTAGCAAGTTGTAGTCTGTACCTCTAAGATCAAACGATTTAAAACGTAGTCATTACTACATATATTTACGTCAGTTCGCAGACAGATATCACAAAATAAATTTATATCTTCCAAATGACCATGAACTATCAAAATACTAGAAGAAGTAAAATGTCGACACCCCGCGCTGTGACCATATGTCGTCGTCGCTTTCTTTATGGCTTTAACTGATCTCTTTTCACTATCGTTCACATTATTTTCCTGGCATTTAATATATGTTAGAAAATGCGACCTCGTACTGTGAAAGTTATATTCAAATTTCTTAAGGTGATCATGAGTAAAACAAAATCTAATATAAAAGGCCAGTACACATTATGCCTAATTAAGTAATCGTACAGAGTTGGGTCCCTTACTAGTTTGGTGTTTAATGGCTTTTGAATTTAATTTTCCCAACTTGTACTAGAAGAAATAAGGAAATAGTGTTTATAAAGCATTACTGTATACAACATCGATTGTATAAAGTTTCAATTCCCTTTAATTTGCAAGGAGATCATGACAAGGATAGAATTAAAAAATCAATTGAACCTCTACTCGCAGCATGGGGTTTGAAAATGCTGTTGTTTTAGCATTCTGATATTTCATTGTTAATTTGGAAATAAATTCCCCCGAATGACAAATTGTGTTTGTAGTAATGACAGAGTTTTAAATTGTCGCCTGTTTCCCGAAAACGGTTTTATATAGCGATTTAACGGACAATCAATTACTGACACTGTTGGATTTTTATGGTTATAAAAACCAATGGCCCCCATGGCCTGATGTATTTCGAGATGTCTATGAAATTAAAGTGATGACAAGACTTGTAAATAATGATTCTTAAACCTCTGCGTGACCTCAGGGTCACCTTATCATGGCAATATTACACACATTGATTAATATCAGGGATTTGTAACAACAATAATAATAATAAAAATAATGGTAAAATACATATTTTAAGAGGAGGCCTCCATCACTAAACATAAATTCGAACATGAAGTCCCGAAAAAGATATACATTACAAGCCAGTTGATGGTAAAAAGCCGAACAGGAACTGAGATGCATTTCATCGGTTCAGTTGCATCAGTACGTTTGTCAGAGCAAACTACGATTGCGCTTTTTTATGCCTTTATTTAAAAATTGATAGTGCAAAGAGCTTCAAAATCCTTAGTGAAGCACATCCTCGTGCTTACTTGGTCGCCAATCGGATTTCTTAAAAGCCAAACCCGCAACAGTCAGGGGCGTCCATTTTCCTCCCGAACAAACAACTACAATGCGACCGGGCGGTGAGCTGAAACTAGCAATGTGACTGTCTTGCGATTGACGGTAACCGGAAGTAACGCAAGTAATTTCGCCGCACGCGAGTCCTATTTTTAATTCCAAAATCATCCCAGAAGCCTTTCCAGATTTTCACACTTTCAGAGTTATTAGATTAAAACAAACAAGACACATTTCCAGATTTCCAGTTTTCCACACTTCCAGAGTTTGGATAAAGACAATGAAGACACATTTCTCCACATTTCCACACTTCCGGTGTTAACAGATAAAGACAGTGGAGGAACATTTCCACATTCCCACACTTCCAGAGTTATTAGATAAAGACATTGAAGACATATTTCCACATTTCCACATTTCCTTACTTCCAGAGTTATTAGACAAAGACATTGAAGACATATTTCCACATTTCCACATTTCCACACTTCCAGAGTTATTAGACAAAGACATTGAAGACATACTTCCACATTTCCACATTTCCACACCTCCAGAGTTATTAGATAAAGACATTGAAGACATACTTCCACATTTCCACATTTCCACACTTCCAGAGTTATTAGATAAAGACATTGAAGACATACTTCCACATTTCCACACCTCCAGAGTTATTAGATATAAAAGACATTGAAGACATATTTCCACATTTCCACATTTCCACACTTCCAGAGTTATTAGACAAAGACATTGAAGACATACTTCCACATTTCCACATTTCCACACCTCCAGAGTTATTAGACAAAGACAAGGAAGACATATTTCCACATTTCCACATTTCCACATTTCCACACTTCCACACTTCCAGAGTTATTAGACAAAGACAATTAAGGAAGACATATTTCCACATTTCCACATTTCCACACCTCCAGAGTTATTAGACAAAGACAAGGAAGACATATTTCCACATTTCCACACTTCCACACTTCCAGAGTTATTAGACAAAGACAATCAAGGAAGACATATTTCCACATTTCCACATTTCCACACTTCCACACTTCCAGAGTTATTAGACAAAGACAATTAAGGAAGACATATTTCCACATTTCCACATTTCCACACTTCCACACTTCCAGAGTTATTAGATAACTTAAGACAATGAGGACATACTTCCACATTTCCACATTTCCACATTTCCACACTTCCAAAGTTAGCAACAAAAAGTACTCGATTCTACCGTGACAAGACATTGTAGTGCGTTCATGTCAATGCATAAGTTTGTCTCTATTAAGACTACCCGGTTGCATACATTTGTCATAAATTAACGATAATGTTTCTCTTTTGCCCATTCCATTCTGATGACGCGTTCTGTGCTCTTCTACCCGAAGTAAAAGCCAAAATTTGGAAGTTGATATTTTGGGACAAAGAAGAAGTCTTTTTGAAACAGTATACCACACCTACCTTGACAATGTCATGTTTTCTTTTGTTTTGACCCGAAAAACTTGTCGGTTTAGATGGCAGAGGTGTTTTCTTCATGCAAACGTAAGGAAGTTGGCGTTCTCAATGAGACTCGTTGAACAGAATTACGATAAGAAATCTCAAACTTTCTCAAAACGTTTCACTACAATAAACCGCCATTTTGTCGAATAAGACTGGGAACGAGTGCATTAACAGGGGGCATTTTAGGGAGGGGTGACAGGGGTTATGGAGTTCAGTAACAGTGTTCAGAAAGTTCAGAATAAACTAGACTGCTTGCATTTTCTCTTAAAATCCGTCTAGTTCTTGATCTCATCCAGCAGAGACTGCTCACAGTCTAGAATAAACAATTTACGAAACTCACATTTTTTAAAATATCTCCAAAAAAGCAAGCCTTTTTAACCCACTTTCACCTCTAGGAAGGTAACACTTCGGCCGACCAATTGACTTTTGAGAGGAGGTAAAGGGTATGTGTGATTTAGCTTGGGTAAGAATTTTTTTCCCCAAACTTCTGGTGATAGATTCAAAGGTGTAACGCCCCGTGCAAACGGACACAACATTCTTGGCGCAACAATGTTGGGAGTTGTTGCGTCCGTTTGCACGCAGCCTAAGATTTTCTTCCAGCATTTTTCGCCATGAAAGATTGTTTGTTCAGTGTAAGATTTTTTTTTTTCGCTAGGTATTTCACTGCAAGAATTTTTTTCCCTCGAAATCGGTCTGCAGGATATTTTTTTTCCATCATCCTGGAACTTTTTACTTAAAGAACTAATATTTGGCTGGTATTTCGAAAATACAAAATGAAAAAGTAAGTTCTCTGCTTGCCTGGCAGTAGTTTCCGTTTCGGTATCCTTTTAACCAAGCGGGAGAAAATCAGAGACCTGCGAGAAAAGGAGCGCCAAACTTCCTGCTCCTTTCTGCGCAATGCGGCAAATGCGTCTCCTCGAACTGCCCGCTCCGCTGAAAGGACTTATGGCAACGAAAGCTACACAGGCTTTCTGCGACACTTGTGAACTGAAAACCTAAAGAACACTGTTTCATTAGTCAAAGACTTTTATAACATGTGGTGGCTCTTAAAAGAGCCGTTGGTTTGATAAAAAACTGTAGAGTTTAGGCGCGCTCTCCGCGGATTCGGCGGGCAAGCTGTATGTCTTTGGGCATGATGGTAACCCGCTTGGCGTGGATGGCGCACAAGTTAGTGTCTTCAAAGAGACCAACGAGGTAAGCCTCGCTAGCCTCTTGAAGAGCCATCACGGCGGAACTCTGAAAGCGCAGGTCGGTTTTGAAATCCTGAGCGATTTCACGAACAAGACGCTGGAACGGCAGCTTGCGAATCAGAAGTTCAGTGGACTTTTGGTAACGACGAATCTCACGGAGGGCGACAGTTCCCGGCCTATATCGATGGGGTTTCTTTACACCGCCAGTTGCTGGAGCGCTCTTTCTTGCTGCTTTGGTGGCAAGTTGCTTGCGAGGGGCTTTTCCACCAGTTGATTTACGAGCAGTCTGCTTAGTACGAGCCATCTTACACGAAATAATCGATCAAGGAAGAAGATTGAAAAGGGTGAGCGCTACTTAGGTTTATACTTCGCGCCTGCATCGGTGATTGGTTCTTTTTCGCAAGCGGTAATTGGTCAAAAAACGGAGTAACTATCTCTTGATTGGCTAGTAAAATGTGCACAACCATTGGTTCGCTTACGCAACCTTCGATCCATATTTTCATCGAAGCTCGAAGGTCACCGATTCTAAAATTGAGTGTATTGTGTCCTGTGAATGCAAATTTATCTATATTACTTCAAAGCTACGCTTTAACGCCCCCCAACAACAGCTACCGGTAACATTATCAAGTCCTTCAAAATGAACCGTTCTTTATACCCTGCATCGTGTCCCCCTATTGAAAACATGGTACATATCCCTACCTGCATAGTGATGGTGGGTTTACCTGCTAGAGGCAAAACTTACATCTCTAGAAAACTCACTAGATATCTGAACTGGATCGGCGTCAACACTAAAGTGTTCAATCTTGGGGAGTATCGTCGAGAGATGGCTGGCGCCCACTGCAAACACTCCTTCTTCGATCCAAACAACGCAAATGGCATGAACATCCGGGAAAAGTGCGCCGATCGGGCATTGGAAGACATAACCGAATGGCTGAAAGGAAAAGGTCAGGTGGCCATTTTTGATGCTACAAACACCACTCGAGCAAGGAGAAAGAAGGTCCAGGATCACCTCGATGCGAACGGTTTCACGGGCTTTTTCGTGGAATCTGTTTGTGACGATGATGAGATTATTGAGAGCAATATAAAAGAGGTAAAAGTGAACTCCCCAGATTACCAGGGGGTCAACCCAGATGAGGCTTGTCAAGATTTCCAAGCTAGGATCAATCAGTATAAGACCCATTATGAACCCCTTTCTTTGCATCATGATCAGAACGTGCCCTTTCTAAAAGTGATTGATGGTGGGAAACGCTTTCTCATGAACAAAGTGGAGGGCTACTTGCAGAGTAGAGTACTTTACTACATAATGAATCTGCACATAACCCCCAGAGCTATCTACTTGTCTAGGCACGGTGAGAGCGTGATGAATCTCCAAGGCAGGATTGGTGGTGATTCCGATCTAACTGAAAGAGGCTGGGAGTATAGCAAAGTGCTGGGGAAGTTTGTGAAGGAGAGCATGCCTGCCGATCTGAAAGTGTGGATCAGCGAAAAGAAGCGGACCAATCAGACTGCAAAGTTCATTGATAGACCTATTGAGCAATGGAAGGCCGTAAACGAAATTGATGCTGGAGTATGCGAAGGAATGACATATGAGGAAATCCAGGAAAAATACCCTGCGGATTTTGCTCGAAGAGATGAGGATAAATTTCATTACAGGTATGCACGAGGGGAGTCTTATGAAGACCTTGTTGCACGTTTGGAGCCAGTCATCATGGAGCTTGAAAGGCAACACAATGTGCTTGTGATTTGTCATCAAGCTGTAGCCCGATGTCTCTTGGCCTACTTCTTGGATCACACCTCTGAAGAGCTGCCCTATTTACGTGTACCTTTACACACAGTAATCAAGCTCACTCCTGTCGCATATGGTTGCCGTGTGGAACAGTTTGACCTTAAGGTGCCTGCCGTCAACACGCACAGAGAAAAGCCAAAGATTGTAGCAGTGAGCAGAACAGCTGAAGATGCTTTAATGACTGTTCCAGAACATGTCTAAGTAAATGCACAGAAGACAGGTACTTTAGGGTTTTTTTGTTCATTACATTCGTGTTACAACCATTCAAACAAAACAAAGCAAAAGTCAAGGGGCTGGCCATTTTGCTGTGAGGCCATTGTCATAATCTTGACTGGTTTTGGGCGTCATTTTTCGTATGGGGAAAAGGCCTCTTGGGGATCATTTTGATACATTTCAAGAAAATAATACAAAGCAGTTATTATAAGGGGACATTGAACTTGAATTAAACAGCCATGAGTAGCAAAAACCGATCTTATGGACATGACAAACAAGTTGTAGCTAGAACATCATAGTTTCCACAGCAATCAAGTGTGTGGCCACTTTCACAATACATGTATGTGAAATTAATGGAAATTCACTTCTTAAAAACTAGGATGAACTGTGGGGGTCAAATTGAAAATCTTTTAACCTTTCTCAAAATGTCTCCCCCCCCCCCACCCCCCACAGGTAATAAATGACCAGCCCCAAAGGGAAAAGAGGGTTAAAAGGAAACACCCACAAAATATACTGTTATGTCTTCCTACTATAAGACTAATTAATTCTTAATTATCATTTGATAAAATAAAGTAAGGGTTAAATACTAGGTTCAATACTTTTCTTCAAGATGTATTTAAAAATCTTGAATTATAAAAGGCCCATGTTCACCCTAGATGCATTGCGCGCCCTGTACTCCAGAAAAAACATTTCGCGTAGTTGAAAATCGCTGCCTTTAGTGTGTAAAGTCAATCTTTGTTAATCTTCCACAGTTCACTAAATCTGGTTTAAAAGAAAGTCTCAACAAGTTCTTTTGGTATTTTCCTTTACATCTTTTTGAACATTTTGGAATGGTATCGAGCCTTTTTGTTTCTGTGAGTGTTTGTTTCACTGCAGCACTTTCGATGGCGGCTCCATCGAAACGAACAGTGTTGCAAGCATGGTTGGAAGACTGCGTCGACGGGGGTCGCCGAAGTAGATTCGTCTCCGTGAATCTTTTTTTTTAATCCCTGGAGAGATGGGAGAGAAACTCTTGGCTGTAAATTCTACAGACAGCGTGTTTGCCGAGTTTCTTCTACATCGAATGTTCAATTGTAAACAAAGGTCCCGTTGAAATCAGTTGAAAGCAAAACAAGCGAGTCAATCTAACATGAACAATGCTTTATTTGATTTAACCTAGGAAGCGAGTGATATCCTTAACGTAAACTTATCGTCTGGCGTATCACGATTAAAGCCGGCTCTAAAGTAGCAAGAACTCTAGCAAACCAATCCTTAGCAAAACCTAAAGAAAGTGTAATACAGCGATTACAGCAACAAGACTGTACGCAGTGCCGATTCGACGCTTTGCAAACACAACTTCTCGCTTATTCTTTCGAGAACACATACCCAAGCTTCCTAAGAATTAACACAAAATAATAGATTGAGGAATCAAAACATTTCACAGTCGAATCGGGCTTCAGGAAAACCTCACCTGGTGCTTAGACGTTTCGTAATTTATGACCTTCATTGTGTTCATCGGACTCAACAAAGCATCCATATGCATTCACTACCAGTTTAAATTTTGAACTACTTTCTACGGTGACATTTAATGAAGTCGGCGATATATCTTCCTCCATTTGGAAAAGAATTAAAAGTCTTACTGGCCTCTTTGATACTGTCTCTCTAAGCTTCAGTCAAGCGTGAAAAAAGCTGCAATAATTATTGTAGTCTCCCTTGCAATCGTTTTTAGTATCGTCACGCAACGCTCCTCAAAGTGGAAGCCAATCAAAACACTGCATTTGACAAAAGAATCGTTTCAAAACAAAAACACAAGCACGCAAAGCCGTTTGGGTGAACATGGGCCTTTAAAACAGATGTCTAAACCGTTAATATTGATGCGAGGGAGAAAAACATAATACAGCCATGTTCCTCAATGACCAAATAACGTATCACTTGGGGGTTGACCATTGCAAGTTTAATGCAGTGACTTCAGAAAAAAAATATATATCCTGCAGACTGATTTCATGGGGAAAAAAATCTTGCAAGGACATATCTGACATTGAATGACATTGTACATGTTTGTCAGGGAAAAAAATTATATGATCAGAGGTTTGGGGGAAAAAATAAATTACCCGTACCTCCCCACCCCTCTCAAAAGTCAAAGGGTTGGCCCCTTATGTCAGCTACTGTAGAATGATTAGCAACTATTGAATGAGGCTGATTAGGATATGAGCGGCAGAATTTTTCATATCTTACAAAGGCTGAATTCAACATTGTTTTATTATTCCTTCAAAATAATTCCAGATTTCAAAACAAGCAAAGACATGCTAACCTTAGTCAATTTAAGTTCAGTTTAAGAGGTATATGTGCAAAAAAAGATACACTGAGAAAAGCTAGATAAAAATACATCATAAACACTAACAAGATATGCTAAGAAAAAATTAACACAGTAAACAGAATCAGAACAGGAAGTGACAGACCATTCTTTTTCTGGAGGTGGGGGGTGAGAA
The DNA here is from genome assembly GCA_964035525.1 of Porites cylindrica. Taxonomy (NCBI): domain Eukaryota; kingdom Metazoa; phylum Cnidaria; class Anthozoa; order Scleractinia; family Poritidae; genus Porites; species Porites cylindrica. The sequence goes on along the minus strand of OZ037779.1, from coordinate 43,358,648 downwards.
ATGTTGAAAATTGTTTGTGGGGTCTGAAAAGACAGTATAAATAATTATTGTTTGCAAACTTGATAGGGTAAAAAAAATGTTTGCAGAGAAGTCAGGTAAGATATTAAACAATATTATTACTAAAACTGAAATAATAAAAAAATTAAAGTAACAAATCGAAGTATAAATATAAAAATTTTCATGATCTGGGTACTTTAAAATAAAAGTGGTCACTCTGTAGTATGCAAATAACAAATCTGAAAATAGCTGATTCTTTTTTGAAAAAATGGAAATTTATTGTGGCAATTAAATCTCAGTGCTACTTGTCAACATTTTGTCCTACTACAAAACTGTATACCAGGTGTTTTCAAATAATATTCTTCAAACTTTGCTATATTTATCATTACCACTTACATATTTCAGAAGTCAGTGAATTACATGAACAACATTAATATAGGACATTTTGTAAGAAAAGTTTTTTTGAAAAAAAATACCGTTGAAAAGTTTTTGTGTGCTGATCCTTCAAGCAGTTTTGCACCTTTCCCTTCTTTTACTTTACCGTAGATGGGCATGGAGCAAGGCACTGTAATTATATACCTGCCAACTCTCACGCCTAAGACATTGATCTCACACATGGAGGGCCACAAGTTTATCAGTTAACTCAACTATTCTGT
>OZ037779.1:43290495-43352995 GCA_964035525.1 Porites cylindrica | reverse complement strand
AAAAAAAAGAAATAAAAGTTCATGCAATAACTTTAATCGACGAAGGCGTGAGGAGCATAAAAAGTAACGAAACATCATTTCCCGCCAGTAAAGGAGTTCACGCTCATAGTTGCATCATGGGTAATCAGAGCAAGATGGCGGGAAATTGTAAGATTTGTATTAGAATAAAAAAGGCCATTTGCAATTAAGAGGTTACGTGACCAATGCTTCCTTTAAACATTGAGTTGGAATCTTGCTGATGCCAAAAATTGACAGAGCACATAAAAATTTAGCCTGAATTTCATCCGATTGCTTCGATTCGTTTTCTCCTCTCACTGAGGGAGTAATAACGACTCGAGGTAATCGGATGAAATTCAGGCTAACAAAAATTATCTTACACCCCAAAATTTGAGAGGAAACACATTTAAGTGGGGGGGGGGGGGGGGGGACAGGGGGGAGACAACTTCCCGCTTCCCGTACCCCGTTCTCCCGCCTCCCGTACCTTTTTGTTCCTTGTCTCCCGACTCCCGTCATCATGTAAATTAAAAAGATCAGAAGCCCGGGTTTAGTGTTAAAGCTGTAGGGTAATTTGCCAAAGATGAAAATTGTTACAAGTCAGTTTTCTTAGTTAAACTGAGTTTTCACTAACCTGGTTATCTAGGTTTGACCTCCGCTCCCACTACAGCGACAATAGTCTTAGTCCACTGTGCAGTGTAATAGCTATTGCAGTTATCAAAGATGCATTAACATGCATTTAGGAATCCCGAAATTACGGGGATCATGCCAAAATGAAGTCGAAGGGCCAAACGTTTTTCTTTGTTGTCTATGAAGTCCAACCGGACAGCGTCCCACGCTGTTTGACTTCCTATTCTAATAGGGAGTGCTTTGGCCTTATCCAAAACAAAAAATTGCGTTGTATATCTAACCACTCCGCACTCTCCAGCGCGATCATTGAATTTGCATTCCCTGGACACAAGTTTGCACCACGCCGTAAAATCTTTAGTGTTTTGCAAACTACAATCGTACAGAGCGAACTCCCAGGAAGGTCTTCCATGTACGGATTTTTCCACACCACACCGAAATATACTTACACCGATTAAAATGGTCTTTGACGACATTTTACCTGCGAGACAGGTCAAACAGACGAGACACTGACACGACTTACACAGCCGACACACGTGTACATGTGTCACGCCACCTCATTCATAAGGACTCGTGACCTATGATGTAACCGACTTGGAAAGGTTTCCAATTTCACCGGAAGTATTGCTCTTTTTTCTATCCTGAGTGCGAATTTACGTTTTTTGACTTTTCTTGTATTAAAATTTTGATTTAGGGCCTTGGAGAACGTTAAATGGAAGTCAAGAAACTATGTTGGGTTCGTTTCTTTGACCGGATGATGAGCAGTAACAATTAACGAAAGCTTGCCTTTTGGAATTTCTCTCCCGCTTCCCGCCATCATAGAGATCCCGCTTCCCGCCCTTTCCTCTCCCGTCTCCCGTACCCCTCCCGCCCCCTGTTCTCCCGGGCTCCCGCCCCCCTGTCCCCCTCCACATTTAAGTGAGATATTTTATGATACTTTGATTTTTCAACAAAGTGGTATCATTTCGGCCGCCATGTTGGAGGGTATACTCTTGGCCTCCAACATGGCGGCCAAAACTACTTTTCTGCTTATATCTTGTTAAAGTTTTGATAGTTACGCTCAGATGTGCTGTAAACGTTGCCACATCATCTTTTTAACATCTTCCTTGAATGGTGTGGGTTTGAAGAACCAAATCAGACTATTATTTTTTTTTTTAAGATATGACCCACCAATCGTTTTTCGAAGGCAAAGTCATTTTATTACTTTCATTTTCATAAAAACGATGTCATATGACATCTTAGTGCAAATGGCCTATTCTTCCTGAATTCATATATTTGTTGCTTTCTCTTTGAAAAGAGTAACTTGCAAGTTCAAACAATTCACTAATTCTGAAGTGCAAAGAAGTCCTTGATTAGTTTTTAGAAAACCTCAATTTTTCCATACATTTTCAGTAATTTTGATTCTGTCGAATTACAGAAAATGTATGGGAAAACCAAGGTTTTCTAAAAACTGATCACGGACTTCTTTGCGCTCCAGATTTAGTGTATTGTTTCTTTGAACTCGTAAGTTAATCTTTTCAAAGAGAAAGCATCAACAATTTGATGATTGGATGCTCTAAAAAGAATAGAGAAAATTATCCGGGAAAATGCTTTTGAACGAAAGAAAAAGAAACCCAGGTTAAAATTTAACCCTTAGCGCCAATCGGCCTTCGAACAACTGGGCCCTGGATTATTAAAACAGGAATCTGAGCAAAAATAAGTGCGGGTTATCACGTGTTCTTAAAAACGTTTTCTCGATCGAACTAAAAATGGGCAATTCTAGAGCCAAGAGTCTGCTGTCGGCAACATCTTTGCTGTTCGCAGAGAGCAGTTTACTTTTTTCGAACTTAGATTTGGAAGCAAGTCCCACTACCTAAATTGCTTGCACTAATGTTGTTCCGTTGTATCGCTGTTTTGCTGCCTATAAACAGTTTCAAGGCCCCCTTGCTTAGAACGTCTATCCCAGGCACTCTGCATTTTTTACGCGGGTACCAATGACGATCGGTTCAGGCATGACTTCTTTACAGTTCCACGGACGCTTCACCTCTTTTTACAGCATTGGTATTTTTCTATTTTTCCTTCTTTGGCAATTTGTAGGTTCAAAAACTTTTGCAGTGGCACTGTTAAAGAGTTTATTTCTTTTTTTGTTTTTTGGTTTGCTTTTTTTTTCAAGGGCATTTACTTTATTCAGGAGCCTTGTTCCGTTTGTTTTTTGTTTTTGTTTTTGTTTTGTTTTTTTTTTCTTGTAAAAATGTTTTTTATATTGTTATTAATAACTTCCCAGGAGTTCAGGCTTCAGGAGTAATCATCGATGGTTTATTTATATTGTTACAGTATTTACATTTTGTTGACACAGGAGCCGATCAAATTTGATGGGCTCCTGGTTGACAATAAAATAATTTTTTTCACATTTTTTGAAAAAGAAAATCATTTTATCTTTTCTTTTTTCACGGTCGCAGCACAAATCTGGCCGTTTTTTTTTTTTTTTCGTAAGAATGCGACAACCATACCCCATTTCGTAAGAATGCGACAACCATACCCCACCTCTTTGCACCGCAAACCTCATCGCGGGCTCCACGAATAGCTCGAAAAATATTATAGTCTGTTTCGCGACTCACGGTCGCCCAGGCCGCCCAGAGCTAGGATAATTTGCTTTTGCTCCTGGGTTCAAGACACTGATTCGATGCAGAAAACTTGATACATGGTGTGCAAAACACGCTTCACCTGTGCAATGTGGAATGTTTCTGTGATCAAGAGGAAATAGACTGTTAAAAACGGTACCGGACTGTAAGCATCGGATCATTCGCTACAGCCGCAGCGATGTCGAAAGCTAAGAACAAACTGAACTTGACGATAGCCCCGACTGCTTCTCCGGATCCAGTAACTCCGTGAGTAAATGGATGTTTTCGGTGATTTCTTTCTAATTCCGAGCTCAAACGCACCTTGAAGTGTGTAATTTCGCATAGGCACATTGCTTGTTACTCACTACTGCTTTCGTATTTTATTCCTTGTTCTCCAACAGAGATGATGCGGCAGGGATCGGCTCGCAAAAGGTGGAAGAAATACGAAAGAAAATGGACGAGCTTGAACTGGACACCTTGCAACGTGAAAGGCTTGAGGCGTTTCTGGCGGAGAAGAGGAAAATTGGAGAGCTGAACGCAGAGGATTTCGATAAATTGGCTGAATTGGGCGCTGGGAATGGCGGCGTTGTGACCAAGGTCTTGCACAAGCCAAGTGGGCTTATAATGGCTCGAAAGGTGAGCTCGCAGACGAGAATATCTAGAACCCAATTAATCCCAGCCGAATAAATTTTCAGTATCATAATAACACGATCGTGTTTGCATGTAATTCTCCTGATTTCATTTCCCAGGGATCGCTCATATCCTCTCTTAAAAGCGGTTCAAGGCATTATGTCACTACTGTTCAGAGTTTAATACGTGCGTACAACCTCCTGGAATTTATGTCTATTTTTGTACATTTTTTCAAAGAACGCATGTTTCCTTTCATCCATAGCTCATTCACCTGGAAATCAAGCCGTCCATACGCAACCAAATCATTAGAGAACTAAAGGTTTTACACGACTGCAACTCTCCGTACATCGTGGGCTTTTACGGAGCGTTTTACAGCGATGGAGAGATCTCCATTTGTATGGAACACATGGTAAGATATGGGGAATGTTTCAAGTACTCTAGCAAATGGAATTTGCTTTTTGTTGCGTTCTACGCAGCAAAGCACTGAGCAGCTATGCACGTTGTAGCATTTATTCATCTGCTAAGAAACAAAACGCAAATCGCAGAATGGCAATTGATATATTAATTATTTACTGGTTTTGTAGCCCACGTCGCCAGTCCAAACGCCATGCACACAACTTTGCAGGTTTTTAGCTCTGTTTTGCAACGATCGCTTTTTTGTTAGTCATATTTAGCGATGATTTTTGATTCGTGCAAGATGAAAGTACGTCCACCCCGGAGAGCGTTTAGGGGAAGGGATTTCGTGTTGTAGCGTTTACTTTCTCCTTGAGATTGTGTTTGAATTACTAACATCAGTTTATTGTCAGAGGTCGATGGTTTGTACTGTGAGTTTCTTTGTGCATAACTTTTCATTTCCTGCATAAATGTAAATTTTACGCGTTCAATTCTTGCCCGGGACTCTTTCTGACTGCAGCAAATCGTCTTGTATTTAATGTATTTGTTCTTGGTAAAATATTCCAAGTTCGATAGCGTTTTTTTTAATGCAATGTACTCCCTTCACAAAAGTAGCCAAATTTATTCCCCAGAGTATTAATATATGTTCGTTCTGACCATTAATATTACTTCTGCAAACACAGTTTAATATTTTTCTGTTGTGTTAATTATTAGGTGGCCTTGGCTTACTCAGCCTCAAATTCATTTCTTGAATTTAACCTTTTTTACATAAAATATAGGTTAAATTACATTTAGCATGTGCATGCTGACTTAGCCATTTATTTTGATCTTGAGTTCAAAGAGGGATTTTTCATCTCTGTACAAAGCTGCATTTGAAAATACTTTACAAGCTCCACACCTGCAAAGTGTATAATTTGCATACCCAAGATAATGCTTTGTGTTTTTCACATAACAAACCCATATTTTGGACACTTAAGAAGTTCTGATTCAGCACATTTTGCAATGTAAATTTACCTAGATGCCTTGCAGAACAACATGCATATTACCCATATTGTTTTGTACTGCCTTGTATACATGTAAGTCATCTTTCCAACCTTAAAAACATAAAGTAAAATTTTCTCTTTGAAACATGCTCAATAGATCCAGCCGTAATATCTCATGAATTAATTTTGTTATGTTCATCATGCATTTGTTTAGGGTTTTTGCTGTCATTTTTTGCCTTAAATTATTTGGTAGACAGATGGAACCACTCAGTAAATAAGTGTTTACTTTGCATCCTTGCTTCATACAACCTAGTTAACATTTTGGTTGCCAAAATATTTTTACTGAATAGCCTTCCAACAGAAGTGACATGCTGATGTTTGTTAACTTAAGATTAATCTGCTTGAAATTGTCAAAACAACTGACTGATAACAATGTTGATTGTTAACCTTGAACACTGATCAAACTATCTTCTGATTCTGTGCCCTCCACTTTTGTCTGAGACCCTTTTCACACCAACAATCAAATTAGAGTTCGTCTGAAAAGAAAGCAAAGTTGGCAGTTTTTATCTAAAAGGTTATACCTGTTTAGGAAGTTTCTAACAGCAACAATCTGTCATAACAGTGTTTTATTTTATACATTTTCATTTTTTGTGGCCTGCTGTCAATTCAACAATGCTGGTGCAATTATTTTTAGGGCCAGCCATAGTCTGTCTTTATGAAACACTTGCTTTTTCTTTTTAACTATTTCCTCTCGGGGGGAGGGGGGAATTTGTTTCTTCATTTACGGGGAAATCATTCTTCTTAATATCACAATTAACTTAAAAGTTAAGTAAATGTAATAGTCTCTGCTCTCTAAAAGTACGGAACAAATCTTTGTACAGATGGCAAATTACTGCATTTTTGAGAGTCTTTTGAAAGAGCACTAAGGTTTAATGAAGAGAGAAAACTTGATATAACATTGAGAAGGGTTACTCAGTGCGGGGGGAAATTGATGTCAAATTTCAAAGTAAGAGTTTCTCCATCCTTTTGAGTTGTTAGTTTTATCACGCATTTGAGCTGCTTAAAACTTACCATTTTTACAAGTTGTTGACTTGATGTGGTTTTTTTGTTTTGTAATAAAGGGTGTTGGAATTTGAGAGCTGTTGTGCCATGCAACAGCGAAAAATGACCACTGAAAACGCTGTCATACAGTTACAACAAAAAGTTATCTTTTGAGTCATTGAAACCTTTTTCAATGGTCCCTGTACTAGCATGAGTATTAATTTCAGTGTTGATGAACTATCAAGTTCTGAGTAATTGCTCTTTTAGCAAGGTTGGATAGCATGTTTCTGGTTGCCATTTTGGTGTCCCTCTGAGGAAAACCAAAATGGCATCTCCATACTTAGTTGCTATTTTTCAGCAAAATTTTTCTTTAAATTTTTTGCTTGTGAAAAACCATACATACACTTTGTATGACTGGTTGTGTGTAAGTCTTGTATCATCTCTGGTTCTCAACTAGATTTATATGAAGATTTCAATTTTTATTTTAGAGGGCATGAAATGAACTACCAGCTATAAGATCTATTTTGCATGTAGCTGTCTCTTCTAAACATCAATCAGAAATGTATTACAATAATATTACAAAAACCTGGGAGCTCCAGCTGGATGCTAAGTTCTTTCAGATGACAAAGGGCTTATGGTCAAAAATAATGGAAGACAATAATTTTTAAAAACATTGTTCAAAGAAAAATATGTTTCATTTCTCATATTTGCCACTCATAAGAAAAAAAAGGCATATTTCACATGGTAAATGTAATAACCCATCCAACTCGCTGTCTTTTATAAGAGGGCAGAGTTCTCCTTATATTAGGTACTTAATGCTAGGCGGACCAACTGGCTTAATTCACTGAAACCCTGTTGCTGCCTGGCTTAAAAACCAAAGATTTAACCAAACGGAAGCTTATGTAGACATTCAGAGCTAGGTATTTGAAAGACAAAATCACTCAGTGGAGGAAATGAACCATTGTCTGGTGTATTTATTTGTTTTTTGTTGTTGTTGTTGTTGTTGTTGTTATCACAAGGTATTGATTATAGAAGTGGTTTACCGTTGGATGAATATGTTTAAACCTGTGATGCATTCACTTTGTTTAACAGCCGCCATCTTGAATTATATTTCCAAAAACACAATGGCCCTTCAAGGAGCTTTAAACATGGACTACTAAAGAAAATTCCTTCGCTTGCAGTCAACCCAAGATGTGTTAACAAAAATGAAAAGCTTGTCAAAGCAAATTGAGTTCTTTTTTTACAACTTAAACTAAGTTCCTAAGTCAGAAAATTTTTATTCAGGCTACAGCAGGCGTCATCCAAACACCGTTGAAATTCACAGTCAAAATACCCCTTAGCCTTCCCAGAATCCTAGAGAGAACACTGAAGGATTAAACTTAGCATTGATAATAGAAGTAGTATGTCTTTGATGTTATCTAGACTGCAAGTAGTCCCCATTTTTCCTCAGGGATCTCATGTCGCCTTTTCTCGCGTGGGTTGATTTTCATGCACGCCCACGTTTTGCTCACTCTACTATCCCTGAGGAAAAATGGGGACTACTCGTAGTCTAGATATTATCTGTCTCTTTCTTTGAGTACTTCTCATCATTATACCACCCCTTATCTTGTACAGTGCCGTCAAACCCCATCCTGAATATCCATTGCTGCTTTCTAGAGGCCAGTAGTAAAATGTGTGACAATGTATAAGAAATATACAGAGGAAAATTATTGTTTTTGCTTGTCAAAGCTTTTCGTTTTGTGGTATTCTCCCTCCAGGACATGCTTTGGGTGGAAATGATTGAACAGGCCAAGCCCCCTGAGGCCCAGTTGAAACGTCGATCTTTCCATGTACCGAACCTATTCCCTTCAATTAAGTACATGAAAAGATTTACATTTGAACCAAACCTAATTCATGAATTACTGTAATTTCTTTTGACTGGAAAGCATTGTAGATCGATCATTGCACGTCATGAAAATAAATAGGCCACTTCAGAGTTCTAAAAACCCTCACTTTCAAAATGAGGCCAAGTGCACAACCTTTCTTGTGAAAATGAGTTTTATTTGCATGAGAATGAAAAATCATTTCCATATGAAAGGCTGAGCACTTAACCTTGTTTTGATACAGAGGCCCGGGGACACGTTTGAAACAACAGTCGAGCTTACATCATTTGGGTCTATCCTAATAGACATTAAGTTCGCTACATGAAAAGTTCAACATTTGAACTGGACCTGAGTGCTCTGAACCTGCGAAATCTATCTAGGGTGTCCAGTATACAAGTGTTAAGTGCCAGAGTTCATTGGCACTGCTAGAGAACAATCCTGTTTCTTCTCTTGCAAGGTCACTTAAGCTGCCTTAAGTTAATATTCTGCAGAACATTGCTCGTTGAAGGGTTTGTAGTAAAATATTATTCATTTTTAAATGTTTAGGATGGTGGCTCCCTGGATCAGATTCTTAAGAAGGCTGATCAACTACCTGAGGACATTTTGGGAAAAATAACAGTTGCTGTAAGTGCTAATTTTCAACAGATTGAGCAAGCATTATCTGAATGTGATGAGTAATTTTCTGTTTGCATGATGGGCATTCTTGATTGTTATGCTTTACTCTCTGTGATACCTTTCCCAAGGACTCTTTGAGTAGTGCATGCTGGCTTACAGCTTGCCTGAATGGCAATCTGTAAAACTGACTTTCTTTTCACCCTGGGCTAGGCAGATGGGCTACAACCATCAAGTTACCATTTTGATTTGTGCTGAGCTCAAATGGTCATCTCATTTTAGTTTTCCCTGTCATGATATATAATTTCGAGATTGGCAATTCCTTGTGGAACAGCTATTCAGGAAGAATGAAGTGGCTCAAAAGTCTTAAGATAAGAGTTTGTGGGGTTGATTATTTCAAATCATAATATATTTAGTATATTTTTTTTATGGTTGATATACTTTTGATTGAATTTTATTTTCATTTAATAGGTTCTGAAAGGCTTGAGTTATCTCAGAGATAACCACAAAATAATTCATAGAGGTATAGATACATTCTTTAAGTTGATTAATGTATAAAAATAAACATTTACGTTATACCTTGTAATTTTATAATTAATGAATCCAGTCTCTTCAGTGGTATCTAACTCACTGGCTTAGATTGTCTTGGGCAAGATGTGTATTGCATGCTTTTCTATTATTTTGAATTGTTCTGCTTTATTTACGTTAAGGGTCAGGTGCCAGCGATTTTCCCCAGCTATTATGAACATGACCCTGCCTACTTTTGCAGGAAAATTGAAGAAAAATAGAGCCAAACATATTGCCTTCTAGCTGTTTGATTCCCCACCTACTTGTATCATATATGCAGCAACTTGAAATTGTATTAACAGCCCTGTATTTATGAGACCAGAGAAGCAAATACATACATGGCTGGCACTTTGAAGTGGATATTGCAGTGCTGGATCCAGACCTTGAGATGGGGGGGCAGGCGGTCATCCTGACCCAGAGATAAGGATGGGAGGGGCTGTCCCTAAAAAAAATTTTTCAGCCCTTTGGGCCTCAGTTTTGTCTAAAAATAGGGGGGAGCAAGGGTGGCACAGTGGTGAGAGCACTCGCCTTCCACCAATGTAGCCTGGGTTCAAATCCCGGCGACGATGCCATATGTGGCTTGAGTTTGTTGTTGGTTCTCTCCCTTGCTCCAAGAGGTTTTTCTCCGGGTACTCCGGTTTTCCCCTCTCCTCAAAAACCAACATTTCCAAATTCCAATTCGACCAGGAATCAGGTAGACGAAGAACCACTATGTAGATGTGCTACCTGCAAATGGTTATTTCTTTAAAAATAAGGGCGGGCCCCTCCCCTACAAACTGTAGATCCGCCACTGTATTATGGACTAGCTGTGAGAAACACATTTTCACACCTGGCTGTAATAAAAATGCACTTTAAAATGGTTGTTTGCTTGAACAGCACTTTTAAGTAGAAAAATTACAGTAATCAAGAACAAACTATGGTACATAAAAATTGAGATACATTGTGTTGTTCAGAGTGTTTTGTTTTACAAGCACCTTTCCTAGCTGCCTATGATGTAGTCATATGCACTCTGTACAACTTTGAATTTACCTGGTGTAACTTTTAAGTGAAATAATTTGCAAAGCTGAAAAATGAAGTATGGTGCTTTATAAGCTTAATACCCAATGCATGCTGTGCTAGTAGTCATGTGCCATTTTCAGAATATTTAGAGCTGTGTGTTGTTTTTGGAATTAAAATAATTATTTCACATCTGACTCTGAAGTAAGCAAAACCTGTGTAGGCTGGCAGTAGAAGCATAAGTGTCAAAATACAAGCAAAGTGGACAACTCTACTTGTGTCTACCTTGATATTAAAAACTTCTCACTACGTAGCCACTCACAAGGATGACTGAATTCCAACAGAACTGGCTGGCTCCAGTTATGAACACTTTTTCGTGCTCCTCAAGGGCCTCTTCTTGACCATTTGACACCTAAATTTTGAGAGTTTAACAATCCATTGTCATCTTAGTCGTAATTTTATGGAATCTGATAGTTCATGATGTATTATGCTTGATTTATTATATGTTTTGGCCTCAACTGCACCATAAATTCATTTCTACCAACAGAGTTTTGTTTTGCCTTTTTTGTACAACGCATGAAAGGGATTTTTACAATGTTTGTTTGTTGTGTTTGGCAAAAGCTTCTATAAATTTATTACATGCGAACTGTGGCATCTTGATTTTTTTAACAGATGTAAAGCCATCAAACATTCTAGTAAACTCCCGTGGAGAGATCAAGCTGTGTGACTTTGGAGTCAGTGGACAGCTAATTGATTCCATGGCAAACTCTTTTGTTGGTACAAGATCGTACATGTCGGTAAGCTTACTTGTTACTTGTAGCTTTAAGTAGCAGTTCTGAAACCAAGATTTAAGGGAATAATTTTATTATTTATTCTGAAAAACAGGTCATGCCTTGATTCCTTCCTCTCTGAAACCTTGTGCAATGCTTATTTAAGGGGAGTGCTAATCCAGGCTAGAGGCAGCATGGCCAAACAGTTAAAGCACCACACTTGTAATTCGGTGGCCGCCAGTTCAAGTCCTGCCCTGACCGCTAGCTGGATTTGTACTTGGTAATCCCGAGTTCAAATCCTTGGCCATACTTGTATAATAGCCAACTGGTTTGCTTCCTACCAGTTGTGATTTTTAACCATGTCAATATTATGTTCCATTTACATGTAAATTTATTGTTTCATCATCCCTAAAGAGCCTCATAAGGGGAGAGGATAATTAAAGTATTCAAGGTTTTCAAGGTGAAATTTTACAGGAGAATATTTTGAAAAAGGCTCCACATCTGAATAAAAACCAATCACAGGCTACTGAGTATTATTATTATTACAGTTGAAGCTCTCGTGAACAACCACCTCGGAAATTCAAAGAAGTGGTCCTAACTCGAGCTGGTTGCTTACGAGAATGAGCACTCGTAAGTGACTACACAGTAAAACAATAGAGGGTGGTCGCTTAATTACGAGAACTTCAGAAACTCATTAATAATTTATAAAGAAAAGACAAGGCATGCTAAGTGGTTGCTGCGGAAATGACCTGGAACTTTTACAAATACAATACTGCACTGTATGAAATCTTTATCAACTAACCATTAGTGCAGTGTGCAGTTTCATTAAACTGTTGATTTATATGAACAAGACTCTGAGTGGTTGCTTACAAGAGCTTCAAAACAAAGGGAAAAGCCAGTTGGGTAATCCCAATAGTTGTCATGGTCGCTTTCAGGAGCAATCGCTTACAAGAGTTTTTCATCACAAAGTTTTGATGGGGTTTCACAAAGGTGGTCGTAACTAGAGCTGGTCACTCACGAGAGTGCTTGCAAGGAGAGCTTCTACTGTATTATATTTATTATTATTATTATTATTATTATTAGATATTCTTTCCTGGATAAGAGCTAGTGTCTTTCACCATCGTATGCTCTGCTATACTATGCTTGAGAGGCTCAAGATCCAGAAGACAACAGCTAGACTTTACAGATCGAAAACATTCAGCCTGCCTGAATTAATGTTTTTTTAGAAACATGTTAAAGATTGTTTTTAATTGTAGAGGCTGATAAGCATAATGGATGGTTTTGTCATGCACATGTTTTACAATGAATTACATGTATATTTTACAACTATCTCCTATGCTTTTAGTTTAAGAATTTTGTGTATGTATATGGCGAGGAACTATAATTACCCTACTGCAGTTTTTTTTCCTTTTGCGTACAGTTTTTTACAAGATTTGATAAAGATGTTGATTATGATTAGATGCTCCTCAAAGTAAATGCAGTTAACTCAGTTGAGATGCATAATCGTGTTAACAACATAATTCCCTATTTTTCAGCCTGAAAGACTTCAAGGGGCAAATTACTCAGTTTTGTCAGATATCTGGAGCTTTGGCTTATCATTAGTTGAAATGGCAATTGGCAGATATCCAATTCCACCACCAGAAGAAAATGAACTTGAAAAAAATTCAAATTATCAATCACACATCCTCAGACTTGCCCCTGGAGCAAGACCACCGGGTGGAGTTAATAATGATACCACAAAACCAATGGCAATATTTGAGCTCCTAGACTACATTGTGAATGAGGTAAATACATTTTATCTATGATGTTGAGCGACTGTCTTGTCATGTTTCGTACAGAGTTTTGAATTCTTGAAAAAGTCTTGAAATTTTCAACGCAGTTTTCCAGACCTGGAAAAGTAGAGGTTAATTCTGGAAAAAAATGGTAAAAAGTCTAGAGTTTTTTTCTTTTTCAAAGCTACAACAAGTACTTAATAAGTGCATTTTTTTCCGTGGTCAAATCCCTTTCAATCTTGCCTGTAGCCAAGACATTTTATCACAGATGAGAAGTTTTTTAAACTCTTATATGTCCGCATTGTACCTTCATTACTGACATTTGAAGTGCGTCTTGAAAAAAGGTTGATTCCTGCATTTTTCAAGGTCTCTATTGACCACCTATTTGGTAACCTTGAGTCTGGAAAATAAACTATTGTTTTGGAAAAAGTCTGGAAAAAGTCTTGAATTCTGTACGAGCCTTAATTGCGTACCAGGCAACTGATAGCCAACTACTACATTATTTATTTCATTAGCTGGTAGGCAGTAATTATTTTTATATGAGTGAGCTGCAGATGATATGTAACATCCCAGGACTAAGGAGGGGAGGCAGGATTTCAAGTGGTAGGGATGATCAATGGTAGGGATGATCAATTGGGGGCAGAAATCAAAATCCCCCACAAATAATCACTTTCCAAATTTTGGAGCCACAAGAGTTCACTCACTTCTAGTAAAACAGCAAATGGGAATTCCTGTGATGATAAAGCTGAGCAACTATGTTGGATTAAAAAAAAGAGTATTTAAAGCTTTTTTCTATACACCTTGGGTCACTTCACAGAGTATTGCTTAACCATTTGTATGGAACACGTGCAATGTAAACTGTCATAATAATTAGAGCAATTTTTGTTTGACCTCGAAATAAAAATGGGCAAACAAAACAGAAACGATAATCAAATGGAAAAAGAGTGATTGGTTTATCGAACGTATACAAACACGCATGGCTTTTGGTTGGTTAAGCGAATGCTTGGGTGAAAAAACTTGATGCCTGAGAACTTTCTAGATATCAATCGATACTTCACCTTGATGTCATACTGCAACACGACTGGCCAATCGAACAATGTCCTCTCCGTATTAGGGTTTTCTTTGGCGGGAAAACAAAGAGTCCATGTTTTGGTCTTTTCATCCATTGGCTGATGAAACAAATAACGAACACTTAATGAAACGATTTTTCAAGGTCATATGAAAATCGCTTTAATTATTAGAACAACCACTAAACAAGTTTAGTTGGACCTTACTGGCAGAGCTATGCAGCCAGCATATGTGGGTACCACCACAAATCATCAGATTGCTTTGAATGCCCCCAAAAATCCTTTTTTCACTCACAAAATAAGGACTTACCAAATTTTTCTTTTACCCCCCGAAAATCTTTCAATCACCCCTGTCACTTGAAATCTAGAGTACCTTCCAGTTTCTGAGTTGTCTTCCAGCAGTTGTATCACTTCTAAACAGTTTCTGTCTTCTCTTTCGTAGCCTCCTCCCAAGCTTCCAACTGGTCTTTTTACAGATGAATTTTGTGAGTTTGTGAACAAATGGTAGGTGTCCTATCAAATCCAGTATTTTGATCATTGTGGCATTTAAAACTAAAGACGTAAATTTTTATTGCTTGAAATGGTATGCACAAAAAATAAAAACATTTTTTATTGTTCAAAAGATAGACGTAATACGAAAATACAGAGCCAGTTTCCCAAAATTCAAAATGAAAAACTTTTTGTTTGTCCTTTTTTTATCACCTAAAATGTTTAACTTAACTTCGCTTAAATTGTTCATGTCATAAGCTCTGTCAGTCGGTACGAACTGTATGTGTGAATGGTTATGTTATTTTTCTCGAAATTCTTTCGAGTGATGAATATTAAAAAATGCTTGTTTCTCAAAACTCCAGACTTAAAAGTTGATCATGCATCTTGAAACTTAATTTGTTCGCATCGTGAATCAAGTTTTGAGGATCTGCTTCTTGTTGTATACTTGCAACAAAGGAGATATACTGTTGATAAGGTCATCCCGGTAAACTAATTAAAACTACAGGTTGAGGTACCCTGGCAGTATTGGTTAGGTAAAAAAAAAAACCCTCGCAGTGATTTTGTTACCTCTGCATGTTGCATCCCAGACGCTTCAAAATCCCCAAAGACGCAAAATACTTCATGGCATGCATCCCATAGGATGTAAAGAATTTGGTAGAATATCCTGCTCATGTGAATTCTGTGGCTGTTGTTTAAAGATGCATATTTATTTTAGTCTTTTTCGTGCTTTAAATAAATAGAAGGACTATATTTTAATTTCAGTAAACCATAATAAAGAGTTTTGATCTCTGTCTCCAGATTAACTGTCTATAAGTTACATAAAGACCCGAGCATTTTCAATTTAAGACTCCTTGTTTTCTTTGAACAAGGAGTCTCTGGATTTGGACAGGGACTCATGATTTTTCACAAGAAAAATTTTTTCACCATAACTATTAAGAACATGACTGCCCTTGCACCCTGCTAGTATTTATGTCCTAATAAATTTAAAGTTTACCGATCAATGGGCTCCTAGAAATGTGGTGCGGGCTCCTAACTTTTTATTTTAGGAACCTAGAGGACTCCTAAAAAATTTCTTAGGCAGCGGCCTTGCCTCTGACTGTTTACTTTCATGAGGCATTACAACGGTTTAACAACTTTATTAATAATAAATTATACAAATTTTTGTTTTGAAAGCGTTCTTCATTTTGCAATAGAGGACACTTAAACAAGGCTGTGCTCTTAGGAAAATTGAAGGGATCCTGATGCTCTGAAACTGTAAAATCCAGGGTGCCCAGCATACGATCTGTATGAAAAAACGAAGATTTTCTAGTCGTCCGAGAGCCAAGGTTAGGCGCCGGGGGCCACTGGGCTCTGCTAGAGCACAGCACTGCTTGAATTTACAATCTTTTGCTTGATGCGGCATTTAGATGGCAGCAGTGAAGGCCCTCATGTAGGTTAAAAATGTTACCGATTTTTTCAGATTTTGCTTTCCTTGTCTTGGAATAAATATTACTTTCATCCTTATAAGTTCCCTAAGGAGGGGGCAAGTACTCTCATCACTGCGGCACTCTTCCTCCCAAAAAATAAAGGTACTTTTCTCTTTCAGTCTTGTAAAGAATCCGTCAGAAAGAGCAGACCTAAAGTCTCTAATGGTAGGTTTTGTTTGCTTCACTGCTAATTCTCAGTGTTCAGCATTGTCTTGCTAAATAAATTTTTTTTATGTGCGGTGGATTTGTCCATTTTAGCCGACAAATGTTCAGCAGATTCCTCACTGTGAAAATAACATTAACATTAACATTAACCTATTTGTCCTTGACAATTTTGTTGAAGTTAGTCGAGCGGTTTTCTAGTCACTGTCTTGCTACAAAGAGCTAAACCTTTCACAAAGCCGTTTACAGGTCGTATACTTGGCGGCCTTCTGATCCAGATGTAGAATAATTATTATTGGCTTGCAAAGTTCGGACATGCACAGAAAGAAGCAAACTTTCCTCTTTTTCTTTTCCCTTTCTCTCCTTCCCTGTTCTTTCCCTTTTGTTGCCTTGTTTGTTTTTTTCTTTTTCTGAACTTTTAGTAGGTTTCACTGAATCATGTTCATTCTGGTATGGTTTGAAAGATCTCCACACAATTTAGCAGACAAAGTTGTCCTTGACCATTAAAACTGATGACATCACAAATGATAGAAGGGACATGGATCTGCACAGTCGGTTACGGGCGGTTCAGGGGCGAATGGGTTAATAGTAATTTTTAAGTTTATATAGTCTCCATCCATATCAAAGTCATCAAAATGAGGTATCCCTTTTGTTTCCGCAGAATCATCCATTTGTGAGGAAAGCAGAGGCGACACAAGTAGACTTTGCAGGCTGGGTGTGTAATGTGGCTGGTCTATAGCAAGCCTCAAGAATTGGGTGAAAATGAACAATACTGTTAGAGAACAGGTTACCCTTACCCTTATTTAACTTGTGTCACAGGAATGAGAAAAGTTACAAGAAGAGAGGAGAGCATAAGCTATGGAATTTATCTAAATATGGTGTGTTTTGGATTGCAGTATAAAGAGAGTTCAGTGCATAGATTGGAAGCATTTTATTCTTCACATGGTGTATGTCGCAATGTTTAGAGGATGCGCATTGACATATTTAAGAGGTCATTCAAGGCCCTTCTGGCCTGCAGCATGTTTATGGCTGGTTTCCAATGCAACTTAACTGTTTACAGGCAGTTTCTCTGTAATGGTTGAGAGCAGGCATCAGTGAGAAACAAAACCACATCAGGTGGTGCCAGGTGCTTAATCACACTTCTGTCAGTTTGTTGCATGCTGATGCCAGTCAAGCTTAAGTTGTGAGCAATATGATTGGATTACTTTGCAACACTATGCGAATGTTTTGTGTCAGTGATTCCGCCAACGTCCTGTTTAAATTCCTCAACCCCTTGAGCCTTAATGGGAATGAACATCTAATTTCTCCTTACAATCTCACTGCTTCATTCAGTATAAAGGTCATGGGAATGAAGAAAATAATCACCAAAGTTATTTCCTGTCTTTAATAATCAAAACAAAATTAATTCCAGTGATAAGAATTTAATGAGAACAGTATGTGGAAAAATACATTTTGGTACAGTCAAACCTCCTTGACGCTTCACTTGCCAAGAGTGATCAAGATCAATTAGCTTGTAGCCATATTTATACGTTATCAAGAAGAAAGGTTTAATATAAGAATTAAGAAAATGATCATCGAAGGAAACATGCTCTGATCTTTTATCAAATTCTCCTAACTTATTCCATAAAAAAAGGTTTTTAGATCAGTCTGGAGAATTTGTTTATGGATGCTGGGGCACAAAGGGTAAATTTGGACACCAAAGGGACAGAGACAAGTGCCTGCATTACAGAGGCATCTGCAGTGTTGAGGGAAAAATGAATATTGTTTGAAGTTCTCATCTTATGGACCAAGAGAGCTGTCTGTGGTAGAGAGCTTTGTAAGGAGAGATTTGACTATTAGCGCTTAAGGGTTTTAACAAGCTAACTTCATTGAGTTAACTGCAAATCCTCAATTTTGTGCCCTGTCTCTGCTGTGTTGTGTTCATCTTTTGCCTAGGGTCAAGTTGTTTCAAGACCAGGTTAAGGGTGGTTAATCTAGGTATTGTTGCCATGACAACTGAATAGGCTGAGTTTTAGCTTAAATCCAGGGTTAATTGCTGTAACAACACATATGTCCTGAGCCAAAGGACAGTAAATTTAGCACAAAAGTGAGGGTTAGTTACCATATGACAACTTACTGGTATAGCCTCTGCAATTTGTTGGATGGGCATTCAAATTAGTACGAACTCCAGTGCTAGTTACCATGACAACTGACATGCCCTGTGTACATTTAACCCACTGCCGGGATGAAAACAAACCCAGGGTGAGGTCAAGAATACTTTATACAAGTAGTGTAATACATTTACAATCAAAGCTATTGTTTTAGACTTTTAAAAGCTACACTTGCATGTTACAATTTTGAAAGTCTCATGGAATTGAACCCTGGCTTTGAACAACTTGGGCCCTGTTTGACGTAAGGTAAACCTGAGGAGCTGAGCTTCTTATAACTTAATTGTTCCAGTCATCCCCCCTTTACCCCCTTCATTTGAAGCTTTCCCCCTGATTCCCACCATAATTTGTGTAAAATAGTTTCATGCTTTGTAGTTTTATACCTCTCATGGTATTTAGATTTCGAGCAAGTGTATGTCAAACAGAACAGAAAACTCTCTCTCTGGATGGGGTGCCACGAGGATCTAATGGCTAATGAAATAATAGATGAATGACCCAACAACACCCTTGTCCCCAGCCTGAGATCATGCCCTCTTCCTGTGTCCTCACTCCTTGTGGCTAGGGGCGTTTCACGATGAGGGACTTTTGTGCTTTAGCAGCGGAAATTCCATACTGATGAGGTAAATCAATGTTGACATAATTAACCCGGTAGTCATGGGGCTCCAAATGTAAATTTGTTGGATTTTATGTTTCTCCTGGTCAATTATAGTAAAATTTTGTGTTCTTCTGTTAATGACTGAAGCTCTAAAGAAGAATATATTCCATGAATATTGACTCTTTTGCGGTAGATTCATCACGTTTACCCTTGACCTTTGTGCCTTTTTGTCCGCTGTCTGTCGGTCATAAACAAAAGCTAAAACAATATAACTACTATGTTGACCAATCAGAGCTCCTGACTAGATTCTGGACAGATTGTGCTCATCATTATGGAATTTCCTTAGCAATGAGGAGTGAGGAGAGAGGGCTGTAGTTGACTCTGTCCCTAAATATAGCAGGTATTTTTTTAAAGACTTGTGAAAGTAAAGGTTTCTTTGAGCTTCGTGGCACCAGCTCTGGTTACTAAATTGATTAAAAATTCAACTTTCAAAATTTCTGAATTAGTTGAAAATTTATGAACTGTAAGGTTTGTCAGGGTGCATTTCTTTGGAAGAATCCAAGTTGAGATCTTTGATCTCAGGTCGTTTGGAGGTGTTGAATATGTGAAAGAAATGATACTTATGAAAATAAGGCTTCTGTAAACATTGTTTTTGTCATTCAAATGTGCCTGCAAAAACATTTAATGTGGGCCTCCTACACTATTTTATTTTCCAGAAAAGTCAGTTGCCATTTGTACCCTTTGTCGATCCAGTTTTAAAGGTTAAGCATATATTGTGAATCGAGTGGCGGATCCCCCCCCCCTTCCCCCTCTTATTGTTAGACTAAACCGAGGCCGAAAGGGCCAAACAAAAGTTTTTGGAGACCCCCTTCCCCCTGCTTATCTCATGATCTGGATGACCAGGCTCCTCCCTTATCTGAAGGTCTGGATCCGCCACTGGAATCCATGCTTTTTGGATTGAAAAATCACGATTTGAATATTCTTGGCAAAGAAATGCACCCTAAGATTGAACCCTTTAAATCCAAATAGTGACCAACAACAATCTTCTCCTAACAATGTCAATACATGATTAAGAAAAAAAGTTATGAGAATTATTAATAAAATGATCTCCTTAGGGAAAATGTTTTGATCTTCAAGTGAATTATCTCAGCTTATTCTTTAAGGAAATGTACAGAATGTATGAATGTCAGTCCAGGGAATTTGTATGTTGATATTGAGTCTCAAAGGGTTAATTATTAACCCCTTGATTTGGATTATCCTATCATGCAAAAAGCGGTGTGCAACAAATGCAGACTGCAGACTTGCAACTGGCAGGTTAACGAGGTAAACATTATTGTAAACATTAAGTTTACCTTGTTTACCTGCCAGTTGGACCTCTGTTTCTTTAGCTTGTATATTTTTATTTCTAAAAGAAGGTCATTTGATAATACTCTTAAGAACTGTACCTTTCAAATTTTGTCTTATTCCGTGCCATGGAAATAATTTATGAAAAGACAAAGGGGCGAATTCCCGTGAGTTCCTCATTGGCAAAACAAAATGACCTCAACCAGGTTGTGGAGTCCAGCGGTTTTAGCGAAAATAAGGGTTTGGGTTGGGTGCTCAATCTCGCGGACTCTTAAAACGTGTCTTGGTCATTCTTATTGAGGGATTTTAGAAAAAAAAGGCTATTTGGGAGTTCCAAAAAAATCTCACTTTCAAAGCGAGGCTAAGTGCAAAACATTTGTTAATTGGACAATTGCACGATGACGTCATTTTACTGCAACTACCAGAATCCTTGAGTTTGTTGTTTTCTTGTGCAAATTAAGGCTATTTTTCTTTAATCCTCATCGGGATTGACAAATTTAAATAGCAAAGCAAAACCGAAATGAATTCTGGTAATTGTAGTAAAATATCGTCATTGTGCAATTGTCCTTTTGAAAAATGAGTTTTCTTTGCATGACGCGTACAAAAAGTCATTTTCATATCAATAGCTTTGCACCCTCCTTTTGAAACAGAGGCTTAACGGCGTATCCCCAGTAAGATCCCAGAAACTATTGCGGGACGCATTTCGGCTCCAGTTCCCTTCTCGTTTCTTAAGTGGCGAATTGCACTATTGAAGTGGTTTTGACGCAGCCAGGTAATACAATGTCAATACAGTCTCACACTCATAACAAGCCCCAACTGGCCAACAGAACGTTTTCATATGGCGTCATGTGATTCAAGTCCCCTATATATGGTTGCGTTCGATTGGGAAATCCGGATTTAGATTTTGAAATCCGGAATCGAACGCAAAATCCGAAAATGGATTTCACCTCCGAGAAATCCTTCCTCAGGGTGGATTTCAATTAAGAAACCCAAATCCGGATTTCATGGATTTCCTTTTTACCATTCGTTTGGGAAATCCGGAAAAGGATTTGCAAAACTATTCTGGTGAACGGCGGTCTTCTTTTTGCTAATTATGCGTGCGCGTGCAAGAAACCGCGTTTCTTAAGGACAGTTTTTCATTTCCCCATCGAACCGTAAAAAGGAAATCCAAAAACAGATATCTCAGCGTTTAAATCCGTTTTCGGATTTCGCGTTCGATTTCAAATCCGAAATCCGGATTTTAAAATCTAAATCCAGATTTCCCGATCGAACGTACCCACTGTGTCCCAGAACAATGAAACGATGGCCATTTTGGTGTACCAAACCATTCCTGTGGGAGATGAACATTTTTGCCATTTAAAACTTTCTTTGTTCCAATGAATTTGCATAGCTGATCGCCACGTGATTGAAAAGTGCTCGTTCCTTTTGGGGGAGCCCCCCTCAGAAATTTGGAGGGGCTTTTGCATCCAATCAGGGCAAGGCAAATTTGAGAAAAGATTATTGTTATTGCAAAATGGCATAATAAAGAGTTTTTATTTACACATAGTAATGCCCAAATCTACATTTGAATTGCGCCAGTCATCAGTAAGTAGAGGAAGAAAATTTTATTTTAGAGCCAGAGTGAACAACAACTTGAAATCTAAACGACATGGGTATCTTCTACCCCTAAACAGGTGAGACAATCTAGTTTTATGAACTTACTCTCCAAACTTGTGGCTTACTGTCTCGGCAGTTCGAGACTCGCTCATTTGTTTTTAGAGTAAAGGGTCAACTTCCGGCCTCGCGTCAATTTTTCCTCTTGGAAAAATGATTTTGATGTTTATCAGCAGCAGATAACTGCAAAGATTTGTTAAATAACGATTTTCGTTCTAGAAAACGGCATTCGCTTCGATCCACGCATTCGCTTCGATCAACCCGACCCAAAACTTAGTGACCGTTTGGAGTTCATGGAAATAAATTGTAGTCACAAAACGGCGAATCAGATCAGCTTCAGTCTCATAGAAGACCATCCAGTTGGATGTTATTTACTTCCCCTTTGGTAACGTCTCCACTTATAAAAAGAACGAACAAGAACTGAAACTTGTTTACAGAGGGAAATATGCAAGTATTAAAAAAATATTATTTCGGCCGGCTTCACTTCCTGCCGAGTATATGTTTACAATCAGGGATTTTTCCCTGCCTTTGTCATTGAAAACCGTCTTGCATTAAGCTTGGAGTTCAGCTTGAAAAGGAATTTATTCGCTGGCTCTTGTCATGAACATAGTTATCGCACTGACTTCTATAATACCAGCTGGTCAAACCTTTCTCCAGTAAACGATTAGAATTTATTTTTGAGCTATTCACGGTGCCGGTGCCCGTTATATTAATATCAAGCGTTCTTGGAATTCTTTTTTCTCTATTAATGCACCCGATTGCTTTAGGCTATGCTTTAAAGTGAAGGAATGCGTGGATACAGCTCTGTAGCCCGGGTGGGGGGGGGAGGGTGGGGGACGGGGAGTACTCCCAGTACTCCCTATAATGGCCTATACGGGGAGGCTCTGCCCGACAGGGGCATCTTTTTCAGGCTTCAGGTATAGTCAAACCCCGTTAATTCCGAACACCAAGGGGGCCATAGAAAGTGTCCGTATTGAGTGGGTTGGATTTAGAGAAAATGTAAGGACTTTCTTTCCCGAGGGAAAAAGCAAACTGTCCGTAACAAAGAGGTGTAAAGCGGTGTTTGACTGTATAAAAAAGGGTAGTGATTTCACCGGTTAAAGTATATATGAAAGGGTAGGGAAATCTGGCATTTCGATCTGTAAAAAGGCCCACAATTAAAAGGCTAACAGATGCATTTTTTGGCTGTAAAAAAGTCGAGAAAAAGTTCTGGTTTTGTTATGTATTCATATTTCAAAGACAGTACATTTACAGCAGTTAAGAATGCAAAGTTCTAAACCAGGGTATGTGAAACGGGTACCATTTGTCAATAGAAGGTATACGAAAGGGGTACCTTTTCGATCAAAATTGGTATATAAAATGGTAAGAGGTTGGATATCGGGGTTGAGCCTCCTAGAGTGAAACTTTCGTGAGTACCCCCCGCGCTCTGTAGCCGTCAACGCGGT
Organism: Porites cylindrica; assembly: GCA_964035525.1. NCBI lineage: Eukaryota > Metazoa > Cnidaria > Anthozoa > Scleractinia > Poritidae > Porites > Porites cylindrica. The sequence continues at coordinate 43,329,780 of OZ037779.1, read as the reverse complement.
TTAGGGTCGTTAAGGAAAAAGCTTCAGAACAATAAAAATTACTAGACCACAGAATCACAATATTCCAATTATTGTTTCCAGTGTTGCCTGCTCAGGCAAGTTAACGCATGGGTTAACAAAGTAAAGGGTTCCACATAAATCTCACTAAAATAGTTTTGGATATTCCTTGGACCATGACGTCACAAAATCTGTTTTCTCAAACGGGGCAAGGCTGTTAAACTTCAGGTTAAAAATACTTGTCATCAAATTGTCAGCCAAACTGTCTGGATTGTCAATTAGCCTTGCTGGGTTGGTAAAAGTATTTTTATTAAGAGTTATTAAAGTCTTTTATAAGTCACCTGACCTGTTTTTCTTTATTTCGTAATCATTTCCCTACTTAGGCATTCATGTAAGGCTATTTCATAATATCCAGGCCATGGGTAAAACACTGGTTTCTAAGAATACGTTTTGCTCTTTCATTTCCTTTCCCCCGTTTTAATTTGAACATTTTGACCGTAAACGATCATTTGCAGGTCACGTGACTGATATTTCAACAATGAATATGTCACATATTGTTAAGGCTACCGACCTTAAATTGTTTACCAAGTTTCATGACGACTGATCAAAACAATCCGTTTCAAATGCCACTTCGCCAAGTTATGCTCATTATGAGGTGACCCATGCCTTAACATGCCTAAGTGATAATTAATTTTCATAAAAATCACATTAGTTTATGTGAAGGTTTTACCCTAGTTATCTGTTTGTTGGTAAGATAGGATAGGACGCACTACTTGTAGTCTGGTCCGTGTCATGGAATGTTCGCGTTGCAGCGAACAAAGGAAGTTCTTGGCTACTGATATTGGCTACTCTCGTGAGTACCCCCCGGGCTCTGTAGCTGTCAACACGATTTAGGGTCGTTTAGGAAAAAGCTTCAGAACAATAAAAATTACTAGACCACAGAATCACAATATTCCAATTATTTTTTCCAGTGCTGCCTGCATGATAATTTTCATAAAAATCACATTAGTTTATGCCATTGAAGGTTTTACCCGAGTTATCCGTTTGTTAGTAAGATATGTGGAATGTTCGCGTTGCAGCGAATTAACAAAGGAAGTTCTTGGCTATTAGTATTGGCTTCTAGACTTGGATAGGTGAGGTCAGGGAAAAGGGAAAATGAAATCAATGGATAAATTGATCTTATTAGACATCGCACATCGCACTGTCCTTCAGCACCTCCTTCCGTTTAAAGGAGTTAAAGCAACAAATGCGGGTACAAAAATTGACGGTTGGCAAGTGTAAAAAAACAAAAGCAGGCCTTACAGAACAAAAACTCACTCCTGGATATCTTTAATTCACCGTTTGCTCCTTGGGAAGATTCCCAATGCCTTCTAATTATTTAAACAATAGAACTTATCTGCCAAAGTAGCAGTGATGCAGCAGTTTTTGAAAATGCATGATAATGACTTCTTTGCAAAAACGTTTCATAGCGGTGTTGAATTCTAGGTTTGTGCAGGTGATAGAGAACTAAAACAAGGCTGCAAAAACTCTTATTATAGGGTCGTCAACGCATTGATGTTTGGGGAAGTTTTTGACCGTCATGATGTTTTGCATCAATTCCTATTATAGACGAACCTTTACACCGAGTGTATTTATCGGCAAGGACAATGGTCGTTGTGGAGAGGGGAACAATCAGAGAATGATGAAATGTTTAAATATAATATTGTGGTTCTGTAGAGCGATTCGCCCCATGTATACTTAAAGCTACGGCAAAACGGACAACAAAAACGTCGCGCATTTTACCTCCCACATTTAAACCTGTCTCGCAACAAATCATGTTTTGCAAGTACGTTGCGTAAAATTAAAATTGGATTCTGGTTGGAAAAAAATTACACGGGAGTCGCGCTATACGTGGGAGTTACGTCACTTGCTGCAAAACAAGTTTTCCTAGGGCCGGTAAAACGCGCAATTTGTACAGATTTTCTTGTAAAAAGTAGAAGTACTCTCTGCTTTTAGTCCATCAGCTAGGGGGGTTGTATGGCTCACTTAAGGGGAACAAACGAAACTTGTATAATCTTAATATTATACCTGCCAACTTTTTCTGAGATATAAGCGTGAGATTTTTATCCTGGGAGTGCTGGGATTTTTGAAGACGACACGATCATTTCCGAAGATTCCCGAAGAAGTCCGAAGTCTTCCGAAGACGTCCGAAGTCTGCCGAAGTCTGCCAAAGGCGAGCTCGCTCCCAGTGCTTTTCACTTCAAAAATCAGAGATCGCGAGGAATGTATTGCCATTTATTCATTTTACACATGGTTTTCGTTCCTTACATGGGTCTGAGTTAACATATTTTTGGAAATTGTGTCAAGCAGGACGGCAACAACTCACATTTTTCAATCAGGCGTGAGAAATTGGCCCGCAGGCGTGAGCCGGCGTGAGATCGAAGTTTTCAACCCGCAGGCGTGAGAGTTGGCAGGTATATAATATTTAAGTAAAAAACATCACAAAAATGCATGATAGTAAGGATAGAACGGTAGCTTTAACTTTGTAAATTGAATTTTAAATTTGCCACTCAAACCCTTCTTTTGGTCGCCATCTTGGATTTATAAACAAACCTTTGATTCCCTCTTAAAAACACACGATTTTGTTTTGAAGAATGTTTGAACTACTTATTTTAGCATGGTCGTGACCAGAATGGATACTCCAAAATCAGGTATCCGCTCGGAGACTGGAACTGAATAAAATTATTTTTCGGCAAATCGCTCCGACTTTTGAGATAAGTATACAAGACTGAAGAAGGCTAAGATGAGAATGGTTACTCCAAAATATGGATCAAAGCCTACATAGAGGTTAGTTGTTGTTCACGTTCTTTGTAAGAATTTAGTGCAAGGAGCAAACAATGTCTGTTTAATTACAGTACCACTACCGCGACAGCCGTGTAAAGCTTATTCATAGCAAAGTATCTGTTTGGATAGCTCAGAATAAGGTGGATACTTCAGAATAAGAATGGCCAACATATAGAAGTTTTGGCCATCTGGATTATTATTACTGAACTTCCCAATATAAAAATGATTGTTACGTTTACAAAGAGGTTACAAAATAATACAGTCAACCATTGTGTAATTATGGCTCAGTTAATTCGAAGCTTGCTTATAGGATAGCAAGCAGCCCGGTGTAGAGGGGGGGGGGGGGGGGGGGGTGGGTGGGAGGGGTACTCGACCAATATTTCAGTGGGTGTAGGTGAGCCACTGAGGGTTTGAAACCCATACCCTGTTTAGGATAACACCCTCAACTTTAGTACCCAGATAGGACAACTCCCTCAGATGGGGACAAGGTTATATCAAGCACACCCGTCAACTTGTACTTATCTTATTTAGACAAGGGTGCCAAGAACAATAACATTTATATTTATTTCAGTAAATGCTTTGGGTGATGACGTACTAAATAATTATCTGCAAACATTTGCACTAAGACGAAATCGATCATACATGAGACACCCTGTTTATAATTAGAACAGACTCGCACAAATCATGCACACTGTTTAGGACAGACTTGCAGGAAATTGTATACCCTGTTTAGGACAGACTTGTGCCAAACTATATACCCTGTTCAGGACAGAGAGGACGCAAACCATACCCTGTCTAGCGGCACATCCCCATGGAGGCCATATAAGGGAGTACCCCCCCCCCCCCCCCCCCAAGGGATAGCAGACAGTTGTTGAATTTATGGCTCAACATAAACTATTTCTGTTTTCTTATATATTATGGTTGATTTTTTTTTCACTTTTAAGTGGTAAGTTGCTGTTTAGTTTAGTGTGAGAAGAATGGGTACTTTATGAGATTATAAAAACCAAAGTGACCCTCACAACCTGTGGGATACTCGGGTCAACCTTTTGGTGCGCTGGGTATCTGGCACAATTAGCCAACCAGAACCCAAATCCTTTTACAGTCTTTTCTATGACCAAAAGGCCCAATGTTAGCTACTTTTGGCAAATGTAAACTATGTGATTCCAAGTTAGTCATTTTGTATTCCTGAATCTGCTGTGTGAACCTTTGTAATTTCCAGTCACATTGAAGGTGTTGAAAATGCAGCCCCTTTATTGTCCATCCTGCCATGTTGCCCCATCCACAGGTAGCCCAAACTCTGAAGGAGTTTGTTGGACTTTGAATTTATAAGAGAATGTATGACAATAAACAAAATATGTCCTAAATTCCATTTTTTGACAAAAATAGAAACGAGAATGACTTACCTTGTGTTTTTGGTTTGTTAAGCTAAAAGGGCCTGAATATACCCTACTTCAATAATTATTATTTATTTATCAGTATTTTAGTTATTCATTTTGATATTAGGCAGGTACTACAAGGAAATGATTTGGTTGTTCCTTTTTAATTTAGATGATTGATAACTTTGTAGGTGATAATTATTTGTAATGCACTAAACTGGGGGCCTTTCTCTGCTACCCAAAGAAAATCTTTAACTTTTAAAACAGAAGGGTCAAGGCTTCTTTGCTGAATCAAGGCACTGTATCATGGAACACAGTGCTTTTGAGAATTTCCGCCAAAGTAGCAGCTTTATTTCCTGAAAGACTGATTATAATGGAAGCTTGATTTAATGCATGGCTAATTTCAAATTTTCAGGTGACTTTCCACCCCAGGTATAGAGGGTACATAAAAGCACATTGTGGAAGTGGAGAAAGAGTAAGAGGAAAGTAAAACAGAGGAAGGAATTATGGGAAAAGGTAGAAATGAAAAAATGGTTGTAGAATTGTAAACGAACAACTTTATTTTTATAAAAGTAATAAACAATTTTTTTTACACATTTTATCAAATTCTTAGAGTGGTTTGTTTATGGTTTTGAGAATTTTATTAACCAAATGGTCAAGCTACCCAGACATGCAACTGAGCAGCCAACTGCTTGGCCTCAATGAAAATTGTTTTTTTTTTTTTCCTCTTTTCTTTTTTTTTTTCATTTTATTTGCTATTTCTCTTGAAGCCTTCTCCAATTTTCTTCATTTCTTTCTCCAACTGGTTTCTCTGTTCCTCACAAGCAGTTGACTGCAACACCCTCCGGATCTCCAACTCCTCCTCCTGTTACAGCTGCAACATGGATATACCTGCATGATCATTTTTATTCCATTTTAAATTTATGATAAGCTCACCATACTGAGTGAAAAACAAAAAAAATAGCCCATAACCAGCTTAATGCTGAAGGTCTTGTCTCATCAGGAGCTCAGAAGGCAATCAAGGAAATAGGTAATAGGTCACAGGGAGGGGAAGGAAAACACCTTCCCCCCCCTCCCCCCTTGAGTGGAGGAAGGGGGAAGAAAAAGGAAAATAATTCATCCCAGGATCAACAGGATCTATTTCCACACTTTTCAACACCATGATGGTACCACTTGGCTGAGGACTATTGTCAGAAAGTTCAGTGTGGAATAGGGTATGGAAGGCAGAGAGTTTTGGTGACAATGAGGCTCCTAGGATTTGAAAAAAACAAAACAAAACAAAATACAAGTGCAAAAAAGCAACTATAAATAATTTTGCAAAAATCCTAATGTTTAGGATAAATAATTTGAATTGATACTAGAGTTTCTAGTAAATGTAAAAAGATAGCAGGTAAACATGGGTGGGCTGGCAGAGGCCAGCAGTAGATCTAGGGGAGGTCCCCTGCCCTCCATATTCTAGATCAAATTGAGGACAACAGTACCAAGAAAATTCTTTTCTAGATTGAGCTCCTCTGTACCTTAAGGTCTGAATGAGTGGTTCCTTCCCGCCACCTTAAGGTCTGGTGAGAATCCTCTCCCCCCCCTGCCCCACCCCTCTTCTTATCTGAAGGTTCTGATCTGCCACTGTAGGCTCCAGGTCCTATATCAGAGCTATACAGAGACACTACACTAATACAATCTGCAGGACCATTCTTTTTTAGAAACTTGAGCATATGTCTGCCTGCACTGTCTTGTAATAGTGATCACCAAGCTACAAGAAGTATGACCTGAAGTAAATCAGGGACCTGTCATTTATTAGAGGGGGACAGGGCTGGTGCAATTCTTTTTTCCCAGGTGAATTTTTTTTATGCCCTCCCCCAATTTCCTGCAGAAAAAAATGTAACCCTCCCCCTTGTATGGCCCAAAATAGTTATGGCCCTCCCCACGCTAAAAGATATGACAGGGATCATTAAAGGAGATCAACTTTTACCTTGTGATGAAGGGAGGCGCCAATACGACATTCAGGAACAGGTATCTAAGATCACCTCATGCATTGAAGCAATATTGAGCACAAACAATCCTGGTGCTGCTGGAAAATTTTACATGACCGATTATGTTCTTGTCCCAGCTGATTAGTTAATACTGAGGGCGAACATTATGAAGCTCAGTGAGTTACTAGAGAACATATTAGATATGGATAAACGCATTAAAGCTCACCTTAAAACCCTGTTTCACTCAAAGACTGGTAATTTTATACGAGGAGAAGAGTATTCTAAATCATTTGATGAAGCTGTTATTACAAGGCTTGATGAAGCTAAAAAAAGAGTAAACAGTGAATTGAAATATCTTAATGAGAAACTTGATCAAAGCAAAGACATGTTTCGCAGTGTGTTGCTGTTGAAAAACAAATCAAGAAAAAGACGTACATGTAGGGTTGTTGGGTAGTTCAGGTTGATCATTATGAAAGTTTAAAATGCTTACTGTGCAAGGGACTTGTTTGTTAAATAATATATTTTATTTGTTGATTTATCTTTATTTTAAGTGAACAGCAATGTTTGCTAAAAATGGTATGGCCCTCCCCAAAGCCCAGCTTAAATTTTTGGTGACCCTCCCTTTTTGGCTACATAAAATTTAATGACCTTCCCCCCAAATGCACCAGCCCTTCCCCGCCTCAAAGAAATGACAGGTCCCTTATGTGTTTTTCACTATTGTTAACACTTGGAATCAACTAACCCATAAAATTACAAGATGGTTAACTGACCTTAACTGTATTTGTACCCTCTTTGTAAACGTAACAATCATGTTTGTATTGGGAAGTTCAGTAATAATAATCCAGATGGCCAAAACTTCCATATTTTGGCCATTCTTATTCTGAAGTATCCACCTTATTCTGAGCTATCCAAACAGGTTGAATAAGCTTTACACGGCTGTCGCGGTAGTGGTACTGTAATTAAACAGACATTGTTTGCTCCTTGCACTAAATTCTTACAAAGAACGTGAAAAACAACTAACCTCTATGTAGGCTTTGATCCATATTTTGGAGTAACCATTCTCATCTTAGCCTTTTCAGTCTTTGTATACTTAGTCTTTCAACACAACAAGGTCGTAAAGAGTCGGAGCGGTTTGCCGAAAAATAATTTTATTCAGTTCCAGTCTCCGAGCGGATACCTGATTTTGGAGTATCCATTCTAGTCACGACCGTTTTTCCCGCGTGTCCGCCATTTGTGAATACGGTGTATTGTTAAGGTTATTCAAGATATGATGACGTCATATATGACGTCACAGTGACCGCCTTTCTCTCATAGAATTAGTGTCAACTGATATCTCAATCATCTAAATAAGAAAATTTCCATTGACATAAACTAAACATTGGAAGTGCTTCTTCTTCACGTTACAAACGTGTTTCGTGCTGAAATTGGCAAATTTGACTTTTTTCTATGTGGAAAAAGGCCAGTTTGAAAAAAATTGTTAACTTTCTTCAACCCTTTAGTGACGGCCGGCGAGTAGCGAAAAAACCGCATTTTTCACCAAGTCCTCTTCTTTAGACTCGTTTTCGGATAATTGGCATTGCTAAAAGTAAAAATTAGTAAAATAGTAAAATTCTATATCCAGTTTAATACTCAAGACCTTGTTTTCAGTAGCACATACCTGTATAGGAGTGCCTTCCCCCGCTCTCCCCCCCCCCCCCCTGAAAGGTGCTCCACTCTTCAGTCTAGAGCTTGTTTTAGAACAAAAGCACTATGATTCCATAACTGACATCATTCGCATAACAACATTCTTTACCGCTGACACTCGCGTTAGGAAAATTCAACATAAACATAGCTAGATTCACATGTACTGCATTTGCTGCTCAAACATCATAAGCTGAAGAAAGGTTCCTACGCATGAGTTGCAACTACTCTACTCAAGGTGCCAACGAGGAGAGAAGAACAATGGTTCTTCTTTACACTGAGGCTTGATGTCATTGCTCCTGCAAATTCGAAAAGATGACTCGCATGGCGGCAGATTCTCCAGCTTGACCTTCCGGCCTGAAGCTTGGGGTGAATCTCGTAGCAAGCACATCCAAAGCATGCCACTTGTTTCCGTACAGTTCACACACGGGTGCTTCCGTATCTTGAATTTAAATTTCTTCGGGATACTCATCACTCTTTCCTGCGATACTGGTCATAACTCGGACACACCCTCCTCGGGCTGGAGTAGCTGAACTGCTTTCAACTTCCCTTTACCAAAGAAGGAGGAGATGTTATCAAGGCCTGTGATCGATTTCTTTTGTTCCAATAAATTTGCATAGACGCTGGCCACGTGAGTGAAAACGCTCTATTCAACTCGTTTTACAGCAAAACAAATCCGGCCGCTCGTTTTTCCTGCCCGTTGTACCGTACCTTAATTTAATCCGGAATCCGGAACCGGGAAAAATTTTGTTTGTGGCTTTGGAGTCCGAAATTTAGCATTAGAAATCCGGAATCCTGCTAAAGATTGAAATCCGGAATTCAAGTTCCACTGACAAGTCATACGTCATCGCCGCCATGCTGATGGGCGGTAAACAAAAGATCGCTCATTATCTCGTTTTGTTTGTCCACCAGCATTTGTTCATTTCACCATTGTTATTTGTGTCACCCGAGACTACATGAAAACCACCTATACGGAAAGTTTGAGCAACTAGGGCCTCCATTTAAACAACACTGTTTGAAAGGTAATGGGTTCATGATAACCGTCACGAATATAGAAACATTAAGTGACCACTAAGCCCACTATGAGAATGTTGATGTAATTTCTGTAGTTACTATAGTTGGTGTAGTAGCTGTAGTTGGTGTAGTTAGTGTAGTTGGTGTAGTAGCTGTAATTGCTGTAGTTGGTGTAGTAGCTGTAGCTGGTGTAGTTAGTGTAGTTGGTGTAGTAGCTGTAGTAGGAGTAGTTGATGTAGTAGCTGTAGTAGCTGTAGTTGCTGTAGTTGCTATAGTTAGTGTAGTTGGTGTAGTTAGTGTAGTTGGTGTAGTTAGTGTAGTAGCAGTAGTTGGTGTAGTAGCTGTAGTTGATGTAATTGCTGTAGTTACTGTAGTTGGTGTAGTATCTGTAGTTGGTGTAGTAGCTGTAGTTAGTGTAGTTGGTGTAGTAGCTGTAGTTGCTGTAGTTGTTGTAGTTGCTGTAGTTGCTGTAGTTAATGTAGTTGCTGTAGTTGATGTAGTTACTGTAGTTGCTGTAGCTGGTGTAGTAGCTGTAGTTGGTGTAGTTAGTGTAGTTGCTGTAGTTGGTGTAGTTGGTGTAGTAGCTGTAGTAGGTGTAGTTGGCGTAGTTGTTGTAGTTAGTGTAGTTGGTGTAGTTAGTGTAGTAGCTGTAGTTGGTGTAGTTAGTGTAGTTGGTGTAGTTAGTGTAGTTGGTATAGTTGGTGTAGTTAGTGTAGTTACTGTAGTTGGTGTCGTTAGTATAGTTGGGGTAGTTGGTGTAGTAGCTGTAGTTAGTGTAGTTGGTGTAGTAGCTGTACAACTACATATACAGTTGGTGTAGTAGCTGTAGTTAGTGTAGTTGCTGTAGTTAGTGTAGTTGCTGTAGTTGGTGTAGTAGCTGTAGTTGGTGTAGTAGCTGTAGTAGCTGTAGTTGGTGTAGTTGCTGTAGTTGGTGTAGTTACTGTAGTTGGTGTAGTATAGGTAGTTGGTGTAGTATATGTAGTTGGTGTAGTTAGTGTAGTTGGTGTAGTATGTGTAGTTGGTGTAGTTAGTGTAGTTAGTAGTTAGTGTAGTTGGTGTAGTTAGTGTAGTTGGTGTAGTTAGTGTAGTTGGTGTAGTATATGTAGCTATATGTAGTATATGTAGCTGTAGTTGCTGTAGTTGTTGTAGTTGCTGTAGTTGGTGTAGTTAATGTAGTTGCTGTAGTTGATGTAGTTACTGTAGCTGGTGTAGTAGCTGTAGTTGGTGTAGTTAGTGTAGTTGCTGTACTTGGTGTAGTTGGTGTAGTAGCTGTAGTAGGTGTAGTTGGCGTAGTTGTTGTAGTTAGTGTAGTTGGTGTAGTTAGTGTAGTAGCTGTAGTTGGTGTAGTAGCTGTAGTTGGTGTAGTTAGTGTAGTTGGTGTAGTTAGTGTAGTTGGTATAGTTGGTGTAGTTAGTGTAGTTAGTGTAGTTGGTGTAGTTAGTATAGTTGGGGTAGTTGGTTTAGTAGCTGTAGTTGGTGTAGTAGCTGTAGTTAGTGTAGTTGGTGTAGTAGCTGTAGTTGCTGTAGTTGCTGTACTTGCTGTAGTTGGTGTACTTGCTGTAGTTAGTGTACTTAGTGTAGTTGCTGTAGTTGGTGTAGTTAGTGTAGTTGGTGTAGTTAGTGTAGTTGCTGTAGTTAGTGTAGTTGCGGTAGTTGGTGTAGTTGCTGTAGTTATTGTAGTTGGTGTAGTTAGTTTAGTAGCTGTAGTTGGTGAAGTTGGTGTAGTTACCGTAGTTGCTGTAGTTGGTGTAGTACCTGTAGTTGGTGTAGTAGCTGTAGTTAGTGTAGTTGCTGTAGTTAGTGTAGTTGCTTGGTTAGTAGCTGTAGTTGCTGTAGTTGGTGTAGTTGGTGTAGTAGCTGTAGTTGGTGTAGTTGGTGTAGTTAGTGTAGTTGCTGTAGTTGGTGTAGTAGCTGTAGTTGGTGTAGTTGGTGTAGTTATTGTAGTTGGTGTAGTTAGTGTAGTTGGTGTAGTTAGTGTAGTAGCTGTAGTTAGTGTAGTTGGTGTAGTAGCTGTGGTTGGTGAAGTTGGTGCATTTACTATAGTTGCTGTAGTTGGTGTAGTAGCTGTAGTTGGTGTAGTTGGTGTAGTAGCTGTAGTTGGTGTAGTTGGTGTAGTTAGTGTAGTTGCTGTACTTGGTGTAGTAGCTGTAGTTGGTGTAGTAGCTGTAGTTAGTGTAGTTGCTGTAGTTAGTGTAGTTAGTGCAGTTGGTGTAGTATATGTAGTTGGTGTAGTATGTGTAGTTGGTGTAGTATATGTAGTTGGTGTAGTATGTGAAGTTGGTGTAGTATATGTAGTTGGTGCAGTAGCTGTAGTTGGTGTAGTATGTGTAGTTGGTGTAGTGTATGTAGTTGGTGTAGTTACTGTAGTTGGTGTAGTATATAAAGTTGGTTTAGTATGTGTAGTTGGTCTAGTTTGTAGTTGGTGTAGTATACGTAGTTGGTGTAGTATGTGTAGTTAGTTTAATTGGTGTAGTTGGTGTAGTTAGTATATTATATGTAGTTGATGTAGTATATGTAGTTGGTGTAGTGTATGCAGTTGGTGTAGTTTGTGTAGTTGTTGTAGTATATGTAGTTGGTGTAGTATGTGTAGTTAGTGTAGTTACTGTAGTTGATGTAGTATATGTAGTTGGTGTAGTTGTTGTAGTTGATGTAGTAGGTGTAGTTGATGTACTTAGTGAAGTAGTATGTGTAGTTGGTGTAGTTAGTGTAGTTCGTGTAGTATATGTAGTTGGTGTAGTATGTGTAGTTGGTGTAGTTTGCGTAGTTGGTGTAGTTAGTGTAGTTGGTGTAGTATGTGTAGTTGGTGTAGTATGTGTAGTTGGTGTAGTTGCTGTAGTTGGTGTAGTTTATGTAGTTGGTGTAGTACCTGTAGTTGGTGTAGTATGTGTAGTTGGTGTAGTATATGTAGTTGGTGTAGTTTGTGTAGTTGGTGTAGTTAGTGTAGCTGGTGTAGTATGTGTAGTTGGTGTAGTATGTGTAGTTGGTGTCGTATGTGTACTTGGCGTAGTATATGTAGTTGGTGTAGTATGTGTAGTTGGTGTAGTTAGTGTAGTTGGTGTAGTTTGTGTAGTTGGTGTAGTTAGTGTAGTTCGTGTAGTTACTGTAGTTGGTGTAGTATATGTAGTTGGTGTAGTTAGTGTAGTTGTTGCACAAAACTACACCAAACTACACCCCCTACATCAAACTAAACCAACTGCACAACACTACACCAAACTACACCTACTAAACCAAACTACACCAAACTACACCAACTACACAAAACTACACCAAACTACACCAACTTCACCAAACTACACCAACTACACAAAACTACCCCAAACTACACCAACTTCACCAACTACACTAACTACACCAACTACATTAACTACAGCAACTACACCAACTACAGCTACTACACTAACTACACCTACTACAGCTACTACACTAACTACACCATCTACACCAACTAGAGCAACTACACTAACTACACCAACTACAGTTACTACACCAACTACAGCAACTACAGCAACTACATTAACTACACCAACTACAGCAACTACAGCAACTACACCAACTACAGCAACTACAGCAACTACAGCTACTACACCAACTACACTAACTACACCAACTACAGCTACTACACCAACAACAGCTACTACACCAACTACTGTAACTACAGCAATTACATCAACTTTCTCATAGTGGGCTTAGTGGTCACTTAATGTCTCTATATTCGTGACGGTTATCATGAACCCATTACCGTTTGAAACTTGAAGGGATCATTATCCCTAAAAAAGTTAAAGAGTCATTACTATCTTTGATCCACCTGAATTACTTTCATAAACTAAGACCCTGTTTACATAGAGTGGGGGACCCCGGTTTAGTGGGGTAGGTTTCTTTTGTTTTGTGTTCCCCAGAGCGTGAAAACAAAAGAAACCAACCCCACTAGACCGGGGTCCCCCACTCCATGTAAACAGGCCCTAACTTTCCGCAGTAGGGAAGATCTCGTTCACTTATTGAAGCTTTGATTATCTGAGACAAGTGTAGTTGAAAGGATGGGTGACCAAGAAAACAATACAGGTATTTACCATTGTTTTCTTCTTGTCTATGAATTACTCACAAATGCTCAGGGGTGCATTCACTGAAAAATGTACGATACACTTCATAGACTACAAATTATAAACGTAACAACAACTTAAAACCTTTTTTTAAAAAAGGCGAACTCGCGCTCGAAAAGCTACGAGTCTGTCGGTAGAAGAAACGAGAACTCTTTCAAATTTAACAATTTTTTTCGGCAAAAATAAATAAAACGCTTATTGAAAAACTTCCTGGACGCAAACTCCCAAAATAAACTCTTTGCACAAGAAACTGGAAAGAGGAGAAGAGACGTTGGGCTTGAAGTACCAGTAAAGTACATTCAAGCGGGTAGCCTGTTCCAAGCGTTCAGATAGTGGAGAGCGGTGCGAAGTAAAGAAAGCAATGAAAAGTAGAGGAGAACTGGGGAGAGAGGTGCGGGAACGCTTGTAAGAATTTTTAACAAAAGTGCGTTCCGGTATACCAGATCCTGGTATACCCTCTGATTGGTTGATTTTGACAGCTTTTGTCAACAGTGAAGGGTCTTGGATCACAGCGAGAAATGCGATATGGCGGTGATGACAGACTCTACGTCCCGTCACGTAGAATTCGAACTCGCAACAAACACAGCGCTGAGAGTTTTTCCAAACGTGGAGGCTAAACGCGAAGAGCAAAGGAACTGTTTAAAACACGTAGTCAGCAGGATAGATGTCTTCGCAATTTCACCGACTGGCTTTGGAAAAATACTTATTTTCCAGCTTTTTCCTCGAATAAAGCGTGCGTTGGAATGAAGGCAGGATAGAATGCCATTTACGATTGTTTTGGTAACTCCGTTGATTGCCATCATGAAAGACCAAGTGGAACATTTGAACAAAATCGGAGCAGCGGCGGCGATGATGGGAGAAGATGTGGATGAAGCCGTTAAAAGTAGAAGCTGTGAAATTGTATGATCCTTAAAAATTCACTCAAAGGCGTACTGCAGTCACAAATCGTGGTTGTCTAAGGAATGGACAAAAACACTTCAAAAGGAAAGCTTGGAAAGCAAGTTGCAGCTATCGCTATTGACGAGGTCCACTCAATCACCGAATAGTAAATTTTCCCTTCGTTTGTTGGGCATTTTCATTGCTCGAGTTAACGATCTGTATTGAAACGGCTTTCTATTGAAATGAGCGATGTCACTGAATGAATGATGTCACTTGATTCATAATTTTTTTGTCACGTACACGCTGAAATCATGTTTTAAAGCCGTAAATAAATTACTTCTCCCGCTCTCTATTGTCTGAAAGTCTTATATTAGGTTTTTAGTAAGATTATGTATACATAATATTAATTTTTGATTTGAGAAATTTTGATTTATTCGTAAGAAAAATAATATATGTATGGGGCTGTAACATCAGTCTTGATTGACAAGTGAAGACCACCTACAGCTGATGCAGTCTGAGTGGGCGGATGAGTCTATTTAAAACAAATCTAACAGGCGTTCCCTCTCTCACCTCTCCCCCTCCCTCGCTTTTATTTTTTCGCGCCCCTTTTTACTTCGCACCGCTCCCCACTATCTGAACGCCTGGAACAGGCTATCAAGCGGGTATTCAAGGCATGAATTTAATATAGAAACAAGTAATAATCCACAGCAAGAGAGGATGAAGCTGGAGCTTTATCCTCTCGTGTCCACCTTTAAGGGGGAGCTTAATAGGGACGCGTGTTGAGGCCTCAAATGTAATAAATGACCCTAAATGTAATAAAGGTCCTAAGTGTAATAGTTTTTGGCCCTAAATGTAATAAAGGTTTTAAGTGTAATTCTTTCAGCTTTTTATATGCTTAGGGTCATAAGACGATTTCACAGCGTTTGCTTTTAGCCTTATTACAGGTTAACTGAGCGCCAGAATGTGTCTAGGGAATATCAAACACTAAATACCCCAGGCAGATCCCCTACATAGCCATTTGAGTAACAACTTATTATTCAGTTATTGATATCATTATCACTGTTATTTTTATTGTCATTATTAACTGAAAAGAGTGTTTAATCGAAGTGAAATGTAAATAGTCCTTTGACCTAATAGTGATTAATTGTAAATAGGTTTAATAGTTAGCATTGTTATCAATAATACTACTTTAACGGCAACTTGAAAACAGAGGTCCATGATATGAAGCAAATTTTTTTAAGAACTCTTTATTGTCAAAAAAGGACTGACGTATCTCAAAACTGTAACAAAACAAAAGAGCCTCGTTTATTATAGCAAATTTTCTTAAGAAACTGTAACTTCATCCATTGGATTGGACTTAAAAAAATCTGTTTCATAGGCAAAGGCCCAAAATGTCAAAATTGCAGCCTGTAGTACCACCATGATTTGTAATCTGAGTCAATAAGACAACATCCGCTAAACTGTTTTTACTTTGTCTGTTAACAAATAGGTGCAAGTAAGTGTACTTTAATTGCTCCCTCGTCCTTTCCACCATACATTGGTAACATAAAACCAGGTTCCAACCCCAGCAAACAACAGCTCAACCCACGCCTTTATCCATCTGGGGCTGGCTATTATCTCTCTGTATTATCTCTGTATGGGCCAAATTCTTTGCACAACTTGCGCAAGCTGAAACAGCCACTTCGCGCAGTGTCGCGATTGTTGTAGCTTATTCGTGGTAGCCGACGAATATAACGCATTGTGAGTTCTTTAAAGGGTTCACCAAGCTGGCAAAGGGAATTATAGGTGATAATAATGCTTATGTCAGTTCCAGTTAACGCGAAGTCTATTATTTTGTCGAGTATTTCATTTGGAAGTTGACTGGTTGGACCACCATTATCATCACAATCGCAATCATCATTTTGTTCTTCTTCTTCTTCTTCTTCTTCTTAGCTCTAAAAAAAGATTTTGGGTCTTCAAAGTAGAGTTCCTTATATACTCGCTAGAAAAACAAGAAAGCCAGCTGTTATTTGAAAATGCCATTTCATTCATGTGGTGAGATCCTAGAACAAACGTTAGCATAAAAATTCACTTCAAGAAGTACTCCTGGTAGAAATTAAAATCAAAGTCGGGAAGTCAGAAAAACTATAAAGATATACTGCCCTTAACATCTTGCTGTTTATATATAACTTCGTGTTCACAGTTTTCTGTATGGACCGACCGACATACTCTTTTGGAAAATGGTAAAAAAAAAAAAACATTTCTTTTTTGGCGCAACATTAAGAAACCCCATAGGCAAAAGTAGTCAATTTACCACGATTGTTTCTAATGAGCATTAGTACTTCCTTCAATTACAAAATTACAACTGTATTTTGAAAACTTTTGTGTAGATTCCATTTGTTTATAATTCGCGTTTCACGATGTAGGGATGTAGTAGGAGACACGATCGTGACGTAGTTAAGTGTTTCTCCTACTTCTTGAGCGCTCTAGCCGCTTTCTAAGTTAATGAATATCTATGAAGGCTACAATAGGGCGAAGAAAGTGAATCGCCAGCTGGCTATAACATTAATGTCGTCGCATGTTTCAGTCAGGGACTTTATCAAGCTTGGGACTGTTATACTACATACATGTATACAGTTAAGACTTCCATTATATTTAAGGCTAAAACCTATTACATATATAATTAGACCCTTTATTACATTTAGGGCCAAAAGTTATTACACTTAGGACCTTTATTACATTTAGGGTCATTTATTACATTTGAGGCCTCAACAACGCGGGGCTTATATCAGAAGGGGGGCAAAGACGATGAAATTTTTGCTTATGGATTCCGGAATCCTGGGTTTTGGAATCCGGAACACTGCTCAAGGAATCCGGAATCGTAATAACGATTGAAATCCGGAATCCAAGTTTTACCAAGAGAGAATAGATCATAGTCTCTTTGTTCTACTGACAAAGACTGGAATCCAGTGCCTGGAATCTGGAATCCACAGCGTGGAATCCAGAATCCAAGACTGTCCTGAATTCCCTTAGTACATAGGGAGATTACAGGCATTTACTCACCTAATTTATTGTCTTTTCTTAGCTCTGGTGGAGTTGATAACTTACTGTTTTCAGTGTCTGGTTTACTTTTTCTTTCAACTTCATGATATCGGGCGTTATTATTTCCTTACCTATTTACTCACTTAGTTACGATGCATGTTTTCAAGATTTGACTGAGACGCACAATGAATGGCTTCCTGTTGTCAGGTTGTCCTGGTTGCCATTTAGGTGAAAAGAACAAGACGTTATATTGAACACTCCGGGTTGCCGTCTCAGTTGTAAAAATAAAGCATTAGGGGAAGATCTTGCTTCGAGGAACAGACTCCTTTCTGTGGATTATTACTTGTTTCCATATTAAATTCATGCCTTGAATACCGCTTGAATGAAGTTTCATGCGCCTATTTACATTTTCTTTATTTTTGCCGAAAACATTTGTTAAATATAAGAGTTCTCGTTTCTTCTACCGACAGACTCGTAGCTTTTCGAGCCCGAGTTCGCTTTTTTTAAAAAGAGGCTTTAAGTTGTTGTAACGTTTATAATTTGTAGTCTATGAAGTGTATCGCATATTTTTCAGTAAATGAACCCCTAAGCATTTGTGAGCAATTCATAGACAAGAAGAAAACAATGGTAACTTATGGTAACTTTTTTATCAGATACTGTTTTGCATAAGTATATTCAAAGCTGAATTTACACATAACTGGGCCCGATAGAAAGAAAACAAAATGAACTTGCGGTGAACACAAAAGTCGGCCAGCTTTTTCTTTTAGGTCTTTTCTTGAGACATTATTTTGTTGACTCTAACATCCGTAACCTTTAAACTGGCTACCGTAGAGTATCGTGCATAAAAACGTTATTTTTTTCCAAGCGAGTTCTTTTTGACGAACTAAGTTTTTTCCCACGAGCTGGAGTGCTGTGTTTAGTCAAGTGTGACGAAGGTCGATTTTCAAGTTCTGTGTTTACAAGTTGGCGGAAGCCGTAAGATATCCGAAGTTCAAGTGAGAGTTTGTTGTTATTGGCAGAGGCTCTTTAGTTTTACTTAAGTTCAAGTCAAAGTTTGTGTTGGCGGATCAGTGGGTTTTAAAGCTCTGTAAAGACTATGTTCCTTTGGTATTAAACTTCCTTGTAATAATCCGACATCCCTGCGTGCTGATAGTCAGTGAATAATTATCCTCAAAACATTCGAACTCGTAACATTGAGTTTTAGCCAATTCCATGCTCAACATAATTGACTCCTTACCAATGCCTTACATATCTTTAATCGAGTGAGGACAAAACATGGACCAGGAGTCCATGGGCCCCTACTTTGGACCGGGTCCATGGACCACTTTCATGGACCCCCTGTCATGGACCGGGTCCATGGACACTTTTTTCAAATAATGAGAAATGAATAAAAACAGAAATAGTGCAAAAATATTAGATTTGACAAGAAGCTGTCGACCGATGCTCGTGATTGTTCACAAATATTTAGTTGTGCTTACATGACGTACACTCTGCTTGCAAATGTGCAGTCGCAATTAAAAGACTGTTAAGCTAATTCAAAAGTTATCAGCAAGGGAAGAATTACGCGCTCCAGTACAAAGACTCGCATTATCCTCAGCAAAACAAGCTGGAGTTTGGAATTCACTGCTTTTAGAGCAATCGAGATTCTCCATAATTAATGTGGCTTCAGTTTAAGCTACAATCCGCTTCTTTGAGATTTGGATCTGTAAATCACTATCTGTGAGAATTAATCATCCTGCTAAAAACGCTAACGAGCTGGGCCCAGCATGACAAAACTTTGCAGGAAAAAGTGAAATTCACGGACAAAAAGAAAATGGCTCAGAATTATTCAGATCCAGGAGGCACTTTGGAGAAATTAGACAACCTAACACACTTAATCAGCCGCAATGAAGTGCTTTACATTTCAAAAGAGGTAGAAAATCAATACACTGTCACGACCTCTCAGTATGAAATAAGCGGCAAAAATTCACATTTTCTCAGTCAAAACGTTTTTCTCCAAAGCATAATCTACCCGTCAGAGAAAACAATTTATTGGAACAAGCGGCATGAGGTAAAAGTCGTGTCTTGCCTAACCCCCCTTCTTTACACCATGAAGCACAATTAATTATTACTGATCAATTGAGCTTTGTTTGTTGTTGTTGTTTTTAATTTTTAATCTTATTTTTGCACTCTTTCTGTTTTTGTTCATTTCTCATTATTTTAAAAAAAGTGTCCATGGACCCGGTCCATGACAGGGGGTCCATGGAGCCCTGATCCATGTTTTGTCCTCACCCTCTTTAATCAGTACATGAGACTGCTATACTGTTTTTGAAGTAACGTTATATTTGACTTAGGTCTAAACGTTTAGACCCAAGTCAAATTTAGAAGGATTTGTATGGAGTCATCAGAGCATAACTGGGCTAATATCTCAGGGATAATTTGCGCCAAAATGCTAGTTTCTGGCAAGAATGCCTCTTGGATGTTGTTCTTTTGAGAATATCCTGATAAATCCCATAATTTCACAAATTAACACCTTACTATTACCATAGTTCATTTCTTACTATTCCTCCGCGTTTACAATTTATCAGTTTCACAACCACGAAGCCGAAGTGTACACTCCATAGCGTCTTCTTTAGTATTACAGTACCCATCGCTATTAACCCATTCGCCCCTGAGCCGCCTATAAGCGCCCTTGTGGATCCAGTTTTAACGGCCAAGGACAATTTTGTTCGCTAACTTGAGCAGGGTGAAGAGATCTTTCAAACCTCACCGGAATGAGCACGATTCAGTCATGGAGATGGGAGAAAAAGGCAAAAAACTATGTAACATTGACCCGAAAATTTCCATGAAAATCTTGTTTCACTACCCACCTACCTTAAAATCTTTCATCCGAAAATCCTGAAGGCTTTCCCCAAAACTTTTCCCACCAAAATGAAGCCCACTAAATGCCCAGCAACAGAAAAGAAAATAAGGCAAGAGAAGCAAAAGACGAGTGGAGGAAAGAAAGAGAAAAGAAAAAGTCAAGACTGCTGTGTCACTTTTAATTTGCTTTCTATGCATGCCCGAACTTCGCAAGCTGATATTTTGCATGTGGATTAGAAGGCTGCGAAATGTACGTCCTGCAAACAGCTCTGTGGTAATGTTTAGCACTTTATAGCCGGACGACGACTAGAAAACCGCTCGACTAGCTTCAAAAAGTGTTTTTCGGCAAAATTCCTAGGAGCGGATGGGTTAAATCGGTTATTACAGTTTAACACTCTAGTGGGACATCTTTTGTTTACACAACTTTACATTGCCAAAGGGAAATTTCGACTTTGTCGAAAATGAGAATCACGCAAAGTTAGCCCATATAGATGTACTATTTGAAATTTACCTCCTGGCACTAGATTTACTATGGGGAGGTCATGAGACTCAACAGATGTAATTGCAACCTCTTTGATTTGGTTAAAGCCCGTCAAAAGTATGAAGTTGCATAAAAGCTGGAACCAATGAAATTAAATACTGCTAAGAACTGCATACTGGGCTCGAAAAAAAGTCCCATCCAGTAGTCCTGGCGTTGAAGAAGATTTTGTTGCTTGGCAATTATCTTTTAAAGTTTATACATGCAATGCATGGCCAAGGGTCCAAGTAAGTCATTCCCTAACAAAATCATTAACTAAGAGAAGCAAGAAATGGCCCCAGATAAGAAAAAATGTGAGAGCTGCTTGTCCTAAGAACATGCTTCAATCTACGTTTTTTCAAGCCCGGTTGTGGTATCTTTATTCTGAGTTATTATGTCAAATATGATCACAATAATGTGTCGTTTGTTTTTAGGGATTGGCCCATCCTCTCTGAAATCCACTTAATGTAAGACCATGGCTTCAACTTCACTACCCATTCAGGAGCATCACCAACCGGATATCCCCGGCAAAGTAAAAGTCACCATTTTGGCCTCGGAATGGGGGTCAAGTAAAGAAGCATTTTCTACCTTAAACAGAGAGCTTGCCATACAACTGGCTAAATTCCCAGAGGTGGAAATCACTTTCTTTTTGCCAAGATGTACGGAAGGGGAAAAGAATCACGCTCTTAGTCACAATGTGAAGGTTGTTGAAGCAATACCGCGTTCTGGGTGTGATGAACTGCAATGGCTATGCTTTCCACCTGACGATTTGCAAATTGATATAGTTGTCGGCCATGGAATTAAACACGGTTACCAGGCACCAATTATTAGAAGATCTAAAAACTGTCAGTGGGTGCAAATGGTCCACACAGACCCAGAGGAACTAGGAATGTTTAAAACCTATGACAAGCCAATTTCAGAGGGCGAAGAAAAGCGCAAGACTGAAGTGGAACTTTGTGAAATGGCAGATCTTGTTATAGGAGTTGGACCCAAGCTGAGTGAAGCCTTCCGCGCATATCTCCGTGGGTCTCAGAAAGTCAAATGTGTTCGTGACTTCACCCCAGGAGTTTTTGATGAGTTTGTTAGTGTAAAGCAAAGTCACGAGGAGCAAAAACATTGTAGTGTATTGGTATATGGCCGCGGCGATGATGAAGACTTTGAATTAAAAGGAATTGACATCGCAGGAAAAGCTATTTCTAAACTGCGCGACACTCACCTCGTGTTTGCTGGGGCCCCAGATGGAAAGCACGAGGCAATAGCAAGACGATTAAGTGAACAATGTGGTGTTCCCAGAAGGCGCTTGAAGGTAAGAGGCGTCCCAAGCCGGGAGGAGTTGAAAAGCTTGTTCACCGAGATGGACCTTGCACTTATGCCGGCAAGAACTGAGGGCTTTGGGTTGACAGGACTTGAAGCCTTGTCAGCTGGTCTTCCTGTGCTTGTCAGCAAAAACTCAGGGTTTGGAGAAGCCCTGTCCAAGCTACTATTTGGGTCATCATTTGTTATAGACTCAGATGATCCTAAGGTTTGGGCAGACGCCATCGAGGACGTCTTGAATAAAGACAGGCAGAAACGTCTTAAGGAGGCTGAGTTCTTGCGCACTTCCTATGGAAAGAAATTCAACTGGGCCAAGCAGAGCAGAGATCTTGTAGACAAGATGATAAGCATAGTTCACGGTATGGCGTTTCAAATTTGTTGTATTTACATTGTAACATACAAATTGGTTTAAAAGTAAAGTTGGAATGAAGTACTGTGTATGAGAGCCTCAAGAAAACTTTAAAAGACAACTACAAAACTATCATTGCCTAAAACAAATATCCAAAAATGTTATTCGTAACGCTTACGAGTCCACGAATTAGACGAAATCCTGGAAGACTCGTGAAGAACGAGGTCATTTATTTTGTACGAGTTTTGGATTTTCATCGTGTTACTGTAATTAGGCCTTCCTTTGCTTTGCAGCCAACTGTTGCGTACCATTTTGTGTACTGTGCTTTTATTGAGATATGGAGGTGTGATAACCTAATTACAAAGTTGTTTCTTTACTTCTTAACCTGAAGCCATAATAATAGTTAAAACGTATTCAATTTACCTAGTGGCTTATAGTAAAGGTGCGTAACTTTAGTAGAAACAATAGCGTTAGGAAATAAAATTGAAAGAAGCCAGTTGACAAAATGATTAGAGATTGTTTCATTGAATGGAATAACATGAGAAGGGTGGAAATATATTTCGGCAGTTTGATAACTTTCTTGGAAGTAAGTAACGTTAGGCGTGAAGCATAATTTAATTGCAGATGCTCAGGAAGGAGGTAATTCCGTGGATTCCTGTGGCACACCTCGGCAAAAATCCGGTTTGGTTTGTTTTTAACTTGTGGATTACGCGTAGCGCAAGGAACAAGTTATTGTGGGCACTGCGATGTGCAAATTTGTCACTCAGATGTAGACACCTTTCGTAAATCAGTCGGCTCCACACGAAAGCGCCCGATATCAAAACGACAACTGTCGTAGATCGTTCCCGTTCCGCGATGTGCTGATTTTGTACATTTCACAGGAGTCACGGGACGATTGTCTTCATATGGACTTTAAATGTTTCAAATTAGAACTATGGCCAACTTTGAGACAGAAGTTTATGAACTTTTGAGGGTTTTTGACTCGTCCAGGCGATAAACATGACGCCGAAAAGATCAGCAATTGCTCTTCGACTCCTAAGCGAAGCTGGTCCAAGCTGACGATTCTGCCGTGAGTCTCACGATGTTTTAACTTTTCACGCGACAAGACTCCCAGTCTCATGGTTTTTAGTGAAATATCATTCTGAAATGAAATGTTTCTTTGTTCAATAAAAACGGAAATGTTTACTGTTGCTGAATCGTAAGTGATTCTCCTCATGCGTAAACGCCGAGAATCGCGAGGTGCAAGAGACTTCGTGGCGGTTTTGCGAGACACTTGTCGGCCATATGTTCTTCAAAGGCGACGAAATGAGTTAAAGTACAGCTTAAACTGTCAAAACCGTGCTTGTTTTCCTCGAATATATCTTTCAATTCTTCATTAATAACGCTCTACCGGCTTCAAACAGCGTCGACCGGCAGAATGTCATGGGCAAGAGTGTTAAGTATGATTAATTTAGTACTACGTACTTAGTGTTGGTTGTCGTGGGGCAATGGATAATGCGATCACTCTATACTTCGATGGTCCCGGCTACGACTCTGGCCGCTGGAAACTTTCTTCTCCTTTTTTTGGTCCGTTTGTTTTGTTTTGTGTTTTTTTCGTAAAATATATTTTCATTTTTTGACAAACTTAAAATATACCGGTAGACTAATTCCAGGTTCATTATCAGCTTTTATTTCTAAAATACAGCACAAGTTAGCCTTAGGCAACCTTTGATTCATGCGGTACGAACAAATTGCACAGCCAGCCAACAGGATTGCATAAAATCTTTATCGATTATTTCTTCTTCCAAGCCGACCAATGGGATTGTATAAAATCTTTATCGATTTTTAATCGATTTACTTCCTCTGAAGAACGTTTCAGAACGTTCCTTGCCAAATTTCACGCTTGTCAGTTTTCCACTAGGGGTTTAGGATGGCTTGTTAACTAGCAAAATCCTTCGGGATACTGGCAAGTTACGGGAAGCGACAGAGGCCAAATTATTTCCTTTTAGTTTGGGTTTTTCCCCCTCATGATTCTTTTTTGTTTAGGTCTAGCTTTTTCCTAAGGTTTTAGTAACATCTGATCTCCAGTGATCTGGTTGGGGGGACGGGATTTCGGATAGATTTTTCTAGTCGGAGTTCGCCAGTTTTTGCCGAGCAGAGCTAGAGTTCAGACGTTTTTCTTTCTTAGCGGAAACACCTTGACGATGGGAGGTTAAATGGCGTAAATTTCAACACGTTCCCTTGACGATTGGCGGTGAATCGAAATCGCGAAAATATTGTCCTACTAGTCGATCGACTACTCGCTTTCGACATGGGTTGGACTTCTGGATGGGACACGGATCCGGACCTTAGTGAACTTATTATACCTTGGAATCATGGATAACCATTGGAACTTATTTAACTTTGAGACCTTGGAAACACATTGCAATTAATTTCAACCGAATCAAGAGCATCTTGGAATATTAAACTTATATCATCTCGGATTAAAACATTCATTGGAACTTTGATTAACTTTGAAACCAGCGAATCGTATAACCGGATCAACCGAATCTTTTAAAACTATTGCAAGTGCATTATGTTCAACCGAATTTGTCATTTGTTGAAGCATTTAAAACTTCACGTTCAGTATATATTGTAAACCCCTGGTTTAAATATTGCATTTGTGAAAACCTAGAAAAATAAACAGGCTGAGACAGATTCAGCCGGGAAAAAAAGGTAAGTGCTTCATTGCTTAAAACTTGAATCAAGCTATTGCCACTTCTCACACCTTTCAAGTTAATCGCAATAATGAAAGGTGTTCGCTATTAGTTTGAAGTTTTACGTCGATGTTTTCGAGACTACAGGGGGCAACCATGTATCGCAATCGCAGTCCACCGTGGTCAACGACCGAGACATGAAGCGACATTTCTTTAGCCAATAAACGGTTCTGATCTCCATTTAGAGAATGAAAAGTTTACAAGTATTTTTTGACTACAATTTGCGTTTTAACTCCTTAAGATTATACTTAATTGAATGTTTTGTTCTGTTCCATTAACCTAAAACTGCAATGTCTATTTCTCTTTGAAAAACTTACTACCAAGATATGAAGTATTTTTATACACTACACAAACTATTTCTTGTTTATGTTCTCCATTACTTGTTTCCGTGAACATTCCAATTGAAGTTACGCGGGTAGACCTTGTTTTGATGAAAAATAATTTCTTTTTCTTATCCAAATCGTGCTACGAAAATAACTACATGGCGATAGATCAAAGCAAGGTCAACTTTATCCTTACGACCACTGACAACGATAAATTCAGTCATAAGCACATTAAACCAACCCATACATGTAACCTATACTCATCGATACTCATAACATGACACATCTTTCCGATTTCCCTAATTTTCCCAAATTCAGATAGAACGCCATTATGCTTGCATAGACCAATGCATCCCACACAAGGCAACTGTTTTAGGCGTCTTGTTTCTTAATTTTTTTTCGTAAACAATTTGCGTTCTTTCACGTACAGACTGTTTAAGGGGGCAAAGACCAACATCTTCACGAGCAACTCAAATTCCCTCGCGAACGAACGGCGAAAGGGGCAAAGTCCAACACTTTCCCGTACAAACTGTGTGACTGTACATATCATGCAGACTAAATCGGTTTTGAGAAAAAAAAGAAACGATTGTTTTGCATTCTATTGCTGGCTTAATGTTGATCAACGACCAATTCTTCATACTCGCTCCAATAAACTTTTCTGCCAAGTCCTGTTCGTTAGCTGGAAAACTTCTGCGTAACAACAAACATTATTGTGAGTTAAAACCATTGTTTAGCTGCAAAATTCCGTTTTGAGAATATAAATCACCTCGAAGACTAACGAACATGCGAAATTCTGCAGGCAAATTTAAAAAAGAGAGTTCTTGTTTGCCATTACATTCTGCAAATTCTATTTTTCAGTAACACTGTGCGAGCCGACTACTAAACAGGCAGTGTTGTCTTGAAGGACGAGGGTTGATTTGCGTGCCACCCAACTCCACACATAACAATATTCTGTTGCTAATATTTGTGATCATAGTTGATCATCATGATGGCGGTGTCTAGGATAATGATTTTAAAGAGATTAAGAATCAGTTTTAGGGCAAATGGCACACATCACATTCAAGTGAACCATTTCTCATAAAAGGAAATGAAAAATAATAAAAAAGTTGCGTCCGACGTTTGAAGAACACAATTCATAATCTTGGGCTCCTTTGCTACTAATTATAAGCGATGATCTTTTTCGTCGTTCCTGCCCCTTTTCGGTGCCTTCAAGGTTTGGTTTTTGCCATCTGAACATTCCCCTATATCAGAATAAGTATTAATTTTATTTCCGGCTTTTCTCGTGAGCTCTTCGTTGATTACTACTCGCTTTCACGGCAAAACTAAATGACACGTGTCTCCGGCCGCCATGAATCAAGCACACACCAACGAACACACTCAATAATCTGCGATTGCTACTTGTTTTTATGGACGAAACTACGTTCCTAAGTTGAAACGCCAGCCCATTTCTTCGTCCCTTTCCTTTCAGTGTTGATTTCGACGATGTTTGTGCCCAAGCAAGCGCGTGAAACCAACATCAGGGGGGAAGCCGGAAGGAGGGAATACACGTATTTTTGGAGCCACTTAGTTTATCTTGTGTTTTCGGTGGTGTTTCAACAAATTAAGACCGGAATTGTAGCGTGAAACTACTAATTTTAATAATGAAAAGTATACTACAAGTTAAGAAAAAACTTGGTAACGTAGTACAAATTGACGTTTGTCGTCTTCCTCAAACGTGATTCTAAATCTCATTTTCATTCAATGTTTTAGCGCAAAAGTAGGTACGTAATGTACGTAGTCTTCTTTAGTTACACAGCGGACAAAATAGCAGCTAAAAAATCTGTAGAATATAGCTGCAATATGCTAGCCATTGGATCTTAAAATGCTCCTAATACTTTAATTAAAAGTGAACTATAATTATTGAATTTCCTTCAAATTCATTGGCTCACCGCAGCTTATACTTAAAGTATGCATTATTTTCATATGGAATCTATCTTGTATTTGGTAAATAATCTGTTACGAAGTTGACATAGAAAGAACAGCCAGGTAGTCACTCTAATTAGTGGCCAAAGTCAAAATTCGAAAAAAACTGAAAATTTCATTTTATAAAATTGTTGAAAATAGATAGCACCACGTGACAGTACTGCCAAAGACGTTCTATTTGAGTGGTCACACCATAGGATTTTGTCCACAGACTCAAAAGTCAGAACTGCACACTAAATAAATAATACCCCGGCATGTGAAACTACTCCGACAGAGTTGACATAGAAAGAACAGCCAGGTAGTCACTCTAATTAGTGGCCAAAGTCAAAATTCGAAAAAAACTGAAAATTTCATTTTATAAAATTGTTGAAAATAGATAGCACCACGTGACAGTACTGCCAAAGACGTTCTATTTGAGTGGTCACACCATAGGATTTTGTCCACAGACTCAAAAGTCAGAACTGCACACTAAATAAATAGTACCCCGGCATTTGAAACTACTCCCGCAGAGCCTTCATTTGGATAGTCCGGCACCGTGGGATTTCATCCACAGACTCCAAAGTTAGGCCCACCTTGTAAGAGTCTTTTATTTTCTCTGGGAGTGTAAGGATTTATAGTAATTATTTTTCTATTTATTCTTACCTAGAATTATCAAATTAGATTCTCCTTAGGATCTGTTACCTTAATTACTCAACCACAGTTGTCTTTTCCTTGCCTGCGTCGCAGACGCTCTAAACCGTCATTCAAATGGCTTAGACGAGTACGTGGGCCGGCTGCAACGCAGGCTATCTTTTCCGTGATCCCTGTGAAAGTACCATCATCATGAAAAAGAAAGGATGCACCTTCAACACACTAAGAGTCGCTCTACTAATAGACGTAGCCACTGCTATTTTTCATTTAAATGAGAAGTTACAAATCTTGTCAGCTCCTAGACCAGCCGATAAAGGCGAGGAGCTCATCACTACAGGTTTTCCAGTGGCTAACAATAAGTATCATACTGCGTTAGATTTCTATTTTAACATGATTTCTTTTCCCGTAAAAATGCAAAAATCACCTTTCAGTAATCTCCAATCAGTTAAACTCTCTTCGCTTGTCACTTCTTGTACATCATCCACTACGGTACCTTGTTGGTAATCATGCTCGGCTCTGATGTGGTTTGAAAGAATTTCGTCGAGCCGTTCTAGAGATATATAGAAAAGCGTTAAAGTCAAAATTTAGAATAAAGTTGCACTTAGACAGGTTGCGGGAAAACAGGTTAGTTTTCAGGATCGCAAGAAAGCAAATATACAAAAATTTTGTAAGAAGCGAAATATTGTATTAGTTTAAGCAGCATTCTGACGCTACTTAAGATTAATTTGAGTTATTTAGAACATTTTTACTTTTTTATCACGGCTATTGAAAATATAAGGTTTGAAAGATATTTACTCTTTATCTGAATTCAAACATACAGAATTTTTTACTTCTCATGGAGGTTGTTTGCTTATTGTCACACTTTAAGTTCTTGGTGTGGGCTTAAGTGGCAGGTCTAGATCGCGCAAAATTCGGCTTTTGTCGATTTTCTCGTTTATTGTTGTCATAGTGATATCGATTTTACTTAAAACTACATTTTGACAATTTTCAGTTCATAGTCAATCACTGGTGAAAATTTCGTAGCGATCGGACAAGGATAAAATCACTTTTAAGGCGATTGAAAAATATCGGTTTGGCCTCCGAAAAACCGTATCGAAACACCTTAAATAAGTTATTGAGTGTCCTAGGTCTGCCCTTAGAGGAAACAAAGAGTACCTTGTAGTAAAAAATACTGTCAGGTTTTGTGAAGTGTAAATGTTAAGGCTGATTTGCACGTAACAGTTCGTCCAGGTCTTATAAGAAAATGTAAGCTTGCGGCGAACATAAAAATCGGCCTGATTTTTCATTTGGAATAAATTTTTACAGTGGCGGCGTGGCCGAGCGGTTAGAACGCTGGACTTGTAATTCGGAGGCTCCGAGTTCAAGCCCCGCCCGGACCGCTAGCTGGATTTGTTCTCGGTAGTTCCTAGTTGAAATCCTTGTCCACGCTTTTTAAGTAGTGATCTGGTTCGCCTCCTACCAGTTGAGATTCTTAACCATGAATTTTTATTATTATTATTATCATTATTATCATTATTATTATTGTTATTATTATTATTATGTTATTATGAATTGTAAATAGTGTTTTATTCAAACGAATTAATTGTAAATAGGATTTTAATACTTAGCATTGTTGCCAAGAAAATTTTTTCATTATAATTTAATTGCTAAGTTTTACAATGTAAAGAAAAAATTATGAAATGTTATTACTGCATTGCATATGTTAATAAAGAAATCACGGTTTTCAAAAATGTTATTATTGTTATTATTATTATTATTATTATTATATTGTTGTTGTTGTTATTTTAAGTCTTCCCCTTTTGTCAGATAGGTCGACCCTAAAAATCGTGACCTGTAAACTGGCCACCACCTAAGGGTATCGTGAATTAAAAGTAGAGGCTAACTAATAACTTCGCAGTTGGGTTCGGTTTCAAGCACATAGATTAATTATCTGCAAGAAAGTGAGCTTGTGTTTACTAGTTAATGATAATTGATAATTTCAGGTAAAAATATATTTTACACACTAATGAGTTTTTTTCTGATTTTTAGAAAACGAACCTGTTTTGCGGCCTTCACCTACACCAGTAGAAATGGAGCATCCAGGCCCAAAAATAAAAGAAGAAGGTATTTCTATTTTCCTTTTACTCAGGAAATTATAAGATCAGCCCTAAAAATCGTGACCTGTAAACTGGCCGCCACCCAAGGGTATCGTGAATTAAAAGTAGAGGCTAACTAATAACTTCGCAGTGGGGTTCAGTTTCACGCGCATAGATTAATTATCTGCAAGAAAGTGAGCTTGTGTTTACTAGTTAATGATAATTGATAATTTCAGGTAAAAATATATTTTACACACTAATGAGTTTTTTTCTGATTTTTAGAAAACGAATCTGTTTTGCGGCCTTCACCTACACCAGCAGAAATGGAGCATCCAGGCCCAAAAATAAAAGAAGAAGGTATTTCTATTTTCCTTTTACTGAGGAAATTATAAGATCGACCCTAAAAATCGTGACCTGTAAACTGGCCGCCACCCAAGGATATCGTGAATTAAAAGTAGAGGCCAACTAATAACTTCGCAGTGGGGTTTGGTTTCAAGCGCATAGGCTAATTCTCTGCAAGAAAGTGAGCTTGTGTTTATAACACAATAATAACCTTCTGACAAATTAGACAAGACAAGACAAGACATTTATTACCATAAAATTGCCTGTACAATTTCTTGGCACACAGTTAGCCAAAAAGGCTAGTCGTTGCGTGCCAAATTAACTCTTTTACAAATCAGATAATACACATAATAAGTAAACAGCAAAGAAAAAGAAAAGAAGACTATGTAATAATAATAATGTAATAAAGTAGCTGTGAAAGAAGCTAAGGTTTAGGATTTCGCGATTGATCTTTTCATGTATTTACTAGTTAATGATAATTGATAATTACAGGTAAAAATAAATTTTACACACAATAAGTTTTTTCATTTTTAAAAGCCAAGCCTGTTTCGTGGGATTCACCTGAACCAGTAAAAAACGATCGTCTTGGCCCAGGAGGTATTTACTTCGGCGGAGCGCGAAGTAAAGGATTTGCGACGCTAAGGAATGTATCAAAGTTGCCATTTTTTGACAAGATTGGGCACGCAAAGTCCGTAGGTTTTCGGTTTTATTCGGCTATTTGACGAAGTGAGAGCCAAATTAGTTCGAGATATTTCGAGATCACTTCGATTTCTTTGATCTTTCCTTTAACTTTTTCGAGGAAGAAAGAATTATTAGTTTGGCTTTCCTGGGGTTTGAACCGACTCACCTGTGTGACCAGTCAGATCAGAGGAGACTCTAAGTCGAGGGATTAGCCGAGTGCGCTACTGCCACCAGGGGTAGTTCGAATTATGAAATGATGCACTAGTTTCGGGACAAGATTGGGCGTGCAAGTTCGTGACTTTTAGGCTTGTTTCGTGATATCTTGAGATCACTTCGAGTTTAGTCTTTAATTTACTCGAGTTCTAAATAGAGGATATTACGTGTCAACGCAGAGTTACGAAATTTCTCTTCTAGTGTTGAAAAGCATTTCACGAGTAAGAGCACCTTTCGAACTGTTTTATGATGAATTTAAAGTTACAAAAGGCTGCACAAAGACATTTTGTCTTTGTTCAGTGTTACGTAGTAAAATTGCTTTCATGCGTTGCGTGACGTTCTCGAACGTTCTCTACGTTTTTGGATTATTCATGAATAATTAATTAGGGCATGTTTACATTTCAACAGGAGTCAGCAGATTTGCATCCGTTACTGAAATCATATAATATGTCGAAAAGCTACTACTATTCGCCTGTTTAGTATTTTCTAGAACCTTATGTTAAACGGTATACAAGTTCCAAGCGAGTTGTTTTGACGAGCTAAGTTTTTTCCCACGAGCTGGACTGCTGTGTTTAGTCAAGTGTGACGAAGGTCGAATTTCAAGTTCTGTGTTTACAAGTTGGCGGAAGCCGTAAGATACCTGAAGTTCAAGTGAGAATTTGTTATTACTGGCAGAGGCTGTTTAGTTTTAGTTAAGTTCAAGTCAAGTTTGTTTTGGCGGATGCTGTGTTTTACAGCTCTGTAAAGGCTATGTTTCTTTGGTATTAAACTTCCTTGAGTTAATCCGACATTCCTGCGTGCTGATAGTCAGTGGATAATTATCCTCAAAACATTCGAACTCGTAACATTGAGTTTTAGCCAATTCCATGCTCAACGTAATTGACTCCTTACCCTTGCCTTACATATCTTTAATCAGTACATGAGACTGCTATGCAGTTTTTGAAGCCTGATGTGACTAAGAAAAATAGAGAATTCTTTTTTTCACTGTTTGTTTTGTTAGACTTGTTATTCACCGCCAGTAACCTCACATTTGAACGTTTAGACCCAAGTCAAATTTAGAAGGATTTTGGGCTAGTATCTCAGAGACAAGTTGTCCCGAAATGCTAGTTTTTGGCAAGTAGGCCTCTTGGATGTTGCTCTTTTCAGAATGTCCTGACAAATCCCATAATTTCTCAAATTAATACCTTACTCTTACCATATTTCATTTCTTACTATTCCTCCGCATTTACAATTAATCAGTTACACAACCACGACGCCGAAGAGTACGCTCCGTAGCGTCTTGTTCTATTTTCCTCTAACTTAGTAAATTATAAAATTAACCAACCTCGTCCCCAGGGCGCGTTTCCTTGGCGTTGGAGGTGGGGCGGAAAAAGGCCCTGGCATCGGCCGGCCAATCCGTCATTTTGATTGGTTGATTGATTTAGGTAATTCATGTAAGAAGTAATTTACGCATTATACCGAAATCGAAATGGCGGAAAGTATGTCCACTTCAACGAAGATTTCTGCAAGGAATCCAGTCTGCAGGCTATGTGGTAGTTCTCATGAGAGTCGCTATATACTTCAAATATTCAGCAAGGCCGGCTTATCTAAAGATCTTTATTCGAAAGTTTATAAAACGTGTGGTATAAACATTTCTGAGGACGATACGTGGTCAGCCGTGTTATACGTAGGAGTGGCGTTACATTCGTAGAGTCATTCGTAGACAAAATGGATCAGTTTTTTCGGAGAGCTCAATCTGTAGACAATACGCCGTCTGATCTAAACTCAGAATATTCTGTGAAGCGATACCTTCAACTTTCACCGTCTTCGCATCAGCAGTCGAAGCGTCTGTCAAAGGATATGCCACCAGAAAGCTTCGATGTGGACTAGCCGCAACAAAAGGGGGTGGTAGGCCTACACGACTTTTACCTCGTGCCAAAATGTTGCTTGTTCCAATAATTTTTTTTCCTCTGCTGGGTAGATTATGCTCTGGAAGGCTCTACATTTTCACTGAGCAAATGTGATTTTAGCCGCTTGTTTGGCTTATGGTATTCGACGAAATGAAACAATCATTCAACGACACGAAACGAAACAAGTACTGTAATTCTTTAATTCTGTAATTCTGTAATTTAATTTTCGAAAGGGAAATCTGTAGCTTGTGAAATGAACCACTCGCAGTTGGGTCAATCTATTTACAATCTACTTATAATGATAAAAAAAAATCAATGTACATGACATATTCATGTAAACAACATAAACACTCGACTCTGGAACTAAAATTTTTACCCATCTCATCCCATCGTGGAAGCTTTAAACTGCTTTGAATTACAGTGAGCCCTGCTGGCTTAATCGAGGAGACCGCCGGTGGCATACTAATTATATTTTGATGAGCTGCTGGCCAGTTTTGTCTGCAAGAATGCGTGACGCTTTCTATCTCTTGTCACGTGTATCTCTTTTGGTGGGAAACTTGTGCGTATTGCCGCCAAGGAAGCATCACGACCGCGAGAAACAACTATTCAGCGCGGATCCTGAAATCGATACGTAACAAACACATAGTTGTGATGAAAACTGTCTGCGAAAATCCTCTTGCCATGATGCTAGAGTACGTTTTTTTCGATTTTGCACGATTCGGGCTGGAAGACCGTGTAAGCTCTCTTGGATCCACCAGTGGCTGGTGGGGGGGAGGGGGGGGGGGGGGGGGGGGGGAGAGAGGAAATGGTGTCATCTTTGGCCTGCTCACATAATTAGATCGTGCCACACGTCAACTGAAAAGTGTGGATAACGCATTTCCGCCTCCCGTTTTTCTTCTTTTGTATTGTTGTAGCCATACACGACGCACTTTTGAACCATTCTCACGAAAACAACAAGGGCAAACGATTGAGAAATTTGCTTCTTTCCATGAGATATCTAAAATATAATTAACTTGTGCATTGTAAAGGCAAATAATTGGACAGGGCAGTGATAGAGCATTCCCAACTGTTAACTGATAAAATATAACATGTAGGTGCCAGTCGACCTAGAAAGGTACAGAAAGTAATGCAACAAAGCTCAACAAAGCGCTACGGAAAAAAAGGAACAGGTTTAGACAGCCTACACATATAAACGTTTTCATTATTGATTAATTTAAAAGTTCAAGTTAGCGTACATTAGAACCCGGGATTTGAACAAATAGCCACAAGTTACTTATTTCCAGGAAGCTGAAATATTTATTCATTAGGTGATTCTGGAAATTAAACATGTAATGATTATATATAGTAAATGTATGTTTTATCTCTTTTTTTTTCGATGAGGAAAATACTGATCATACCCTTGGC
This sequence comes from Porites cylindrica, assembly GCA_964035525.1. Taxonomy (NCBI): domain Eukaryota; kingdom Metazoa; phylum Cnidaria; class Anthozoa; order Scleractinia; family Poritidae; genus Porites; species Porites cylindrica. Next base: position 43,295,648 of record OZ037779.1, on the reverse strand, counting down.
CAGACTACTAGTAGTCCCCCATTTTTCCTCAGGGACAGTCTCGAGCGTGCGTGAAAATCACCCCACGCGAGAAAAGGCGACACGCCTTTTCTCGCGTGGGGTGATTTTCAAGCGCGCTCGCGTTTCGCTCGCTCTACTATCCCTGAGCAAAAATGAGGAACTACTCGCAGTCTAACCCCTGTTGGAAAAGTGGACTGCGTGACCGTCACGCTGTGAAAGTGAACTTTATTCCTTTGATCTAGTTGCTTAGTGATAAGCTGTAATGACGTGATGTAAGTTTAGGATTTCAAAGCCATGCGCAAATCAAGGAGATCTGGCGATTGTAATCATCCTTATAGCGTGAACATTAAATTGTGAAGTGATTCGAGTCTGTTGGTCGTTTTAACGTGAATATTATCGGGAAAATCTCTTGTGTTAGAAGCAGTCGGAAGATCCCTGACACAAACTGGCACCTCCGACGGGACCGTGAGCGAAACGAAACAAAGCAAGGGAAACACACCTGAAGCTAGAACAATAACGAGACAACAATGGAGGCGTTGACCTCGGAGCTGGACGTGCAACTTAAACTTCTTATGTTTACTCAAGGGAAAACTAAGGGAATCGTGGAGAAAGCAAACACCGAAGGAATCGAACGACATCGTGATGCTCTTCGAGCGATTGTGAAGAGGATCGAAAGCGTAAAAACGCAGATCGAGCAAGCGAAATTGGAAAGTGGCGTTCAAGTTGACGAGCTACCTAAATGGAGCGCTGGAGTTGAGGCACAACAAGCAACGGTTGACGAGGAAATCACGTATTTTATCGCAAGCACTCGTTGAAATCAAGTATAAAGCAAGTTTGGAAGCGAAGAAATTCGAAGAAGAGCTGGTCGAGAGAGGTCGATCAAACAACTACAGTTCGAGCGCGCACAGCTAGAACAGAAGCTGGAATTTGAGAAGATGGAAGAAGCGAGGAAAGGTAACATGGGTCAAGTTGCGGCGTCGCCCGCTCCAGTGAAAAGCGCTAAATTGCCAAAGCTGGTCATCACTAAGTTTAGTGGAGAGTTAACGGAGTGGCCACGTTTTTAGAATCAGTTCGAAGCTGAAATCGATCGTTCAGAAGTGGCAGCCGTAACAAAGTTCTCGTACCTCAAGGAGCCTGTGGATCCCAAGGTTAAAAGTGCCATTGATGGCTTGCCCTTCACAACAGAAGGATCCCAGCGGGCTAAAAACATCCCAAAAACTAAATATGGTCAGATGAGCGAGATTTTGAACGCGTACGTGCAGAACATAATGGCGCTTGCAATGATTACTGGTTCACATTCAAGAAAGATCCATGAGTTCTACGAAAAGTTGTTGTTTACCGTGCAGTCTTTGGAGACACTCGGTAAATTGACAGAAATGAATGGATACGTGAAAATGTCTATTGACAAGCTGCAAGGGATCAGGGGCGATCTGGTAAGGACAGACGACAACTGGAGAGAGTGGGGCTTTCCAAAATTCGTGGAGGCCCTAAGAAAGTGAGCAGAGAGAAATCCTATCCCTGCCGAACATGAACCGCCCGAGAAGCCGCCTGACCGGAAAAAAGCCACCTTTCCCGCGAGACAGGTCATTTCAAGCCCAGCAGAAGGACGAACGAGTGCGAGGGTGTGTTTATTGTGAGAAACCTGACCACAAATCAGTTGATTGCAAAACAGTCGCATCAGTCGATGAGCGCAAGCGAGTGCTAAGCAACAAACACCTCTGCTTCAATTGCACTGGGACTAGACATAAGGCTGTAGATTGCAGATGTCGTCTATTATGTCAAGTCTGTCAGAAGAGGCACCACACCTCCATCTGTGATAGGCTTGGTGAGCAACTGATGACCGCCACCTCAGCAGGAAAAACAGCGGTGATACATCCAGTGGTGGTTGTGAAGGTCCAAGGTGTGAAGTGTCGTGCGCTGTTGGACAAGGGGACGGGCAGTTCCTATGCTTCAGCAGCACACCTCAAACCCATGAAAGTTCGCCCTTATCAACGCAAGGTACGCCAAATCGAGATGATGTTAGGAGCGGTTACCAAGCAAGTCGAAATATTTCAAGTGCAAGTCAGTTCAACCTCTGGGGACTTTTGTTTAGACACTGAAGTAACTAAAGTGGATAAAAGAATCAACTAATCTCTGTGGAAAACCCTCGCTACGAGCAGTGCTTGGCCAAGTATGCCCACCTAAAAGGAATTGAAATGGAAGACAAGGACTCTAAGGATATCATGCCAGTACATCTCATCCTGGGAGCCAGTGATTATGCGAAAATCAAGACCGAAACTGCACCCCGTGTCGGAGCCCTTGGTGAGCCTATAGGAGAGAAGACCAAGCTCCGTTGGACCATAATGTCTCCTGGGAAGGAAGTGGATTTAACTCCAATGTTCTGCACACAGATCTCACACGTAGACTATGACAACTTATGCAAATTAGATGTACTGGGCCTGGCTGATACGTCCACTGGTCACCAAGCTGAAGTTTATGCAGAGTTCAAAGAGCAGTTTACACAGGATGCAGAAGGATGGTATGAGACGGGGCTTCCATAGAGAGGCAACCATCCTCCCCTACCCAGCAACGAAGTCGGAACTCTTCGACGGTTTGGGAACCTTGTGAGAAAGGTATGCAGCCAAGGGACAATTGAGCGTTATGATTAAGTCATCCAGGATCAGATCGAGGCTGAAATAGTTGAAAGAGCCTCAGGACCTGTGACCAGGAGTCGGGAGTTCTACATCCCACACAAGCCAGTAGTGTGTGAATCAGCAGAAACCACTAAGCTTCGTGTCGTTTACGATGCATCCGCTCGTGCACACTTTGGAGCACCTTCGTTGAATGAATGTTTAAATCCTAGGCCTCCCCTTCAGAACCGGTTGTGGAGCGTTTTGGTTCGTGCTCGGTTCCACTCTGTTGTAATTGCAGGAGACATCAAATAGGCCTTTCTCCAAGTCAGAATCCGAGAAGACGAACGTGATGCGCTAAGGTTCCATTAGTTAAAAGATCTGAACAGCCAGACGGTAGAAGCATTAAGATTCACCAGAGCCCTCTTTGGCTTCACCTGCTCACCATTTCTCCTCGGGGGAGTAGTACAACATCTCCTGGAAAGCTGCAGAGAGAAGTACCCGGAGATTGTTCGTGAAATTGAGAAGAGCCTTTATGTCGATGATCTTATCAGTGAAGGGCCCACTAAGGTAAAGGCAGGGACAATCAAGTCAGCATCTGTGGAGATATTTGCCGGGACATTTGAGTTGCACAAGTGGCACTCAAACGTGAAGGAGTTGGAGAAAGCGTGTTCAGTAACAGTCTCAGAAGAGGTAACATACGCGAAGGAGCAGTTCGGTACCTCAAGGAAGGAGGGAGCTTCTCTACTCGGTCTGCAGTGGAACAAGGACTGTGACACCATCAGCGATAACTTCCCACCAGAGAGCACTGAGCTAACAAAACGAGGGATTCTCAGTTAAGTGGCCAAGATATACCATCCACTGGGGCTAGTGCTACCTACCACACTGGGTGGCAAATTCCTCTACCGTGATATCTGTGATGCCAAACTAGCTTGGGACGCTAAACTACCAAGCAACTTGATACAAAGCTGGGTCAGCTGGGAGGAGAAACTTCCGAGCCACGTTACTGTACCTCAATCATTAGCAGCACATCAAGAAGACATCCAAGCAATAGAGTTGCACGCCTTCGGTGATGCTAGTGGAAAAGGTGTGGCCGCCGCAGTGTATACTGTAGTGGTGCAAGAGAAGGGTGTTAACCAAGTTCTAGTTGCTTCAAGGGAAAGATTAGCGAAGAAAGGATTGACTATACCTGGGTTAGAGTTGGTGTCAAATCTGAGTGAAGCTTTAGAAAGATTTCCTGTATCCGTGAAGTACTGCTGGCTCTATATCACCGTTGCCCTGCATTGGATAAGACGCCCAGGAGAGTACAAATATTTTGTAAGCAACAGAGTTCAGAGTTTGTAGTGTGATATCACGTGAGAACGTCAGACAACCCAGCTGATATTGGAAGCCGTAGCGGAGAAGTGACCAACCATGCCTTGTGGTGGAACGGACCAGAGTGGCTATCAAATAAAGCATCCTGGCCCCCTGACATAGTGACGAGTGCCACGCAGGAATCATTGGCAGAGGCTAAAGCAAAACGAGACCAGCTTTCAGTAGCAGTGGCAGCAGCAGACGAGCTGGATGACCTCCTAGAGAAATCCAGCCGGTGGCGAACAATCCGAGTGACCGCATGGATACTCCGATTCATTCAGAATTCTCCTGCCAAGAAGATCAAGAGGCTGGGGGGACCGCTAACCGCGGACGAAACGAAGAAAGCGGAGCTCTTTTGGGGGAAGCGAGTGCAGGTACGAGCCACAGCTGATGGGCGATACAAGGACGACCTGCTCCAGCTGAACCTGCAACCAAAGTGTGATGGAGTTCTGGAATGTCGGGGCAGAGTTCAGGGCCACTACCCGATATACCTACCCGATGGACAACGGTACACGGAGAAGTTGGTGGCACAGGCCCATCTTGCAACGCTGCGCGGGGGAGTTGGGAGTACGATGGCGAAAGTGCGAGAGTACTACTGGGTGCCACGGCTGAGGAGATTAACCAAAAAGATTGTGAAGTCTTGCCATGGATGTCGGCGGCTCAGGGTGCAGGCCTATACCTCTCCACCCCCAGGGAATCTTCTGAGGAATCGGACAGAGGGCCAAACACCCCTCCAAGTGATTGGAGTGGACTTTGCAGGACCTTTGAGGTACCAGAAGAAACCAAAAACCCAGGGAAAGACTTACATCCTACTGTATGCTTGCAGCCTTACAGGTGCCGTGCCAAACCTTGAGACCACTGATTTCATCAGAAGCTGGATGTGCTTCATCGCCCGACGCGGGAGACCACGGCGAATCTACTCCGACAATGCTAAAACATTTGTGATGGATCGAGCAAGTGATGAACGACGAGAAGATTTCTGGGTTCCTCACCCAGCAGGGGATTGAGTGGAAATTCAATCTGAATCGTGCGCCCTAGTGAGGAGGCCAATTTGAAAGATTGATCAGGCTGGTTAAGGGATCCTTGTACAAAACTATAGTTAATGGATTGCTGTCGTGGAGGGAACTTCAAGAAGTGCTGCTAGACGTGGAAGTTGTCCTTAACAACAGGCCGCTAGATTATGTGGAGAAT